>RAOV01000026.1:723744-946599 GCA_009806015.1 Neurospora sp. CHS-2018b
ACCCGTGTGCCCCCCCCCCCCCCCCCCCCCCCCAGCGATAAGGCCCGATAAGATAAGGTTCCATTCCGCCTGTGCTACCCGACCCGACCTTCCATTGCAACCGCGGGAAGTCTGTTTGAATGGCTGACAGATTTACCGACGCCAACGGAAGTTCCCAATCACTTGGTCGGCGACGAGCGGGGTACAAGCCGGCGTTCTCGAGACAATGTCCTCTCACCACGATCCTCCGTCTGCGACCATCAACACGGCCATCCGACCACTAGTTGGCGCCGATTTGTAGGCCTGACGAGTACATCAGACAACGGCCTAGCGCTGGCCTCATTTGCCTTCCGCCCACCCATCTTTCGGGCCTGTTGGCGCCCATTTGTAAGTATTTTTGGCCCCTTTCTTATCGAGTACAACGACAACCCATTGCCGCCCTTACTGCATGGCAACGCGTCCTAGTTTCTGCCTATTCCTCCAGCTGACTGTGGCGAAAGCATCAAGCACGAGTAGAATCCTGATCTCGAACTTTCGGCGCCGCCCTTTCCAGCCAGCCGTCCTCCTCCAAGCACCCGGAGAGCACATGAAGATGTCGACATCAGCTGTCTTCCTCCGAGCGGCTTCTTTCGGTATTTCGACGGCTCAACCGCTCAAAACAGGCCTCAGAAGGAGCTTCACAGCCATTGCAGAATGCAGTTTTCGTCTCCAGGGCAAGGGAAGATCATCGGTTATTTTTCCCGATAAAAGGCGGCAAGAGAAATCGCATACTCCGAAAGTCTTGCCCAGTTACAACGTCTTCGCCAGACCGTTCCACGCCAGCGCGGTATGCTGCCGCAACTGCCACTTTGGCCTCCCCTGCAATTGTGATGATTGCATTAATTCCAAGAAAAACGCAAGAGAACGGGAACCCATTTGCGAGATCTGCAACGTCAACCCCACGGTACACACGTTCGGAGAAATGTATAAGAACCGAAAGGGAATATCAGGCTACAGGTTTATTTCCTACTGTCAGGAATGTGTGGAAAAGGGATGGGAAGCCGACGCGAAGATTGCGGCTGCCCACCAGAAGATTGCTGCCCGCCAGAAGATTGTGGCTGCCCAACAGGACAGGGTGAACAAGATGCTGGAACATGTCAAGTCGCTTCCACCAGGAGAGCAAGTTCCAATCTCCTATGCGGTTGATAAGATTTCCAGCATCTGGAGGAGCAGCACGTCGGCTGCTCGGCGGCATAGAGCCCTCAGACAGATCTTGTCAGAAGAACTACAAATTGTGAAGGTGGGAAAGCGATGGAAGTGTGATAAGGGACGAGTTGATGCAATGGACTTTGATTTGTGGCGGAGCCGGTCTTCCACGCCGCGGTCAAAACAATACCCCCATGCTCTTTCAATGTGGCCGGATGACTAGTATCACCTACCCTTCTAAACCCTGGGGACAAAGACGTAGCCACGGAAATGGAAGCACAGATCAAGTTGGCCGGGGCATACCGAGAGGACGGGCGGGATACATGAATGTACAGAGTATCTTCAGTAAGAGCCATATTGTTCATGGTGAAGAAGAAACTGGTATGCTAACAGTTGATCTGGCACTCCCAACGTGAAACCGTCTCTGTTAGACACTCACAGGTTTTGTCATGAGCTGCTCCGCGGGTTGCGCGACTGGGAGCATTGATGCTGTTCCCTTGACGTCAGGCATGTCTTATCTTATCGGCCTTATCGATAGGGAAATGGCCATCAAGGTTCTCACACTCTTGCCCTCGGCCTGTTGACCTCGACCATGCCTTCCACCTCGTGCCCCTGGTCAACAGGACATCAACGAAGAAGACATGATTTGCACAATGCAACAGCAAGCACTGGAAACTTCAGAAATTCAACGTCCAATTTTCAACTGAATCGTTCTCAAACCATTTTGGTTGCCTCGATGAGTGCCGCTCCCTGTTCAAACCCCAGCACTCATCTCCCCCACTTCCTTACTATCCTCACCACCCTCACCTTCGAATTCGCACCCACCCTCCTAACCCACCATACCCTCCTCCTCCTCGGCATCCCCGCCATCCTGTCCTGTCCATCCCGATATCGATACCTATCCACATCCCAAAACCCCCAACTCTCCCCCAACCCCTTCTCCCAATACCTCTTCCTCCTCGCCTCCTCCCTTAACCACTCCTGTCCCATCCCGCCATGCTTCCCCATACAAATCCTCTCCCACTCCCTCCATTTTAGCGGTGGATCATCTCGGTCCGCAAACTTTTGTTTCGTTGCGTTCCGCGCCCACCACCGCTTTGATCGCCTCTTGAAATGGCCAAACTCGGCCCTCTCAAGGCAGTCATCCCACCAGTACTCGAACCAACTCGCGTGGAAGTCTTGGCCTTCGGTCTTGGATTTTGCATAGGCGAGGAGGTAGCTGGGGCAGCCGGTGCGGACGATGTGGTACCAGGCGCCGGTTTTGGAGCAGGTGGCGTAGTAGTGGACTATGTACTTGTAGTTGGGACGGGGATGACGACGGGGAGTTGTAGGGATGTCATTTTGACGTGTTGTTGGTGGTGTGATGGCGTTAGTGTGCTGCTCCCCGATAGGTGGTGGCTGGCGACGAGCGTCGTCGTCAAGCTTGTGGATTGTATAGTAGTCCATTATTCTGGTATGTTTGATCTCGAACTTGAAGCGTCTCTTTTCTTTAGGGCTCAGTTGTTTGGAGGCTTCTTTGGTTTGGATGCCTGGTGTTGTTGGTCTCGATTGTCATTCGGTCGCGATAACATCGATCTTCTATTCTGAATTGATGCGTTAATCGCGATGGCAAGGCTTGGAATCGGATAACCGATGGGAAAGAAAAGGATACATACTAGATGTCTCTGCAGCTAGGTGTGATGAGACTTGGGATCGGACGTTTAATAAATTGACGGCGGACTTGATCGGAACCACCAGCGTGAATATGGGCCTTCGGGTGTTGTCCTTGATGGTCGAGACACTAGGAGTGGGAGAACTTCTTGTACTTTTTTATTGAGAGAGCCCAGTGGAAATGGAGTTTATCAGGGTTCCTTCTGAGCGGATATCGCGAAGAAAAACATTGAGTTGGGGATTAATGGAAATGACGGTGGTTGATGGAAGAAGTCCGGGAGATGGAATAGAAGGCTGTGTGAAAAACAAAATGCAATGCTTAGACTTCAAGGGGCTACAGAAGTCCGTTGAATTTATTTCTCACACTTTCTGCACGTATGCACCGGCGGAGTCATTACAAGACCAGGAAAATGTGTTGTAATCCTTTTTACATCCGGGCATTGCGTAGTTTGCATGCATATTCGGAGATTCGACTGGCATTCTCCGGGCTACAGGGCCGGTGGAGGAGAGCAGGAAGGTCATGCAATCCTGCATGTACCGACATGACGAGAAACACGTAAATTTTGTTTTCTTCCTTTTCCCCCATCCAACTCTTCAGCCATTCCATTGCCACTATGAACAGGAGAACCTCTCCCAGCTATTGATACCCACGGTTCATCCCTCTCTCTACCTCTATCTAACTCCATCTTTCCATAACCATAGGGCAAGTCAAGCTCCATTGGCGGAGAGGCACGTTCATTGCGGTTGCTCTTTTCTCTGCGTTTTAGAGATGCGACCGACTGGTCGTAATAATAACCGAACATAGGTACTGTTGCATACAAACTACTTGATCCAGATCAGTGCCCTTAAGTAGGTAGTCACGTTGAAAATGTCCCAACAAACCCGCGGTAGGCTTGACGGTTAACTGGAAACAATTGGGGAAAGCTTTAGGCAAGTCATTAATGTCGAATAAAAGCTATGTAGTTCAAATGAAAGGGCGTTGTTGAAGGGATCGAATCGGTAAATAATGACTCCGGATGTGTAATCGATTACGCAGTTTGTGATGTATTTGATGTACTAGTCGTTGAAACGGAAAGAACAATCGCAACCTCATCGAAGACAGCAACCAGACGCACACTTGGGAAGGAAAGTACCACAATAAGCTCGTGCTCTAGCTTCCTTACTCCGTGGATACCTATCTTCTGTCGTCCAAAAATCAGCCGGCAAATCTTCCTCGGTTTGTACTGTTCAACCTTCCATCCAAACTCTCAACGTTTCCTCCAAACTCTCAACCCTCCATCCAAACCCTCTTCCATCGCATCTTGTCGTTGTCGCCCGGCCGCCCAAAATGCCACAGATCTACGAACCCATGTTCCAAGCATTGGATATGACCCCCGAGGAAAGAGCTTGGCTGGATTCCCTGACCCGTGCACTTCGGTGGTGGCTCGTCCTATGCATCTTCGCGCTTAGTGTGGCCTTTGCCTGTAAGTCGTCTACAACTCAGTCAAATCGGATCAAACCCACCGAAAGTTTCTATTCAGTAGGTATCTATTCTAATAATTGGTGTTACCCTGGCTTTAGGCATCGCGATTATGGTGGCCCTCTCTTTTTGGGCACCCCCAGAGCTGCGCCAGGAAACGGAGGGAATCATGGGCTGGGCCCCATACCTCGGACCCCTCTTCACTTGGTCCATTGTTGGTGCGGGTATTTGTGGAAGGGCCAGGTCGCACATTCAGGGAGAAATCATAAACTTCTACTTGGCCGTGGTAAGTCTTAACATGCCTCCAGTTTCTGACAAAAAGCAACTGCTGACATGGTGTTCAAGCGTCGCGCTCGCGAGAATCGGGATTAGAGGGAGTCAAATGTTACCGTTGTGATGGCACTGGCAACAGCACCTGTCAGATCACATGCTTACTTTGTTTGGTCTTTCATCCGTTGTCTCATCGTATATAAGAACCTCGCCTTCCATCCCAAGTCTAGACTAAGCTAGCTTCTTCTTTCATCTCAAGCTATTTATTACATTCGTCTGAACCTTTCAGTACCTCGTGCCATAATTCTACGTGCTGTGACAACCGTTGCGTAGATGAAGAAGGGAATGCGGGCGTTGCTTGTCCTGGATTCGATCGCGGCCTACTGCAAGTCACAGATTAGACATTCTGTTATCATCGCTTACCCATTCTGTCGTTTGAACATGCCTTCGTGTGAAGTTAATGCTCTTGGTCCGACTTTGCTCATGTGTTTTCGCTTGATCATCAAGCCTATCGCAAGTCTGATAAGGCATTTTGAAGTTGAAAAGGGCCTAATCCAGATTAGCAACAGGTATGCGATTCCGACAGACCATCTTCTACGATGGTCCACGTGGGTAATAGCTTGCGGTCTTCTCCCAACAGAATGCGCATGCGGACGGATCGCTTTCGGCAAATTGATCTTCAAAGAACGTAAGAGGGGTACCACGAGCAATACGCTCGAGGAGTTCTCGAGATCGGCTCGCTCCAGTGTAAGTGGCGGCCAGAAGCTTAGGTCAGAAGTGGGAGTGCAAATAAACTTCAACAACCCATGGTATAACAACCCACTTCAACCTGGAGGTGAGAGTCTTGAGGGTACTACGGGAAGGTAAAACTTCATGGTAGCAACTTCGGAAATGATCAGAGATGATGTGAAAGACTGAGTGGTGAGTTTGGTGGTTGAAGCTGGAAGAAAAAAGTAAGTAAACCTGTGGGTCTGTTGGCGGCGGACGGACTTGATCGGAGCTGCTGAACGTTGTTGGTCTTCGGGTGTTGGTCTTCGGGTGTTGGTCTTCGGGTGTTGGTCTTCGGGTGTTGACCTGTGTGGTTGAACGTCTGCGTGACGATAGATCCGTGTGGAGGCTGGTCGTGGAAGCTGACCTTGTTGATGCCAACGCCTATTTGGTACCTTTGTGACGACCGTTTCTGCTGGTGACCCAGATGCTGTCTATGGCCGCCCTGGCGTTCTTGGGAGAAGCAGTGGAGATCTGGATAGGATCTTCCGGCCCTTTGAGGCGGATTCTGACACCGTGTTGGTGTTTTACCTGTTAGGAGAACTCCGCTCTTGCGTTATTAGGAGTAGCAGCGGAGATCTGATGATGGTCTTTGTGATTTGTGTCGACCTGTCGAATACTGACTTTGTCAATCGAAACACCAGAAATGCAAGTTTTTGTGCTTGTTATCGAAAGCGTGGAAACAAACTTTGTCAGAGATCTTGCTGAGCAGATATCTCGGAGAAGATGATTGAGTTGGGAGACAAGTGATGGTGCTTGAAGGAAGAAGTCCGAGCGATGAGCTTTGTGCACCCGCGGAGGCATTGAAATCCGGGCCGGAGGGCGGGTGGTGGAGAGGACGGGACACTCATGCAATCGGGCATGCATCAATGACCAAGGTATGCCCTAACAATTTTGATTCACATCTTCCACAGACAACCTGGAACTGAATCTTGCAACTCTCATCATCTAACCTCAATCTGTCCCATTCATGGCTTCCTCAGATATCGGATGAACCAGGCCCGGTTCTCGGAGCGCAAATCGCCTGGCCCGTCATCGGACCTCAGCAACACGAGCATTGGACCTTCCCGGACATGATGAGACACGACTCCACTGCAAACCAGGACACCGTCATGATCGCACGCAATTGCACTCAAGTTGCACTTGATCGAGAAGGATCTCTTGATCAACCACAGAGTAGAAACGCCCTCACTCGGAACTCGAGGTCGCGGTTTTTAACACCCCGGCCGCTCCCGCTCGCGCTTCCGCCCGCTTCCCCCCGCCGCCCTCCTGCCTGCCCGCTACCTTGTCGGTTCCTTCCATAGTCATACCTATGATAATACTGTATTGCACCCGGCCTGACACATCGCCCAGTGCGTAGGACAACGCTCTTCTAGTATTGTACAGTACACATTCATTTTGTTGCAAAAGGCCTTTCCTTTGGATCATGGTGCCTTGCTTTGAAAACAATACGCTCTGGGCGTGTTCGGTCCGGCAGTAGGACAGTAACGGAAGCCTTTTTTTGGTGGCAGAAAAACGTCGGGTTAGGGTTAGAAGAGCTTCCCTTACTGCATTACTGCCGGAACGAACACGGCCTCTGTGCAGTCTTGCTTGTGTGTTTTGTTAATCGCAAGGCATATCGCCAGTTTGTTGGGGCCATATGGACGTTACCAAGGACCTGATCTCGCGGATCCCGTCAAGTGGAAGCCACTTCCTGTCACGGTATCTGTCAACCAACTCATTCTTACCTTCGTCACTCGAAAGGCAAGCACACACCGGTATCCCAGATTGACCTCCCGGCCTGCCCTAAAGGCTTCTCGATCTACTTTAGTCAGGCAAGCATATCAGAACGTGGCAAGAGCGACGCCCCGATCTCGATTCTCACAGCCTCCCTACATCCTGCCATCTACTTCTTCGTCTCTTTCCGCTGCCGTGACTTCAACCAGGCAGGCATATTAGTATGTGCCTGGCATGAGTGACGCCGCCGATCTTGATGTGTAGAGGTAGCCTCCTAACTCCTGCCACTTGCTTCTTGCCTTTCATGATCTCTTTCCCGCTGCCGTGACTTCAACCAAGCATCATGCTTGTCTGCACCTGGTATGGGCAAGGCCGCGCCGATCTCGATGTAGCCTCCCTTCCTTCTGCCTCCTCCCTCCTGCCTCCTAGACTGGCAAAGAGGTCTGAGTTTCCGGCGATAACCTGTCTGCTGCCTGCTGCTTGCTGCCTGTTGCTTGCTGCCCCATAGCTCACTTCCGCTCTGAATCCGCTGCCGTGCCTTCAGCCAACTCACAACTTCCTCTTTTGCTACCAAGCGAAAATTGACCCGACGATGCCCGTCTCCGGAGCTCCAGGTCGTTGACTCCCGTCGGTCCCGAGTGTTGCGTTGAGTGGCGAACTTAGGAGGGGAATCGTCACTCCTCTTCCGACTGGCGGTCTCGGCTCTCTCCAAGCTTCCTGCCCGGCGCAGAATTCGGGAATGGTGAGCTGTTTGTACCTAGGTTGTTTGGCGAGTATGACGGCTTCGCGCGGCCAAAAAGCAGAAACTATGCTTCCAGTGGAACCGGACTGAAAGTTCCGAGGAGGAAAGCAACTGCAGGAACCTCGGAGCCGGTGGCCTGATTGTCGAGGAGGGAGATTCGTTGTTGCCGGTTGTATGTGAATTTTGAGCCTGTACGAGGGAGGAACCATCAAAATCTCGTCTGGCCGGCTACTTGGAGCGTACACTTGGAAGGGGTCTACCCAGGGATCTGTCTGAATATAAGAACCGCTGTTGTCCTCCATTTTCTTCTTGATTCGAGCAGCCTTCGTCCTCTTTGTTCTTTGGCCCCAATCTCAGCTTTTTCTGCACCTTGTCTGTGCCCTCTTTGATCCCGACTGCGACCTTTCGTCCCGACCTGCCTGATCCCGAATTCGACTTTCATCCTGACCAACATGGACACCGCTGAGTCCCAATGCCGAACTGCTCTTTGGAGGCGAATGCCTCTGAGAGTCATTGTGCCCTTGATCCTCAACGTCCTGTGTACGTCCACGATTCCAGTCACATCAATTCACGAATCCCTCATCTGACAGCTGTTCCCCTCATTTCATTCCCAAACCTTGAGAGAGGAAGCAAGGACACAATATGAACAAGAACCAAGCGATAGGGATGCCTATTTTCCGGACCCAAGGCGTCTCAGACTCTGCTTTCTAGGTCACGGCGTTGAGCTGTTCATGGTCCTCTGGGACCACATGAGACCGTTGGACGAGCGCCCGGGATGGTTGCCAACACTCAACAACATGGTCGGCTCAGCGGCGAGCGTCGGGAATGCAATGATGACCGTCGCATTGTCTGAAGCTGGCGTCATCAGATTTTGGCTCGAGTTCATGAGAGGGATGCTCCTCAGGGACTACCACCATCAGTGGGCGGCCTCCGTCAATGTGATCGGCGCCGTGATTGCTCTCTGTCACGGCAGAGCGGTTCGTATGAGCGTGGGTAAGTCAACTTCCGTTCTTCCATCACTTCCATCATTTCCAGCACTTCCATCACCTCCATCGCCTCCATCACCTTCATCACCTCCATCACTTCCTCTTCGACCCGTTCTTCACATCACTTCCTTTTCCATCACTTCCATCACTTCCATCACTTCCATTACTACCATCACTTCTTCTTAGCCACTGCTTGTTCATCGCTTCTTCCATCCGTTCTCCTTCCATCCCTCAACTCTGTTTTTGGCGCGCTACTAACACGTCCATGTTCTACCTAGTCTGTCTCTTGGTCACAGCGGCGATGTTTGCTCGCACGCCTCTCATGCACGCCGCTTACTATACGGACACGGCCTCAATTCCCACTTCTGGCATCACCAATGTGCAGATGACACCCAACATCACGCACTACGGGTTTCTTCCCGCATCCATGGCCCGCACATCTCTCAGCGCATTCCGTGGTTTGCAGGCAAACCAGCCCATTATGTTCGGCAACGATGTCTGTGAGAACTGTACCTTGAATGCTCTTGTAAGTACCTGGCAGATCCCGTCCACCTTTCATCCCACCACCTTCAGCTTGAACTTGATGATCGGATGTCTAACCATTTATAGGGGTTCGGATGGAAGACGTCGTGTTCGTCGTTCATTGCCGGCTCATATGATTTCGCGGATCCCATCCTCGAGGCGCGGCCGACGGCCGGCACAGACGGGGTTTTATCAGCAAAAAAGGGTTAATCTTTGTTTCTTTTTTTGGGAGTTGATGATGCACACTTATTCCCATCGAAAACTACAGCACTCACTCAAAGGTGCCGTTCCCAACCATATGGTCAGTTTCGAGTAGAAAAACTCAAATGCCAGACTGCCAGTCAAGTTCTCCGGTTGCACTAACAGCACAACGCTGTGTGCGAGCAAGCATTCTGTTAGTGTCACCGGCGCACTCACTCCCTGGGTTGCTGGCACATGACATTCTCGTGCAAGGCAAACAAGCCATTTCCTGGAGATATATATACCTCGTCCACATTACTGGCCAATGGCTCCAAACCCTCGGGTCGTATGAGCCTTAAAGCGTCTCGCTTGTGTTTCTGCCCGTGTTGCCTGTCATAGCTGTCAAAGACACATGATGTTGTTTGGGATTCGACATTTTCGACATCAGCGGGACACGATCTTGTTCGTACCTATGCTTTTTCCGGTCTTTGTTGAACCATGGGGCCAGGTTGAAGCGCAACATATAAAGGCCATTGTCCCTCAATCTAAAGGTGATTAGTATGTCGCGAGCACAAAAAGGGCTTCAACTCTCGTCTCGCAACCTTCCTCATCCAAAATCTTCACCAAGATGACTCAACGAAAGCACAAACCAACAACCACTACCATGTCGCCTTTCAAATCCCTCTTGTCCCTCGGTCTTCTCTCCCTTCTCCAGTACCATGCTGCCCTCGCCCTGCCCACCAGCGAGACCACAAACTCCAACTCCCTAACCCCCAGAGTCATGATCCCCAACGACCCAAATTTCGACCCCAACCCCCCCGTCCTCAACCCCGCCAACAAGCCCAACGTCACCGAGTACGGCACCACTGACTACCCCCATTACGACGTTACACTCATCTGCCCTTCTCCGCGCGCTCCTGACTTTGGCTCCACCTCCGGCGCCTGGAAGATCCTCAACCATCTGAAGACGCTTGAAAACGGACCGCCCCTCCCTGGTGTTGAGCACGAGGATGGATGTAGACGGATGGGATGTCAGGAGGGGTTGGGGGTGTTTTGGTGTGTTAGGAATGTAAGTTATCCCCCTGGTTTTTTTTGGGTTTTCTATGAGGATAAAAGTGCGATGGCTAACGCGCTGTAATAACAATAGGTGGCGTGGACCTACCATAATGCGCCGACTTACAAGACGCTTGCCGAGCAGGCGCAGATGGTGCTTGATCAGGAGAAGTGTAAGACGACGGACGCGACGAATACGAGGCCTTTGGTTGCTGGGGAGGCGCTGTATGGGGATGCGTGGAGTGTGATTCTGAAAGGGCTGGATTGTAAGGCAGGGCAGGAGTGAGTGGGGAGGTGAAGATTGGAAGAGAGCTTTAGGGGGGCTGGGTGTGGATGTTGGGCGTCGTTCAAGCCTTATGATGTACTTGTCGTCGTAGTGGAACTTGGATGCAGTATGGAAGACAATTCCACCGAAACGGCTTGGGTCCAGGCAGATGATGGTGAAGTGTGTATGATGTTCAGGAAGCATAATGTTGAGGTCGAGAAAGGAACCGGGTAGCATGAATATTCTGCAATCAAGGACATGAGAACTGCGAGTTGCTTAGAAGTGACCATAATGGAATCCTGCTGCCCGATATTGTATCAAAGTGTACCCAGTAAAAAAAGGAGAAAAGGCAAAAAAAAAAAGAAGATTACCAAGCGCATCGGTCTGGTGCGGTAGACCGTCTACCACTCTTACACTCGTTTGTTGTTGTCGATTTGTCGTCAGTTGTTGAATCCCTTTTTATAATTATGGGACGCCCTTTTTATAATTGTGAGCTCTGACGTTGTGGGGTGTTCGCTTCACGGCTCGGTCTCTTTTTATAATTATGAGACAGGTTTTGGAGTTTTGGGGTGGTTGAACGGTTAACCGCTGCGCCACGCGCCCAATCCGACTTGCTTGGTGGAAGAAGGGCAGGCGGAAGTAATACATAGTTCTATACCGCAGGTAAAGCGTTTGGATGCAAAGAGAAGAAATGGAACAGCTGGCTGGGCGGCCGGACAGTTGGTGAGCAGGAGTTGGGATGAAAGGTTGGGATGGAGCATGGATGGATCGTGAAGCATTCGAGGGCGGCCGTCGACGTCCACAAGCTGTGGATGAAGGCGGGGCACTCCTGTAGGGTGTTACCCCGCTATCGCTGTGCCACCCAAATCTGCGGGAGCTCAGATAACAGCGCATCTAAGCAAGCAGCCAGCAGCGCTCCACTTTTGACATCGATTACTTTGCTCCGTCATTCTCCTAGAAACCAAGCTCACCGACAAACCGCCTAGAGGTACTGCCGCCTTCTTTATCCTCCGGCCATCTACTCTTCTTCCAGTTATTGCACTTCAACTCCATCCCAGACGGCAGCGGCATCTTCCTCCAGCAAGCCCACACGACACTTCTTGATCCCTGAAATCTGTCCCGTTCCAATCGCTCGACCCTCGCCGAAGCCCCGCGACTCGTCGACGCGATCCTGCGCCTCGACTGCCATGGCAACAAGATCCGACGGCCGACATCCCCAAGTCTACGATCTCCGTTCGATGAGCAGTTCAAATGGGCAGTTCACCGACGTTTACCTAACGCAACTGGTCGTTCCGACGCACCGAGAGGAAATGTTTGCTCTGAAGGATCGAAGAAGCGGGCATGCGCAGCAGCACTCCAACAAAACAAACGCTGTAAACCTGAAAGGTCGCAAGCAATCAACCGCCTCGTATGGCTGCCAACAAGATCCTCGATTGTTGATATCTAATCTGGCGGTCGTTGTGGTCTCTGCCTGAAGGGGGCACAGCCTTCCATCTCTATTCCGCTCTCTACTCCAGACACTGGCACTACGACTGCATCGCATTACGCTCGGGCTAAAAATCTAACACCAACCATGTATTCGCCAACTTTCGTGCTTCGTCTGGCTGCCTTCGCGGGTCTTCCTGTCAGTGCAATACCTCCTTCCCGTCCCCTAGAAGTCCACGTTATCTGACCTTCTCGTTCCTCTCCCAGTTCTCTTCTCTTGCTCTAGCCGCAACACACTCGGTGGACGTTATCAATGGACAGACCACCATCCAGCTCCCAGCCTACCTTTCCTCCAAGATCTACAACAGAGATGTCATCTTGAACGCACCGAGTGACACCGAGAACAAGACTACAAATCGACTGCTGCTCTAGACGGGCCAAGCGGTTTGCTGAAGTCGTTGATCTCGTGGACGGGGTCAACTGTTTGAACGAGATGAAAGGCAAGCCTCAAAGCGGCCCAGGACCAGGAAAATGCAATAGGGTCATATTCAGTGGGGGGTCTGCCGCGATTTATTGGTTTAACCATGTTGGTCCCGTTTTGCCCCCTTTGAACATTTGGAATCCGGTGAAAAGGGTCATGCGGCTTAATAACCTGAAAGCCATGTGGAATCCCCAAGTCAATATTGACAAACAGCGGGCTAACTACGTGGATGGATAACAGACACCGGAAGAGCTCTCGCTCCATACAAACGCTGAAATCGCCAACGGGGCTCTGCTTGTCATGATCGACACCGAATGCTACGATCCTCATGGCGTCCAAGCAGGTTGGGGAAGTGCCCTATCGCCATCACAGTCTCGCAGGAAAAAGACCAGGCATATCTTTGGGGATATAGTGAAAGGGGAGGTCAAGTTCGAGAACGGGTGGACTGTTATGGTTAAGGGCAAGAATTGCTAGCGTCACGCCTCGATGGAGGGCTGCACGTTGGAGGAGAACTAAGGGGCAGGCCAGGCGGCAGAGAGGAATGGAGGCTTGGCTGGTCCAATATCCCAGGCGCTGGCGCGTCCTTTCAGCAAACACGACATCGGATATTGAAGATTGCGGGTGGAATATTGGTCATTGATCTCGGCGAAGTATGGCCGAGCCCGTCCCGCGGCTTTCACGAGGTGAAGCCACCATACTTGAACCGCTCGGCCCGTGTAACAGTCACGCCAAAGACGGTTGGAGTTGACTCACCGGGCACCTACTTGGCCATAATCGTTCTTCCGCCAGCTGGTTTCCGAGGATATAAATATCCGAACCTTCTCGCTCACAAACATGAAACAACCAGGATCAACATCCCAGTTCTGCACGCCGCCCGCCACCAGCTATCAGAGTTCCAGGACCTTATACACAGCCCTGCCATACCACAGCAACCATGCCTTCCCTCACCCTACTTACGATCCTCGCCTCCCTCCTCTTCATCACCACTAACGCTAACCCTCTCGCCTCCGGCCTCGACAACCGTGATCCCCAATGGGGCCACGGCCACAACCACCACACCACCCACAACCTACCTCCAGGTCCAACGACCATTATCACACCAACAACAACACAAACCATCACTCCCCCAACCATCATCCCAGTCAGCCCCATCACAACCGTCGAGGAAACCATCGACCTCTCCTTTTCTCCATCCACAACTACCACCATCGTTCCTCCCACCATCATCTCAGTACCCGGCGTCACAACAGTCTACGAGACCGTCGACCTTGGAGTGACCATGCAGACGCGCGGTACCGGCCGGTCTCTTCCCGTTCAGCCTACCACTTTTGTTGCCATAATCAAGCGTACTTGAATATGGCAGCTATAAGGACGGTGCGAGAGGAGATGGACAGAAACAGCTCACGGATGCGTGCCGGAGTTCGAATGGTTAGGATGTGGCGGGCTAGGTGTTCTTTGAAGGCGGCCGAGCGCGGGTTGAGGGTAATTGTTTCGAGAGTGACTAGTGGGCGGGGGGTTGAGTGGTGAGAAGGCTGGGGGAGGTTGAGATGGGAACGTTGTTACATTTTCGAGGTCCTGCTGTGCTCTTGTGTTAAACATGTTCTCTGTCGCCCCTCTGCTGGATACGATATGATGTGGTTCGAGTCCTTTTGTGCTTCTCTTCTGATGGAAAGGCGTTTCGAGAAACAAACCGTATCCCAGCTCGGCAGGGCGTTTGCTAAATGCGGGAGGGTAGGTGCAGGATTGACAGTGCGATTTGGTGGTGAAATTATGGAAGTTTTCTTCTTTTTACGGTGGCAGATGGAGGCTCATTGTCCATAAGAACGAGAAAAGGGAGCATTGCCAGTGTAGCGACATTGGATTCCTTCTTCCTTAAGTCATCAGTTGTGTTGCTTGGTGTATGGAAATGTTGAGATCTCGAGGCCTCAGATTTGTTGCGGCGCCTGATGAACTTTGTTTGCTGGTACTTCCGTCCACGTTTCAGATCAAGTACTTGGTCTTCGGAAGGGGGTTTGCCCATGCCTTTGCCGCGGTTTGTATCCGGAGCTTTAACTAGCCTTATTGCTGCTCTTTGAAGCTGCGCTACGGCTTTGATGTCTTGATGCTTTCAACGTCTTGCATCTTTCTACGTTCAAGATGCTACCGCCAAGCATATCAGCGGTTTTCCTCGTGTCCCTCTCCGCCCTTCAGGTAAGTCCTAACCCTTGGTCTCCATCCATGTCTGCATCAGAACTAACCAGCACTTTCATCTACCGTTCAGTTCGCAGCTGCCTGGCGAGTGAATCCACAGAACCTCGACCTCCGATCCGAACCTTCCCCCGTCCGGCGCCTCCTACCGAATGCGAACAAGAAGTTAGCCCATGCAGTCGAGGAGGTCAGGTCTACCCACATTAGCTCCTCAACATCGAGTTCGACATCGAGTTTCCCAACATCGAGTTCCGCAACCAGCACCAGCACCGCTCCGCCCCGAACAACCTCAACCTCAACCTCAACCTCAACCTCAACCCAAGCACCCCAACAATCTTCACTACCAGCACCCCCACCCCCTCCTCCTCCTCCTCCAGCCAAAACAACCGCCACCATCCCCCCCGGCAACCCCGCCAACCCCTCCACCGGCTCTCTAGGCGGCGGTTCCATCCCCAGCAACCCGTCCAACGTCGTCGTCTCTCTCCAATGCGGCGAAGCATGGCAAGCGCAGCAAAACGGTGCGGTGTCATGGGCAAATTACGGGGGTATCATGAAGGTAATTAAGGCTGTAAGTATCAGTCAGTTGAGGGATAAAGGGCCGGTCAAAGCGGAAGGGGAGGGGGAAGGGGAGAAGTGCCAGGCGGTGGCATGTAAGGAGGGGAGTGCGGTTTGGTGGTGTAATGAGGTGAGTTCCTTCCGGGTTGATTATAAAATAAAGCGGCGTGCCACATGCACTAACAGTGTGATGAAAACAGAACGATGTGGAAATCGATCGAATGTTTAGTGTTTTGTGGGGGGCGAACTATATCCTTGAGGAGTGTTTTCCTTTTGTGAACAGGGAGGATGAGAAGGCTATGAAGGAGGTACAAGTTGCTGGTCAGGTGTTCTTTGCGGGTGGGTGGTCGGTTATTGTTAAGGGTGGTATGTGTGCGTAGGGGCAAACTTGATGGATTGCGGTGTCTAGATCTCTGGTTGTATTACTTTATTGTACTTCATACTCCCCTTCACCTAGCCATGAACCAGGAATGGGTTGCCCAGTCTAGAGGCAATCAGGCTTGTCGCTAAGCCATGGTAAATCCCCATTACATACTCAAGTTCTTACCATTTGACGGAAAGAGGCTCTGGGGCTCTTGAAGCAACGGAGTGTCCGATCGAAGGAAACAATTTCCAATGATTGAAGTGACAACGATAGGGTTAGGGTCCAAAGCCAAGCCAGCCAAGTCTTCAGGGGCATCCAACCAAAAGAGGAAATCCGTCAACAAAGAAGAGGCATCTTGCCAAGCTGCCGAGCTGCCGAGCAGGTGAGACAAAGGCCTTGTAACGGAAACAATTGGATCCTTGGTGGAATTATCTTTCTTTGTAACTGAACAGGCACTGACCTTTCTCAGGAAAAGACAATGCATACCTGGTAATGAAGCGGGTTGAACCCATTGTTCAAGACATTGAATATCTTGCCGCTGAGGATCTTCCGAGAATTAAGGAGTCCACAAAAGAGATACCGAGTGTGTTCCTTGGATGACGGCTGTTCACGAAAAAAGATCGGTGGAGAAGTCCATTGTTCGTTGACGTTCAACATTCTACCCGGTGAAGATCTGCCGAGAACCAAGTAGTGTAAAAGACGTGACGAGTCTGTTCCTTGGATAACGGCTGTTCATGAGAAAGAGATCGGTGAAAAAGGTCATTGTTTGAGGAGTTCTGCGAAGTTCAGGGAGTGAACAGCTAGTCTGTTCCGCCAACATCGAGAAAAAGATCGGTGAAGAATTCCATTGTTGACAGGACGAGGGAAGCATCGAGAGGGGGCTCGGGAGAGATGGAATGGGGTATAAATCTGGCCAGGGTCCGACCCGTTTCGAAGTTCAAACCGAAAGTCAACAGCAGCAACGACAGCAACCAACAAGAAACAACTAACAACAACAACAGGACCTCAACTCACCTTCACCCCTCACAAAACAATCACCAAACACTCACCCAAAATGCCCGAATCCTACTACAGCGGCGTCGGCTACCCCTACCCCGTCGAGGCCCGCATGGGCGGTGTCACCGACTCCGTCGCCCGCAGCCGCTCCACCGCCTCCCAATCCACCATCCGTCCCTCACATGTAAACCAACAGGGCCAACTAGCCATCGACTACCCCGCCAGCCAAATCAGCCGTGCCTCCCACTCCCCGTCCCAGGGCTCGTACCACTCCCTCCGTGACGTCGGTCCCTCCGACTCCTGCAGCCAAGTTGGGTCGGTGGTGTCTACCAGCTCCCGCGCCAGCCGTGCCTCGAACGTCTCTCGTGCCTCTACCGTTCGGCCTGAGGACTCCCTAAGCCAAGTCGGCTCCTCTCGTGCTTCGAACCGTGGTAGGGATCTGTCAGGACGGGAGTTGGCCTTGCTTAATTCCCAAGGCCACTCGCATGCCCCCACCGAGTTCTCTCGAGCCTCGCAGTCTCAGTCTCAAAACCAAGGCCCGCAGTTGCTTCCTTACGCCGAGTCCAACGCTGGATCCAACGTCTCTTCTGACAGCACGCTGGTGATCGACATGCGTGATCCTAACCGGCGCCCTCCCCCCAGCAATCCCCAAGGCCAGGGTAATGGTGGTAATGGCGGTAGAAGTGCCTACCCCTCCGACCCCCCGACGGCAGTCGTCACGGAGGCGGATATCGCTCGCGGAAGGGAGATGTGGCCCGGTTTGGATCGGGAGAGCATTAAGGAGAGGATGAAGGTGGTGCTGATTAGGGAGAAGGTGCAGGAAAGGGCGAGGATTCATCTTGGGAGGCGTTAGGTTGTTGTTGATGGTTGGTGTTTTGGGTGGGTAGTGTGGTTGTGGTAGTGGTTGTGGTGGTGCTGTAAGTGCCTGGTAAGGTAAGGTAAGTGGACGTTGGTGGGTCAGGTGGGTTGGGTGGGTGGATTCTGTTAGGGGTCTTGGCACTCAGCTTCTTGATTTCCGTTTTGGTTCTTTTGCTCTTTTTTTGGTTTATGGGTTGAAGATCTTGTGGTAATATGGATTGTTGGTAGCCGATGGTCGATAGTATGATTGACCGGTTAATATGGAATGTTGTTGTTCTCTTGAAAACCCAAATAGTGTTCCCCCGTCTGAAGTTTGTGGTGCGGTTGTGATTTGACATGTGACCAAGCTTTCATGCCGACTCCATGCGGGCCGGCTCTTTCCTCGGCTGCGGCACCTTTGCCTGCCGGCTAATCTGCCCCTATAATATGATACTGGGTGTCATGAGCTTGAATTTCTGTCTCCTTTCTACACCTTAACAACAGTGCGAATCAAGATCACCCCGTCCCGTTCTACGATGGTAAACGACTTGTTGATGTCTCTTCCCTATCGCTTCCGCTGTTCATCATGTCTATTTAACCAAGCTAACTTATCTATGCACAGAAGCCCATTGACCTAAGCGCGAGCCGATGACGTCCTCCACAGCTCCTTTCTCGAATATGCCAGCCTCTTTCAGCGGTAACGGCCGACACCTGCTGCCCCTTGCGAGCATTCGTCTGTTTTCTTGACCACCGGCGGTTCCGATGTCGCAACAGACAGACGCTCTTCTCGGTCCTTGGGGTTTCCCCTCTTTGCCAACGTGCGGGTAGCGGACATCAACATGGATGGAGGAGACATGCTGAACCAACCACATCGCCCACACCGCTGGACATGTCTATAAACCTCGCTCCTCGTCATCTCCACGCCCTTGTCTCGGCCAAGACGAACCCATAAACATACATGCGCGGCTCTGTGACGATGGGACACTTTCTGTCTCGACGACACGCCCCATCGCTGTCGGAGGTGGATAACTCGGGATACTCTGGCAGACGTGCTGTGTGCTGAGCCTGCTGGATCCGCTGCTGTCTCAGCCCGTATCTATACGAAGGATCGAACCCAGGATGGAAAAGGAACCCGCGAGAGTTTCACACCGGGACGGACTAGACGACCATGTGGACATCCCGGACGCCGAATATCAAATTTTACGAAACGATCCTTGGAGATTTTACATGGTACGTGAAAAGGGAACACCTCCCGATTTGTCTCGATAGCGGAATCCGGAGCTCAGCCTCTGGCTTCTTCATTGGAATTGTATTTTCTAGAAGGGGAAACGCATATTAACCTGTTTCAAGAACGGCCTTGGCCTCACTCAAGGGTACCTGCCAGCCTGGAGCAGGGTTGAGCTCTAGGAGCGTTTGCTATGGTGTCGGCTTTGCCGTGATATGGCCTCAATGCCCACGAGCTACATCCACGAACACCTCTGCTTGGCCTCAAATCTCTTGCCTTCTGCCACTCATCGCACTCGAATGTGCACTTGAGACCTTTCAGGTCCTTGTTTTTGTGCCGTACCTTCTGTTTGTTTTCGGGTTTCGAAAAGAGCAACAGAAATCCTGTTGGCAAAATCAACCTTGCCTGCCAGGATGTGCATAGTGACATGTCATGTCGACAGGCAAACAGGTCAGTCAAAACATCCCCTCATCTCATCATTGGTGTCTCTTGAACCCGCAAGCCGGGATGTCATGTTTCAAGCATATTGACCCAAATACTGTAAACTTTGACCTTGGGAAGTTTACACAAAGTAAGTATTATCTTTGCCCTGCCAGCAAAACTCCTAGTCCAAAAATTAACTCGATTTATCTATAAAACTGACTTCTTCTGAGTCGATTTACCATGGAGTGCCTTGAGTCCTCAGCTTCTTCCTGTTGACAACTCAGGGGACCTTCTTCTTTCACATTGCCACAGCAATACTTACCTCTACACATCTCCTGAACAACATCACGAAAACCCCACTTGCAGCAACCGCAAACATGCATCTGTCAACCATTACTTCCCCCGTGTTTCTGGCTCTCCTCCAGGTACTGTTCTTCCCTCTCTACCTGAGAATCGCAATGGATTCTAAATCTAACTCTTTTCTTCATAGTCCAGCATTGTTGTTCAAGGTCTTGGTGTGCCCCGTGGAGCTTCTGCTCCATCTCTGGGCTCTCGTCCGTCGAATGAGTCGGTTTCGCCCCTTGAGATCCACGTGGATGTACCAGTCTTCTGTTCCTGGAGCAGTGCCGTCGTCCCTGATGTAATTGCCAAGCAAATTGAATATTTGAGGGGAAGACAAGGGCACCCTTCGACCGATAGCTGGTCCTGCAAAAGGGTCACTTGCTCTGACAAGATGTCAATACGGTGGTGCAATCGTGTAAGTTTGAACTGAATTCTACAATGAGTTTTCCCTACTCATTTTCCTTCTTTGCCCGGCTCCTTTGACCGCTTCACACGCCACGCAGCATCCTTCGGGGAGCAAGATTAGTTAATCAGTGAATTTCCTTTTCCAGCACGAGGATAAATGGGGTCCCAACAGTTATAGTGATATGGCTGAAGGAGCACGGAAGGTCATGGATCAGTGCACTACACGATCAGTAGTTGTCGGTGGGGAAGCATTTCTTGATGGTGCAGACCCTTATGGACAACGGTTTGGTGGATGGTCTGTGATTGTGCAGCCCGATGAGCGATGCTAGATGTCGACGACATTCTAGGCCTCTTTTTCTTCATTTGTCAAACAGGTACCTACGCTACAATTATTACATCCAATGGGATGCAGAAGATGGATTGGCTTCCCGGTCCTTGCCGACTCTAGGCTGTAGCAATTTGATCACGAATGTTTGCTCATTAATACACAGTCTCAACCCTTGTCTTGGCCACTTAAAAGGATTCCCCTTATTGTGGGCGGTAAATGACATCCAGTTGGACCAAATAATCTATCTGTTAGTATCGATGATTTACATTATCCTGCATTGGTCGTCAGGGACGGATATTATACTTCTTTGATCTGGATTATACGCCAAGCCTCATTCTTTAGGTACCCAACGGGTCGGGATCCCGACTCTTGCGTGCAAATTTCGGCCTGTTCTTTGTTAGTTCGGTATGCCACCAACAACATGAATCCATATCCTTTCTTGCTTCTGTTTGTTCTTCAGCAGTTGGTTCCATCTAGAGTGTGTTGCAACATGGGTCCTTGAAAAGACTCGAGGAAAGTAAAACGATTGGCGTCTTTCATATCAGCCATGCCATAACAGGGCGGTATACTTGACAGAAAAGTCACGGATTCCAACGTCACAAGCCCTCAGCCATGGATATTTGTAACCGTATTTATGCGCTCACTCGTCTATAAAATCTGTCAATCAGCAGTCTATAGGTACGAATAGACGTCGTCTACCTATGCTTCTCTTTTCTTCTCTTCATTTCTGACGGCCAAAACCACGCAATTCGTTGCAGCCTCTATCCTCCGGTAACAGATGTATCCATCAATTCTAGCCACTCTCTTGGCCTTGTTCTGCTTTATGCAGGTAAATATCTTATTTTTCCTGCAAACATTCGTGTTATACCCCAACTAACCCCGGTTCTCACAAGCCTGGCATCTCCGTCCAAGCCCTCAGCCGGCCGATTCCCCCTAGAGACACTGAACTTGAACTGCCTCTTCCGTCCAACTCAACGGATCCCGCCCAGCTTAACAATCGGGGCACACGCTATACAAGACTGGCGTGCAATGCCCAGATCGGGGCGGAGCCCGCCGATATCGCCGACATCCTTCGGCTTAAGAAGAGATTGTTGAAAAAAGAGGGATATCTGATGCCTCCTGAGATGGTGGCGGATAGGGAGCACTGTAGATGGAATTGGGTAGCGCCATCGTGCTTCGGCGATAAACATGACAGACAAAGCAAGATCATCCTGTGTAATAATGTGAGTTCTTGGTTCTTGTGGCTTAACTCTCCTTTCGCTGCCTCTCTCTCTCATGGTGATGCAATCTAACTTTCCCGACTTCCAGTCCGAACAGGAAACCACTTTGAACAGCTGGCTGGAAATCACCGATTACGTACAAAAGATTGTCGATGGATGTAGGGCTGGAGACCTTGTTATGGGAACAATGTTGGTGGATGGTGAATTTAGTGACAAGGTCGGATGGTCTGTGAGAGTTGAATCAGTAGATTGCCATACAGCACCACATTGTGATGATTACTCGTGGTGTTGAGCCTCATGCTCGTACCGGTATGTGGGCACCAATACAAGGGTGTTCAAGGGCAGTCACATCGTACCTAGTCTAGTCTGGTCTAGTTGAATCATATGGCTTCTCTTCCACTCTCGTGCATGTAATTTGCCAGATACCTATCTTCCCCACTGTCGATAAGCCGGACTACTGTCCGTATTCCACTTTGCCCGTTCGTTTTATTTCATTAGCGGAAGCATGCGTGTGCGTGTCTAGGTAGGCAGCCAACCGCAGGCTCGAAGATATTATTATACAAGGCGGGCTGGCCCGCAAACACTATTTTGGTCCTTGTCGTTTCATTCTGTGAATAGGTATATTGCGGAGGTCATGCCATTGTGCAAACACGGACGGTTCGGACGGAAACATACACCAACAACGCAAAAAACGGGGTAGATTAGCATGCCTTGAGCCGTCTCAGCGCTGCGAAAGACGTGAACTGGCTTTTAAACAATACTCTCCCGCCATCGATCGAGTCTGTTGCCACACCTTACACACGCGCTCTCTCAATCCTCGATTTCTTGGCAGAGGAAAATTTGGTTCAACCGAGCATACTTTGACGCAACAACCGCATTATCTCGACCCTCGATTCATACCAGCAACGATGCGTGCATCAACCTCCACCAGCTCCCTCACCTCCCTCGCCATCCTCCTCGTAAGTCTTCCCCCCTCCCCCCTTCCCTCAACCGCACCCTCTAACATCATCACAGTCCACCCTCACCCTCACCGTCCCCATCCACGCCATCCCACCCCCCGAGCTCCTCGGCCCTGACGGTGACCCGACCCTGAACGCCACAACCATCCAAATCCTCACCCCTCCCAAACCCCTCACCGTCCTCCCCCCCAATGACACCAATGACACCAATGGCACCATGACCAACTCCACGCCGCACATCGCCGCCACCGGCCCCTGGGCAGCCGGCTGCATCGAAATCGACACCCTCGGCACCGGCAAGTCCGCCTCCTCCAAACACATCAGAGAGGGAATCGAGTACTTGCGTGGCGTCCCGGGTACGCCACAAATCCTGCACTACGGGTGCGGGCAGGTGAGCTGCAGTTATAAGAGCGCCATCTTTTGGTGTAACGAGGAGCCGACGTATGGAATGCGATTGAATAGTTATGCGGATATTGCGGACGGGGCGCAGGCGGTGATGGATCGGTGCGGGACGGGGAAGAATGTGATGGGGAAGGCGACGACGGGATGGGCGGAGGGGGAGCAGGAGGGGCAGCAGTGGAGTGTTGTTGTTACGGGGGGGTTTTGTTAGGGGAGTTTTGGGGGGGGTGATGGTGGATGATGGTAATGGTGATGGTGCTCTCGAGTGATCGTGGAATGGGTTCATGTTGATAGAGGAAGGAGGGAGTCGATAGAAGTGGGGAGTCATAAGGGAAGAACGGGCATCAATAGAAGTTCGTGGTTTTTGAGCTGATATTTGAAGCAGTGGTTCGGGACTTCGTGTTGGTTCTTTTGAGGTTTCCGTTTGGTTTATTTCCAAGCTCAAGGCTGCTTCACGATATTTGTCTCCCCCCAATAGTTTATAACCTGAATTCAGCCGTCGTTCACCTTAGCTTTGTTAAAAAAAAAAACGCCCGTTTTCATTACCTACAAGTGACCAAGCGCTCGAGCTGACAGCTGACGAGTGGCTGTAGACAAGTCGCAAGTCGCAAGGAGCTCCTGTTCTCTGGATAGCCGGTGTTTATAGACCAGTAGGTAGACTGCTCTGGAAGGGGAGCTTTCCATGGTCTTCATGTCCGCTTGCATGTCCTAGTCGTGCTTGCCCCTGGCGGCTCACAGTAACGTTAACTGTTTAATGGTCATGGCCCGGAAAGATCAGGGTTGGATGAAGCAAGACAAAGGTCGAACCCTTCTTAGCTAGAGAGACAAAGTACTTAGCTACTTGTTTCCATGTGGAATGCAACCGGGCCTGCTCAAACGGTTGGACGATATCACGCACCTCTAATGATGGGCCCTATCTCAAACCAAAAGCAGAGCGCCCACCGCAGCGAACAATACGTGCCTAGCCACCACACTCCCCGCTCCAACCGGGATTCAATGTATCCAAGGTAGTAATGACGCTGAAGCATGTTCGCTATGGTATCCAGAAAGCAATAAGGTATATACAGGTGATTCGGCTTCTCAACAACAACAAGGATGTATCCAACTCATGCCCACCCTACAACCTTCTTCTTTTGCTCGACACCTCCAACAACAGACGTCCTTCTCCCCAAAGAATCATACGTAATTCCGCCACTAACCCCAGCGTTTTCCTGGAGCGGCTTTTGCGGCGTAGAAGTGGTCGTCAGGGTGGCCTGGGAGGAAGTCATATCGTTTGTGGAGGGGTGGGCTTGACTAGAACGTAGTGAACTGCTCGACACCACCCCCGAGGTCTCATACTCCTCGCTTTCCTCAACCGGAGGACAGCCTTGTCCACTTCTCAGTCCTGTTTCCACCGCGAACTGTTGCGGTGCTGACGTAGGCATCATAACAGGTGGACCAAGAAGCGAAGTTTGCTGCTGAGAAAGCCCCATCTCATTCGGAGAGACAAACCCCGGAACAGGCCCAATCGGCATAGTCACCGTCACCGCCCGAATCTTGTTCGTAAGCGTTGGACTGATCGACCTTCCCTCGCCTCCTGGCAGCGAAGTACTCAACATCGAGTAGGGGCCTCTCTTAGTATGGTCATACGTACCAAGCCCCGCCCCGAAGTGTCCGCCAGTCGTAGCAGCGAACGGCGAACCAGCCGGGTCAATAAGTTGCGGCGCCCTTTCAGCCCGGGGGCTTCCCTCCCGGGAGCTCATAATGCTGGCTTGAGAGCCTGCCCACGTCTTTCTGCGCAGCTTGTTGATCGAATCAAACTCATCATCATCCATGAGGGCCAGTTGGGCCAGCGTAGGACTTTGAAGAGATGTCGAGTTACGGGCGTCGATGGACGGAGGAAGATTAAGGCTCATGATAGAGTTACGGTTAGAGTACTCGGATGTTTCCGTGATGGGTGTCAGGGTAGGTTCGCGACATACGACGCGGCCACTCTTGGACCGTAGAACGCCCTCGCCTGCAGGCCCGAAGTAACCGCCATACGAATACTGGAATGGAGTCTCGTTTTCGGTATTCCGGCTAGAGGATGAGCTGCCGTAGCTGTGGCCTGATTGGGCCAAGGGAGCAGAGTAGAAACCAAACTCTTGACCGTACCAGCCATCTTGGTCGTTGGCTAGGGCATTAGCGTTCGCTTCAGCAATGAGGGCCTCATCGTCAAAGTCGTAATCGTCTAAGCCGTCGCCAAAGCCATCATCATCGTTTTCGTAGTCGTCCAGTTCGTTTCCCTGTACGAAGTCGCGCGACTGGGCCGAATCGGTGGGTGACGTGACGGTAGGCTCTTCAGGTACAGCAGGTGATGAGCTTCTCCGGAACTTGCCGGATTCTGCTGCTCTTTGTGCTGCTTCGGCCAGGGCAGCCTGGTATGCCATATCGAGGCCTGATATCGACATTTGTTGCATGGCCTGGGTGGGGATCGGAGGGAGCTGGGCAGGAGAAAGGTCCTCTCCAGTCGAAAGGGCATGCATGGAACCAGCAACAGTCGACTGCACTGGGTCAACACTGGGAAGAGTCGAAGACCCGGCAGCGGCAGCATTGGACTCAGCAAGTTGGGCTAGCTGCCGGGCCCGCGCCTGCTCAGCCGCCCGAGCAAAGGCACCGGGGATTGGGCGGCCATATTGATCGGTGTCGTCGAGATCGAAGAGCGATTCATCAAAATGGGTGCCATCGCCCTGAAAGTCTAGTTCATCCGCCAAGCCGTTATCAAAGTAGATGTCGTTATCATCCTCTCTGCGGATGGGGTTGGCCGGCGGCAACCCGATAGGAACAGGTTCTGGAGTGATTGGTCCGTGAGCAGTTTCAGGGCTTGATGACTGCTGTGGTACCGGAAGAGCCGGTGCGGGAGCAGACTGGTCAGGCATCGCTGGACATTCTGGTAAATCGGGAGTACTGTTCTCGGTTACGGATGAAGCGACGGGCTGATCGGTCTCATTGCTGGGCGTTGAAGCGATGACAGGACTATGAGGGGTGATGTGGCCCGAGCCTTTGTTTGATCGCTGAAACTCGAACCCAGCAAAGTTTTCTTGATCATTGTCTGGGTCTGTAGACGGATCGTAGTCGTTGTCTTGACTTTCCTCAGGAAGCTCTTCATAATCGGCATTGACCCCAGGGATGCGCTGAAACTCGAACCCAGCAAAGTTCTCCTGATCATTGTCTGGGTCTGTAGACGGATCGTAGCCGTTGTCTTGACTTTCCTCAGGAAGCTCTTCATAATCGGCATTGACGCCAGGGATCGGTTCCTCCAGATCATCGTAGTCCGCGTTGACCCCGGGAATTGGTTCTTCATCGTAGTCCGCGTTAACCCCTGGAATCGGCTCCTCCATGTAGTCATCCTCGTAATCCGCATTCACGCCGGGAATAGGCTCTTCCAGACCGTCGTCGTCCATCATGGCGTCATAGTCGAAATCTTCCTCTTCCAGGTCGTCAAATCTGGAATCGTGTTCTTGCCTCAGCGCACTTGTGGCGCCGCCCCCCTTCTCTCGCTGACGCTGTCGATGTCGTTCTTCCAACGCCTTCTCTTCATCGGCTGAGCCCATCATGTCGAAGCTGAATCGAGATGATGTGCTCTTCATGTGTTTCGGAATGCCGGACATGGCAGAATCTCGAATGGATCGCTTGGATAGGTTGCGTGATCTCGCGGTTCGGACTGAAGCATTGGCGTTGGGGCCAGCTGTTGTTCCAGTCAGAGTGTCCTGAGATGCCACCGAGGACGAAGGACCCAGGGCTGGAACGGGATCGTCCCTGAGCTGTACTGATGGCCGCGCGTCCTGTTCATCCGGTGAAGGTTTGGCGAGAAGTGGTGATGGTAGGCTGTCTTGTGGTATTGATCTCGCGTCACTGTTGCCCCTGGTCGGTGTCGCGTCCTGCACCCCTGAAAGAGAGGAAAGGGCAACGTCATTGAGACCGGGAACCAGGGACTGTGACGTCCCCACCAAGGTATTGGCCGTACTCGCTTCGGCTGCGTGTGGTTTCGACGTAGCATCGTTACTCGGAGACTCCTTGACGGGACTGACAACCGCCTCATTCTGCGACGTCGTCCGCTTGGGTCTGGGAGCACTGAAATCGTGGACCTTTGTGCCCCGGATACGCGGGTCATAGGTGGGCTCGGCCGAAGAGGACAGGGGTGGCAGATCCGGTGGGTTTTGCGCAGTCTTCCTCCTCATCCACAAGTTGGACACCGAGTGCTTCTTGAGGAAGGGCAAGGACTTTTTGGATTTTGCGGATTCCGGAGTGGTGGTAGCTTTAGTAGCTGGCTCGCTAGCCATCCGCTTCCCCGCGGGACGTTTGCCGAAAGGACCACTGCTATTAAGGTCGGTTGGGGTCACGAAGGACGAGATCTTACTAAGTCTCGTGGCCAAGGACGCCCGAGTAGCGGCGGTAGTATCGATGGGCGGCGGAGCCTGCCTTGTTCGCGACTTGTGACTTTCCGAAGGTTGACTGGAGGCCGAACTTCCGGCGGAACGATACATCTGTAAAGGCATTCCACTGACTGAACCTGCTGCGCTGATGCCTCCATTGTCGCTAATATTCGGTATCGGTTTTGGGGTCGTCGATAGGGTAGACGGAATGTGGGAGGAGCTAGCCGATTTGGCTGACTGTGGTCGGCCATTGGGAGCTGTCGGAGTCTGGGATGCTGTATCCAGGTCCAAGGAGCTCGCTTGGCCGGGCACGGGAGACGACGGCGTAGAAGGTGGCCGTCGGAGGTGTAGTCGGGACAACATTGTCGGGGCCATCTATCTCGGTTGCAGCTATTCGCGAGTCTCTTGATGGTGTATATATATGTGTGTGTGTGATAGGAGCCCGTGCGGCGAGGATATTTGATAGGCGAAGTCTAGCGAGGATCGACGTGATCAGGGGGATGGCATCGAACACCCCTATGGGAGCGTGGTCCCGTGGACGAGTCGGGAGCGTGGTCCCGTGGACGAGTCGGGAGCAATTGATGGTGGCTCAATGTCGTCGCCGGGAGAAGTAAACTCGGTTCGATGTTGTGGTCGGGATGGAGGAGAGGAGAGATGCCGCCGTCGTTGTTGTCGTCTGATGATGATGTCGTCAGGCGATAGGCGGGGTCGCGCTAATGTAAGGGGAATCAGACTCTTTCGTTGATTATTCGGGATGGGGACGGCCGAGATGAGGTGCGATTGCGATGCCGTCCGTCCGGTGTCTGAAGGAGCAACGCGCGATGAACAGCAAGCAAATGGGTATCCAAAAAGAAAAACAAGCAAATGGCTGTCCACAGCCAGCTTCTTGATCGCGGGTCTGTCTTTCGAAGGTGTCAATGGCGTAGGACAGACTTGGTTGAAGCGAGGGGTTGTTGAGGTTGCTCGAAGAAAGAAAGAGGGGAAATCGGGAAATGGAAAGATTGAAGGAAGCACGAAGAGTCGCGAGCGATAAGCGGAAATTACAAGTCCCATCCAATTGCGCGAATGACATGACCGGATTGACGATCGAGAAGGTTCAATGTCGCAACTTCCAGGGTTTGTTTCTAGCGAATGACCGCTGAAGATGCGCCTTCACGGCACCTAGGTAGCGTAGGTACATTAGCTTGCTGCAAATGTGGAGTCTCAGACACCGGATGACGGACGCCGGGTGAGCTTGCCGATCTGCTTAGAATGACAGTGCTGTGCGCAGTCGTCAGCTCTTGGCATCAAAATCCATCGTCCAAAACACCATCAGACATCGTTCATTGAAACCGGCAAACGAAGCTTCAGGATGCAATATACAGACGAAAAGCTGCTCAATCTACATCTGGGGGTCTTCATTTTCTCGCATACACCTTTATTTAGGCTATATCAGCTAACTAGATTTTGTTAGAACCAGCTACACTTCACCTTTCGACGTCACTTGTCATGAGTTCCCACGTTGGTCATAACCACAAGCACAGTCCTTTTACTATCCTTGACTTTGTGTTCCTGTCTTTACCATTTAGGGCCGGCAATTTCCTTGCGCAAAAAATGCTAGTGCACGCCGCCAAGGCAGCTGCGGGGGTCCATTTGGTCACTGTTCATTCAGTGTTCGCGTTCCTGACACGTGCATGGACTTTCTTTTTTTCTTTTTACTCACTGCGGCGCCTGTTCTCTTTTTCTCAACGGCATCTTTTATTCTGAACTTTTGTGATACTGTTTTTGCTCACGGAGTCCCTCAAGAGGTTTCACCTGTCCAACTATAGCGATCTCCGCCGCATCAAGTCATCCTCGATGCCTCCATCACCACCATCACTAACACTACCAGTACCTATCAAAATGCCGACCCTAACGATATTCAGAGGTGATGTAAACAAGAGGGACCTCAAAGCCAGCCCTTAACACCTTCAAAACTCCTTTTGCGCCCCCAAAAAACACTTGATAAATGCTTATCCAAGACCCCTTAACCTTGCCTGCCAGTCCGATATCTTTCTTTCTTTCTTACCTTCCTTACGCCGTCAAAGATCAAAACCACCAACACAAAAGCAGACCCAACAGCCAAGCCCAAAATGCAGTTACAAACCTCCGTCACCACTCAGCTCAATCAAAAGCACTAACCCCAGCCTCAACCTCAAACTGATAACCCCCCACACCGACATCCATATGATCCGGCGTCACTTGTCCCACCTGTCCCACGCTCCCATGGGGTCCCACAGATCCAATCTGCTGTGGCATCCCAAACTGCGCCGGATGATGCGCCGCAACGAACTGGTGCACGCCCCCCGTCGCCGGGCCGGGCGCTCCCCACGTTGCATGTGCTCCTGGCGCCGGATGCGGGGGCGGGAACATGGCATAGCTGGTGTAAAAGTAGTTGGCGGCCGGACCAGCAGAAGCAACGGATGATGGGTCTTCTGCCGTCATGGTGTACCCATTAACGGCGGACATGGCCGCGTGGGGGGAGACGGCCATGGGGCCGTTGCCGTTGAGGGGGGTGTGAGCGTGCGGGGAGTGGGACATGAATTGCGGTTGATGCGGGGTGGCGGGGGAGTGATGGCCGTAATGGGAGTGGGAGTGAGAATGGGAGTGGTAGGGGGAGGTGGGGATGCCGTGTTGTGCGTAGGGGTTCATTTGTTGCTGCGCTTGGGTCGGGTTGTTGTTGTTGTTTCGGGTACCACCCATCCCGAGAGAGGTCGGCGCGGTGCCGGTGGTGGTGTTGCTCATCTGGTGCGAGGCGGCGGTGGCAGGGGCCGAGAGGTGCGTGGAGGAGCCGCCTACTATTGAGAGGCGATTGCGCCCGCCGGGACCGTTGGAGAGTTCCGAGGAGGAGGTCTCCGTCGAGAGGTGCCCGTGCAGGGAGACGTAGGCTTTGAAGGTTTGTTGGACGACGGATTTGAGACGCTCGCGGACGATGTCGGTCCCCATTGAAGAAAAGTCAATGTCTTGATGCTGGATTTTGTGGTCAAGAATGTCAAGGAAGAGCTTGGAGAAGGCGTCACCGTCTTTGGATGGGGAGAAGGGGGTGATGCGGGGTTTGATGTCGTGCCCTGGTTGTTGTCAGTATTCTTGATTTGTGAAAAAAAAGAAGAGGGGGGAAAGAAAGGCATACTCACAAGGCGTTTCGGGACGATTGGCACCGGGAAAAAGCACGTCCCAGATCTCAAACCACTTCTCCAGCTTATGCGCCTCCTGGTTCTTCTTGCGGTTTTGCCGCTCGAGAGCCGCCCATTGGACTGCGTCGATGCCCTCCTTCTGGGACGGATCGCCCAGGTCGCACGCGTCGCTTTCTTTCTGGTGTTCTGATAAGTTGGCGAGACAAGTTGCTCGATCTGTCCCCGGGAAGATCTTGTAGCAGCGGTTACATTGGACGGGTGAATGAACCCGTTTCAGGTGTTCCCTATAACACCGGTCGGTTAACTTCTGGACACGCAAACCTTTACGATAAGGTAAGTCTCCGGGACGCGGGAACTCACTTTAACCGCTGGATACTCTTAAACCCCGGCCCCGTACACGCCCTGTACTTGTGTTTCTTCCCATTCGCCGAATTGGTCTGCTGAATCCCGTACTTTTCCGGATCCCGCTTGTGGAACGGACACGCCAGCATCGGTTGGGACTCCTCGTTGCCAGCCACGCCGGGACCAGATCCCGTGTCGATGTTCTTATCCTCGTCTTCATCGCCGTCATCACCACCACCATCACCACCGCCACCGCCTCCACCTCCGCCTCCTCCCCAATCACCACTACCTCTTCCACCTCCTGCACCGTTACCAAACCCCCTTCCTTCCCTACCTCCTCCATCCGAATTCGACCGCCGTCTCCTCTTTCGCGAGTTTCCATTCCCGTTACCCCCAGAGCCCCCGGGTGGTGAGTTTGTATAAGAAGATTTCTCACCCCTCGACGCATCCGAGTTGCCCCTCTCTCTAAGGTTATTCCCCCCATGCGCACCACCACCATTGCCACTACCACTAGTACCCGAACCCGTATTCCCAAACTGCCAACTCTCAACCTTATTCTTAACCGCCAGGTTATAATCCCTATGCAGAATTGGAATCAAATAAGCAGCCAGCGGCAGATCCCCATTAACAGCTTCGATAACCGCAGATTCGAGATTGCCGTTCTGCCCAGACCAGTCATTGTCGTCTTCCTCTTCCTCTTCCTCTTCTTCCGAGGAGTTATCGTCAAGGTAACCGCCCATGATGTCCATGTCGTCATCTTCCGACTCGCCGCTCTCGGCGTCGGACTCGCAGGACATCATGTCTTCTGCTTCTGCCGAACGGGGGTGGGGGTGAGGAGCTGAGGAGTCAACAGCAAACATGGCGTTCCGCAAGCTACTGGGGCGGCGTGAAGGTGAGCGCGTTCCCGATGACGTGCTGTTGCTGCTGTTGCTGCTTCCGCTCCCGGGGCCACCCCCGCTACCGTTAGGTGCATATCTGCCCTTTTTTGCTGGGCGGCCGGTGAACCGGCTGACGGGGGTGATGGGGGATCTTGATGATCTGGAGGTTTTTGTCAGAAATCATTGTGTAAATAATGAGTGTGAGCGGGGGAACATACTCATCACTCCATTTCTTTCCCACACTCTCACTCGGCTCCAAATCGCCCTCGGGGAAATTGCACTCCGTAGCCGTACTAGGCGGATTCGAAGTCACCCAGCTGCTGATGGACGCAGCGTAGCAGTTGGAACCCAGGTCCGAATGCGTACCCGGTGAAGGCGAGCGCGAGCTGGCTGATGTTGCTGCTGAGACCGTGCTGCCGGCGCCGCTGCTTTTGCGGGAAGCGGACCAGGCTGTTTCACTACTGTGACTGTGGCTGTGGCTGTTCATGGGGGTGTGTTGTTCGGGCTTGACGAAGGAGGCTAGATTGGGGTGGTGATGAGGTTGGGGGTGCTGATGCTGGTGCTGGTGCTGGTGTTGGTGTTGATAGGTGGGGTGGGGGGAATGCCATTTTGTTTGTGGTGTTGTTAGTTGTTGCTGTTGCTGTTGTTGTGTCTGTTGTTGTTGTTGTTGCCTTCCGTGACTGACGCCGTCTCCTGGGGTGGCCGCCGAGAGCGGCCCTGTGTGGTGTCGAGACATTGTTGACGGCAGTAAATGATGATGTTGGTGGCAGTGATAATGATGATATGCAGTGTATATGAGGTCTGTTATAGAGAGAGGTAGATAAGGTAAAGATAGATAGGTAGGAGGGGGTGAAGTGGTTGTGGTTGCCTGTGAGGCCTCTCACTGATGCTACACTTTGTCTTTAGCTTGCTTGGGATGGATTGAAGATGAGATGAAGTATGTGGCAAAAGTGGTTGTAAGAGGAAAAGAAAATAAGTTTGGGAAGAAAAGAGGATTTCCTTTCCCCTCCCTCACGAAAAAGATGTAAGTAGGGGACTAGAACAACGATCCGGGGCATAGCCCTCCCTCCCTTTTTGATGACCAGATATGTAGTCGGGAGGGGGGGATCAGACCACGAGCCCTACCTGTGTGAACCTGGGCCGTGTCCGCCGGTCCGTTGGCCGGGGTCCTGTCAGTCTGTGTTGGATTGGATCATCCTTCCCACAATCCCCGCGGACGCGGACGCGGGACTAGGAAGGGAAAGCCGCCGCCCATTCTGTGTGTGCTGTGTTGCTGATGTGGAAACACCACTGCAGAAACAGTTGTTGAACATGGAAAGATGCTGGTGTGTTTTCCGCAAGTTTCCAGGTGCTCCATAGCGTCAAAGGTGCTGTCGACGATGGCCTAAAGTGCGCGCTGACGCATTTGCGATGGTGGGCAGATTATGGATGGATGCCCATTGGATTGTGACCCGAAATGGCCCTCCCACCCACCGATTTATCGCTCGAGTTACTTTTGTTTTTTGTTGCAACTTGAAGAGACGGTTTCGCCCAGATTGGCTTGGAAAACAGAACATGCGGTTCCCTGACACCTCTTCCCTGTCCGGTTCCTGCAGCGTCCATTGGATCGTTGGATGCTGCATAATACCACTGTAATACAACGCCACGTCGCCCTCTGAACTCTGAAAAGTCGAACCCAAGATGTTTTAGACTGGGCTTCTCTGTGAACTAAGAGGCCCGCCAACGAAACCCAGCCGGCGCACTTCCTGGCATTGCCGGCGTTACAGGGGGTGGCTTTTAGTGTTGTTGGGCGGTGGACATTGATGGACGTCAACATCAACAAGGGAAGGGGACAAAAGCCGGTGATCCTCCACGCGCACTTGCGATGGACTTTTGTCACCAGGACAACGCTTGTGGGGAGATGACGAGGGGGAAGAGAATGAGTGGAAAAGAGACAAGTGTTTGTTTTTGCTGTTTTTTATGGAGACCGGATGATGAGAAGGAAATTGGAACACAACACAAAGTCGGCCAACATATCGTGACGGAACTCTCTCTTTATTTCCATGTCCACAAGCGAGACCTCCTGTACGCGTGCAAGGGTGCCACCACAAATCCTACCCGTCCTCCCATCCCGTGTTGTTGGCCACCGGGAACTTCACATGTTGGCTATTTGGGGGCGCATCACGGTCAGCAGCCAGTTCTCGGAGAATAAAAGGGGGGTGAGAGGGAGACCGGGGAAGCTTCAAGTCGACCATCCGGTGGTGCAAAATGCAGCTGAGATGACTGTTGATATGACGCAAACTAATGTCGATAATTCCGGCCGGGTAAGCGAAACATGACATTCCAGCAGGCAAGGCGAGCCGATTCGCGCTCCGTTTTCTATTCGACGCAAATGCGATGCACCAACGTTGGACGTCAACGTCAGGGGCCGGCTTTACCGTCTGTTTGTAAACAGGGCCAGCCAGCTGGGGCCCAGGGGTGAGTGGACGACGGTCCGGGGTTGGGGCACCGGGGACAGCATGTCAACAATGTGGATGGGTCTCCATGCTCCACCAACGCAACGTCGTCGAGCTTGCTAGTGCCAGCATGAAGCCACGGAGCAGCCCAACCTTTTGGACGACGTCGACCCCATCCGTTGTTTATCAGGATCGTGGTGTGACCTGTCAAGAGAAGAATACGAGGGGGATACACGTCTGTCGTTCCGCTGGTGTTCATCGGGACTGCCACCCACCCTCCCCATCCACATGATGTGTTCCCGATCTTGGGAGGTGGTATGCTGTTACCCACGAAAACAGTCCATCTCGCATCACATCAGATGCGCAACTGAGATTTTGATACTGCCGACCCGCGGCTCGGGCTGAACGCAAAGGGTCGAAAGGGATCCACGTGGCTGGGTGACATGTCCCGGGTCGACCGCCGACCTGGCACAGAGGGACTCAGACAAAGCCGAGCTGAGGACGTCCCCAGTGCCCCCCCTGGATGGGGTTACTGCAGTAGCATGCGGCTCATGTCGTCTGCACCCCCCTGTCCTTTCCAAGTAACCAATGAGGTGAGAGGTCGGAGCTCTTCTTTTGACGACATGTCATGCCGGGTGAGTATGTCCGCCCGGAGCCACCAACTGCCGATGCAATGTTTAACTTCTCCTTCTTGTTTTTCACTGAGAGATGTGACGAGTTCTCTTGGTATTTGGGCTTCCTAATGATTTCTACAAGAGCTTTCTTGGCTAGGCAAGTTGTTGCGGATGGGTGGTGTTGTTCATGCTGGATGCTGAGGGGACAGGACCCGGAGCAGAAGGGGTGAGTAAAGCCGGGTGTCGAGAGTGTTGTATGACTGTAGAATGCGTGCTCTATAATTTTTCTGAGTCTTTGGTGGTTAGAATAATCGGTTATGTAATTTTTTTGGCATCAAAGGGTAGGAGAAGTCGGTAACAGGCCAGCTTTGTTGACTGATGGCCTGAAAGGAGGGGGCCAGGTCATGAAGATTGTTTGCCAAGACCGTCTAGGGTTGGGGTTGGGTATGTAGGGGTACCTTCACAACCAAACTAATGCGACATCGGTCACACCTCCAAGAGACAGGTGGAATTGAACCTACCTAGCCTTGAGAGTTGTTTCGAAAGACATCTTGGCTCTCTTCCGGTATCTTGAACCATGATAGCAAGGGTGTGTTTGTACAAAAGTTGATTTCTGAACGGAGTGGCCCCCACAAGGTACAAAGCTCGAAAAGTGGCTAGAAGTCGCCTTTTTGAGTCGTTCGAATGGGTCGATGTACTTGTGGTCTCTGTGAAGCCTGGATGGGTTGTGAAAGATGGGAGGGAAAGCAGGGTAAAACAAAGAAAGACAAAGCACAGAGGATTGGCAAAATTGGGTGCTTTCGGGAAGAGGAATCGAAGAGAGGGACACAGCACCGCAGACTGGAGTAAACACAACAAAAGGTACGGTGGTGGGCCACGACTTCCACCCAAGGGGGGCCGGGGGATGTCGAGTCGAGCTTGCCGAGTGCTTGAATACGGTGCCATCGTCCCTTCCTCAAAAACTCATAAAGTTATCATCATGGCAGTCATGGCTCAAAATGAGGTCAGTCAAAGCTACCAAGTAAGGTAGGTACCTAAGATCCACCCGTCCCATCTCCTCTCCGCGAGTTCGTCCCTTAGTTCATTCTACGGCGTGCCTGGCGTACCTGGCGTCCCTAAATCCCGGGTCCTGGGATCCCTGCGCACATCAGCGGCGTCAGCGGCCGCTACCGTCGTCCCGGTATGGATTGCCCTGTGAACAAAGAGGCGAAAGAAAATGAATGTCATGCCGCTATTCCGAGCACCGATTTCGAGAATCTTGGGGGAGGACGTCATGGAAGCAATGCGGAACAATCGGAAATAAGAAGTGCATGCGAAAAGTGCCATAGCGATGGAGTGGGTGATTGTCAGCCACTCAGCGTGCGGGGAGATAAACCGGAACTCTCGGCGACGGGATTGGCGATCGGTCGGTCGCAGTGCTCAGCGGTACACGACAGTGCCCCCGGCCCGAGAGGTTGCGCTGCACAATATTTTGCTCAGCTGCTGCTGACTGAGGTGATGATTTGCGCCTGGCAGGAATGGCGCCAAAGAGCCGCAGGTATGCGCCAAAAATGTCACATGTCTGTGGTTGCGCCAAATTCGGCTTATGATGTCTTCTGAACTCGAAGATCTTAGTAGCAAGAACTGAAAACAATGAGGACTGAGGAAAGCAAAGAGACTTTGAAAACTTTTTTCATCCATCCAGTGGAAAAAAGAGGAAAAAAACACCGAAACTACCTCTACATCGGTCAGCAAACCCACCACGCGGCCCGTCAGCGCCCCACACAACATCCCCCGCCGCCCCGCCGCCCCGCCGTCCCAGCCATCGGGCAGCAGATCTGCTAGCGCACGCCGAGTCCCGAGTGGCTCCGTCAGGCCCCGTTGGATTCGAACTTCAACCTCCTGTCTTCATCCCAACTTTCCTCTTCTCTCTCTTCTCACACTCATCCTCACCCTCTTGAGAGTTGTTGCATCGCCCAGCAACTCCAGGTCTTCCTACAATGGCGCGCCTCCCCTCCCTCCTCGGGCCGCTGCTCCTCTCCATCTCCCTCTTCACACAACCCCTCCTCGGTGCCTCTACCACAACCACCGACAACAAAGTCCAATTCTGCCAAACCAACCTCCCCACCGGCGGCGCCGACTTCTGCCTCTCCCTCTCCTCCTTACCAAACATCACCACTTCCTCCCACGACATCTACTTTCACCTGACCGTCACTCGCTGGAACGCAAATGGATGGACGGCCATCGGCACAGGGCAGACGATGGCGGGAGCGTTGATGTTTGTTGTCTATGGTGACCCTGTTAACGGCACCGAAAAGGAGCCGGTAGTGAGCGTGCGGACGGTAGAAGGACATCGCCAACCGCAGCTGATCGAGGATTTTGCGACAGTGGCAGGGAAGGGGTTTGACGTCCAGGTTCTGGCATCTAGTTGGAAAGAGGCCGGCACCGTGCCCGCTAGTAAGGGCGGCAAAGTGAAAGTGAAAAGACACGACGACCACGACGAACACCCCATCATCCCCGCAGCCGGCACCAAGACTTACGTCGCCGACGTTTTGCTCGCCTGCTACTCCTGCTCTTTGTGGTCATCCGGCTCCGGATCGTGGCGGACTTCGATCTCCGCTACTTCTGCATCTCAGCCTTTCCTCTGGGCATGGAACGACCGCCAGGATTTCGGCGGAAACTTCACTCGGGATGCGCATCTGAAAATGCACCGCCATCACGGCTCAGAGACAGGCGGATACGGCTTTTTCTGGGCGGATATGACGCGCTCCGTCCTCGGCAACGGCAACTATTTAGGAAAGCCAACCACCTCCGACCTCCTCGCCCACCTCACCATCGACCCCAGCGCCAAACTCCTCCTCGGCACCTCCACCAAACCCCTCTCCCCCACCAGCTGGGTAAACAAACTAACCAGCAACCCCCTACCTAAAACGCACGCCTTCCTAATGACTGTTGCTTTCCTCATCCTCTTCCCGCTCGGCGTCCTTCTCATCCGCTCATCCGGCAACGCCTTCCAAAAGCACTGGCTGGTGCAAGCCCTCGCCTCACTTTTCACCCTCGCCGGCGCTGGTGTAGGTCTATACATGACCGGTCGTCGCATCCCATCGACCTTCCACCAGTGGCTTGGTCTCGCTATTACCTTGTTGCTGATGGTCCAGGTGATACTGGGATGGAGACACCACATGGATTTCTTGAGAATCCGCAGAAGGACGTGGATTTCTTATGGACATATTTGGCTGGGACGGTGGGCGGTGGTGGCGGGGTGGGCTAATGTTATTTTGGGGTTGTTGTTGAGCGGGCATAGTAGGGTGGATGTGTGGGGGGTGGGGATCTTTGTGGGGATGGAGGCTGTGGTTGTTGTTTGGTGGGTTTGGAGGGCGGCGCAGAGGAAAGCGATGGCGGGTGGAAATGGGGGGCAGAATGGAAAGGGAGGGATGGAGGATGGAGAGGTTGAGAGTCATGCGTTGATGGCGAGGAATGAAAGTGGAGGAGGGGGCGCGGATGGGGAGTATTTTAGGTTGAGTATGAGTGAGGATGATTTGAGTAGTAGTGAGGATGAGGAGGAGGGGAAGAAGGGGAATGGTGGTAGGGGTGGGAGGTAAATAGGCGACGATGGGGCGGGTATTGAAGATTGGAATTGGATATGATGTTAATGACTCCGGATAAATGCGTTTACTGGCATAGTGTGGATGGTTCAGGGTTCATGGCTTCGCGGCGATGTGGTACATGATCGCTTCAATGCAAGATCATTCATATCATTATCACCGGACTAGATGTGGACAGCGACCAAGTCCGAGAAACCACCAAAAGATCGACGACGTTTTGTTTTCGAGAAGAACTCGAATATGCCCACTACATATAAGGTCCCAGTTCAGACACACCAATAACTCCCGTATCCGTCTGCCTCGTGCGTGGCCGAGCGGTATGGTGCGGGAGCCAGAAAACATTGCTCAGTGCGCGGTACTGGTGGTACAGTTTTCGTAAGCCGTAGGACAGCCCGGGTTCAATTCCGGGCCTAGTCATTGCGGGCTGAGCTTTTTGCCTTTTCTACCCTCCTTCTTTTTTTTCGAGATAGATGAAATAGGATGAACTCTTCTGTCTATATTAAACACCATCCTATGAGGTGACAGTTTTTATGACTTCCTGTTCCGCTGGATGTACCGTATAACTTCGTTGAATTCACTTTCCAAGATAGTCCTGTAACGCCAGCTTGATGTTCTTCAACTGCACCACCAACGTACAACCTACTGCCAAATGCAACTGGCAAACCTTTAACCCCGCGACGCTGGACTGCCTCGGAAAAATAATTAGAAGAAATTATAGGGTATGCGGAACATCTTCCACGGGAAGATCACCAAACAGACACCGACACGGACACACATGGCTGATCACCACCAAAGTTACGTCATAAGTCTAGGTCCCGTCTCCCGAAGTAAACAAAACAGCAACACAACCATCAAGAATCACCAGAATTTTAGTATTTCTAATTCTTTCATTGATCACTCTTGAATATTATTCTGCATCGCATATTGGCCCAAAATCCAAAAACAAAAATGCCCCAACTCCGCGACCCCCTCGACACCCCCAAGAAGAATCGCATCCGCGGCGGTATCATGGCCGCCGAATGGATCGAAGAAGAACAAGACATCTCCTCCACCGACCAGGACATCGCCGACGAGGACCGGACGACGGCGGAAGAACGCGCCGGTATTGGCAAGAACGAAAGGAAAGGTAAGAAGATAGAAGAGAAGGATGAGATGGGGCGTTCCCAACGGCGGACACTGGAACATAGGAAGATGGGGAGAAAACTACATAGAAAAGTGTCCTAACAGCTGGATGGAGGCTTTGCAGACACATCGACCGATGGCCTATCAACGAGCAACAATGGGAACAAACTAAGATTCCAATCCCGAAAGAGACAACGAACGGGTGATTACTACACCTGATGAAAGCGAGAAGCGAGAGCGAGGGTGAGAAAACAGACAACAACCAAGGAGTGCAACAACCAAAGCCAAAGAGGAGAAGAAGAACGACTCGTTCGTCGTCGTCAAATACAAAAACACAAAAAAAAGAAGAAATCCGATGATGGAGTGCAAAATCGCAAAAAGAGAAGGAACGACGGGAATCGAGCCCGACGTGGGGGTCGAACCCACAACCTTGAGATTACGGAGGAACTCCTTAAGAGTCTCACGCTCTACCGATTGAGCTAGCCGGGCAAGTTTGTTTGCGGCTATTACAATCATTCCTATTCGGATTTGTTGGAGGAAGGGTTTGGTTGAGTTATTTATGTAGGCGTATGTATGTATGCTTGTGTGGGAAACAATTTTTTTTTTGGTGTGGGCAGAGGTTTTGGTGCAGTGGTGGTCCATGTCATCGAGATCGATTTCGACCAGGGCCCGGGGTTGGAAGAAGAGGGAAGGCTTGGCTGTTTGGCTGTTCCTGACTAGCGATTTGAGAGGGTTAGGGCCCAGCGGCTTACACCCACGCTCTTGGTAACGCCTACCGAGGCAGGCTCTTGGATGACTTGCATCACCGCAATCTTCCAATTCTGTCTCATCACGGCAATGGGCGTGCTGAAAACCCTCCCACGATCAAAAACATCCATCAATGACATCAGCTCTCCAATATCTCTCCTCAATCTTCCCAATGCAAGCGCTTAAAGCCCTATATTACGCCCACCCTAATCCCCAGTCCGCAACCCCTGTCTTTCCAGCGGTTAACCCTGCTCTCTCTCCCGTTGGTCAGTCCCCGTCCCAAATCCAGCCAATCCGCGCTCGCAGACAGGGAAGGTGTAAGTGCTAGCAGCCCACAGCAGCCCACAGCAGCCCACCATCTTCAGGTTACGGCAGTGAAGTCTTGGGCGAGGTAACACAGATGAATGGTCGACGTCTGTTCCAGTGAGTGCGTTCCAGTGAGAAGAGGGGAGGGGGGCTTTTGGTCATTTTGATGGTCTTGAAGTGGTGATTGGAGATTACCTACCTATGATATCCCCAATGTCCATCAATCACCCCACGAACTTTGTCGAACCAGTCATCCAGTCACGGTGTTGCCACTCGCGCGTGGTAGACAGACTTTTCGATGGGGCAGTTGGGGGATTCAACAGGCCTGACAGGCCAGCAGCGAGGTTCGATAAAATGAAAGTGATGAGCAAATCAAGAGAAAGGGTAATTTTGCTACGGAGGAGAAGAAATATCGTGATAGGTTGCTCCGACAGTCTGGGCTTCCATTCAGCTTTTCTTCGGCCGTCAAACCAAAACTTGAGACATTGCCCACACCACGTTTCTTGTCTCAGTCTGGCACACGCCATGATCGTTCGCTGCTAGACTACGTAGTCACTCCACCAGTTCCTTTTTTCCTCTTTCTTCTTCTTCCCATACCCATCTTCCTAGGGAGCTAGGATTCAACGGCAATCACTTGCATGCAGTGACGGCAACCAAACGACAACGACAATGACTCGATAAACGACCAGTTGGCATCATGGAACAGCGCCAACTAGAAGTAGTCGTCGCCGTTTGGTCCATGACCCTTCTCTCACTTTCCTTCATGTTCCTACGCCTCTATACTCGCATACGCATCGTCAAGTTCATCGGCACCGAAGACTACGTCTACGTCCTGACCGGCCTCTTTCTTCTTCTATTCGCCGCCTTCCTTCATGTCTCGGTGCACTTTGGCATGGGCGCCAGTCTGTGGTCGCTATCACTCGATAACACATCGAGATCAATCTTCTGGAGCTATGTCGCCAACACCTTTGCGATAACGGGCAACGCCATGGCCAAGTTGTCGATGGGATTTTTCCTATTGAGAGTGGTACAGTTGAGAGTACAGAAGATGGCGCTGTGGGCGCTGAACTTGGTGACGGCAGGGACGTCATTTGCGTTGGTGGTCATGCTATGGAATCAGACGACACCGAGGAAGGCCAGCTGGGATCCGTTGAGAACTCCGGGGAAATGGCACATCAAGATTCAGCCGATGAGTGTTGGGTTGGGAGTGTGGTCCAGCGTCTGTGATTTCATCTTTGCCATCTTTCCGTGGATTTTCATTTGGTCTCTGAGGATGCCACGACGAGAGAAGATTATGTTGGCGGGTGGGATGAGCCTCGGAGTGATGTGAGTACTCGATATACTCGGTGTTTTGTGTTTTGTGGTTAGTGGCCAAGCTGACAGATTACAGAGCTGGTGCCTGTGGCATCACGAGAACCGTTGTGTTGTCACATCTCAACATTTGGGATTACACTTGTAAGCCAGCCCTATTCCTTTGGCAGTAATTTGCATGTACTGACAAACCCTAGACAACTTTGCCCCATACTTCATCTGGGCTGGTGCCGAAATAGCAGTAGCCATGGTGTGCCTGGGCATACCGACCCTGCGTCCGCTATATCTCCGACGCCGTGGAATGACGGAAGACCATGAAGACCAACCACTCAACCGAAATAACCTAGAGATGCCCGACTTTACAATAGTCGAGCAACACAAACAAGAACAACAACAAAAGCAAACAGGAGACCACAAAATGCCGACAACAAGTAGTTCACACAGCAAAGCTGAACGTAGTCCGAGCCCCCCACCGCCAGCATACGTCCGCGACTCGGCCTCATCACACACCGTTGTCGACATGGATTCCCTACGGGATGTCGAGACATTCCAAACGCCACTGAGTCCAGCCAGCATGCAAACGAAGAGCAGAAGGAAAAGAAATGACAGTGTAGACGACATACTGGGGCTATACAACGCAGAGCGAAGTCGAAGTCGAGGGACGACGGCTCATAGCCAAGGGACCAGGAGTACCATGTCGGCACACGAAAGCTCATCCACCACCCACATAACTGCTTTGAAGTCGCTGACTTCAACGACGATAATAAGCTCGACAGAGTGCAATGCGGCCAAGACGGCGGGAGCAATCATGGTGAAGAACGAGATTTGGATCGGGGTGGAAAGAGACGAGGAGAACTGGCCTCTCCGGTGTTAAGACTTTCTCTTCTTTTTCTTTGTCAGAGATAAAGTTTTAGTATTCTGTTCACACAGATATTAGCAATTGGATGCAAGACATCAATCCCAAGCAGAAAACAAGCCTGAATGAATCACCTGGCTTACTTGCTCCCAGAAGGCCTCGATCCTTGGCTGAGCGGGTACTGTAGCCTTCCCCGGATCGCCATTGAAGCGAGACTCCACCAGTGTCTTAGGTCGCATCCACTCTCGACAACCAGGCCTGGCGACGACATCTCAACGATTACCAAGATATCTGGGAAGGGAACAATAATCAAAGTAAACTTGGCTGGAAGATAGACGAGAGAACAGCCCGACTCCCCATACCTACTAGAGAATGGGCGCTGTGATGTTCGGTTATTCTGCATCTCCCTTTGGATAGCGAACAGCGTGGAGAGAGGGAGGGGAAGAAAGGAGCCCACCCAAGCAGCAGAAATCCAGACCAGGACCTGCTCGTAAACACAAGGTCGTTGCGGACATTATTCAAAATAGGGCATCGAGTCCTGAAGTAAGGCTGTTCGTTCGGGTCGTACAGCATGAGCAGCTATCCTCCCTTGGCTCGTACACGACGCCTATTTGTCTGAGCATCTATTTCTTAGAGTTTCTGGCGTCTGACGAATGGCCGTCAACTGTGGCAGTTCATGAATCCGCGGCGTAGTGATCGTCGTTCAGGTTTGAGACAACCGCGGGATTGGGATTTGTGCATGCATTCGGGGCGACGATGGAGGCCAATTTTGATGATGTTGAAGCGGGGAAACTGTCGTGGGGTTGGTGGATTGGAGGACGTCGAAGATCCCTGGCCTCCCTCCTTCCGGTCGACATGAGGAGAAGGTGGATGCATTCTCAATTGGGTGTGGAAAGCGCAGAATTTTCAGCTCATGTATCTCCGTCCTTCTTTCCTTTCATACTGTTATTCGGGAAGTCTCAACCTTCCCCGCACTTTGCTGCCCCGGGCCGCCGGCACCGGATTGATAGGAAGAAAAGGCCCAATGTCCTCTGCAGTCCACTTGGCAACATCACAAACTTTGCCAACAACCGAACCATTTTCTTCCCAATGTCCCAACCACTCAGGCCAAGATCAAAGTGAAAAAAAAATTGGTAGCGTCTCGTTGATTTGCGTGTCATCCTTAGTGCAGGGGCCATGCTAATCTTCTCTGTATTGTTTCAAAATGACCAGATGAGGAAAAAAAGGAGGAAAAGAAGTGCAAAAGAGGGGCTGGGTGGACGATGTTTTATACCCTTACAGACAGGAAAGGAAGAGGGTCTGTGCACGAGTGATGTGGACACGGCGCGCACTATTTCTTGCGGGCATAAAATATACAGATTCGGGCATATGTATGTCTGATTATGCCTGATTTCCTTGGAACCTAAAAACGAATGCCCCGAGTCTGTACGGTACGTCTGGTGAGGGAGACAGGCGTGACGGGATGGGGCAGCGGTCAAACAGTAGCCAAGCCGAGCCGAGCTGGACCTTCGACTCGGCTCGGATTGCCTTACAGAAGGCTGGCTCGGATTGACTATGACTCGGCTGGGCTTGGCTCGTTGCGTGAGGTTGCTTGGAAATTTGTAGACCAAAATCCTCCAAGGAAATATTAGAGATACCTGATATACAAGCCAGACGAGCCGAGCTCGGGGCTGGCTCGGCTCGTGAAATTTATCTTAAGCTCGGCGCGGCTCGAGTCCAGCTTGGCTAATGTTAACCGCTGGGATGGGGCTGGGGAGGGTGAGGCTCTCACACCCTCTCATCACCATTATCATCTCCAGGGCAGTGTTCATGGCTTCACCCACCACCTGGCAAGTCGACACGGCAATCCAATTGACATTATGCCTCGGATATGCATTAATCAATCCCAAGCAGAAAACAAGGCTTGTTGACTCTCTTGGCTCACTTGCGCCCCGAAGGCCTCGAACCTTGGCTAAGCGGGTACTGTAGCCTTCCCCGGATCGCCGTGGAAGCGAGACTCTACTAGTTGTTTTAGGTCGTATCCACCTTCGATAACCTGTCTGGCGATAATATTTGAATGATTTGTATTAAAGAAGGGACTATCGTCGAAGTAGACTTAGCTGGAAGGCGAAAGAGAGCTCAAAGACAACTCTCCGTAGTCGACGGGCACCGGGAGTCCAACACAGACCGAGTCTGAGATATGTTCGGTTATTCTGCATCTCCGTTTGGACAGAAATCAACGTAGGAGCGAGAGGAGGCGAGGGCCGCGAAGTTCGAAAAGCGATAGCCACCCTACTACCCTACTTTATCTAGAAGAGGCGATCAAGTCCTGGAGTGAGGCTGGCCGTTCGCGTGTTACGATATAAGCAGCAGTTATCCCGCCCAGCTCGTACGCTACCTCCGTATTGAAGCAACGCAGCCAGCCGTAACGTCTTGCTGCGACCTTCTGGTATTTTGGCGAATGGATGTCCACTATCGCAGTTCTCGTTCATGGATTACCAATCGTACCCTCCGTTCAGAGACAACAGAGTCCGGGCCAGACTGACGCCCGGGGAGAATTTGCTGACAAAGGATTGGTTTTTGCGTTTGCATCTGGAACGACGAGGTCAATCTTCGTGATGTTGTTGCGGGGTAGCTGTCGTGGAGATGGTGGATTGGAGGGCATTGACGAGATATCCCGCCCCATTCAGGTTCATTGAACAGGAAGGGAAGAAGATGCCGACTCAATTGAAAATGGAAATTGCAGGATTTTTTCAGCTCCGAACCCATTCCTTCCATATCAGTGGCTCCGGACAATGAATGAATGGTGTTGTCACCTTCCGTCCTCTTCCGCCCCCCCGCATATGCTGCCGCCGGCACCGGATTGATAGGGGCGATAAGGCCCAAAGGCCCCTGCACTTTGGTGCCTTTGATTCCTGACGTTCTTCATTTTCACAAACTTTCATCCGGCATCAATCAGATTCCAAGACCCTCACACCCTCATAGTCGTCAATATTCGGCTTCACCATCAGTCCAATGCAGAAGCCCAATTGACAAACCTCGGAATCATTGATCGTCGCGATGAGATGATCCTCGCGCCCCCGGACATATGCATCCTCTTTCGAACCTTCCCCTCACAGATGGCTCCAGGCTTGCGCCGCTTTGTTGTTGCCAGGTAACATCCGCAACACCACCCCGCTGTCATGGAATATTCAGCTCTCCCATATCGAGTCTAGTCTGCCTGTTCTTCGTTTCTGTTGGGTGGCTGTGTTTTCGTGGTCGACATCATGGTGTCTCAAACAACACCACGCCAATATCTCACACCATCCTGTCAGCCCTGTTTATCTTGACCCTCATCTTCGGCCGGCCTACAATGGCCACCCAGTGGTTGGACATGATTGGTAGACCGCGGCCTATCTCGACCTTTTCTCCCCTCGCACCAGTTCACCCTACCCGCTCTTGACCACCTCCATCTCATTTCCTGGGATACAGTTCATGTAAGGACGGACACCATCACACTTTGGATGTAACCGCAGGGTTCCCAGTGTCTCTCACACTGCGCTATGGACAAGGGTCGTCTTCCTTCGTCGCGCAGAGCCTCGTCTGTTCTTCTGCACCGATCGACAAGTTCCCTCCTCTATGTCGAGGTTCATGATTGGTTTTGCCATGGACCAGCCCACGGAAGTTTGGTGAATTTGATGCCGTGCAACATCAACACCGAGCGGGTAATACACTAGTTCTGAACCCCCTCCTTCAGCTTTCCGAATATGGCTTCGCTTCACCCTCGAAGGTTGCCTTCCGGCCCCATGCATTATTGCCTGATTCTTTTCTCATCTTGTTATTCGTCGCCTTCTCCACAGTGTACAATCGAGTTGGCGGAGGAATAACCTTGATCACGATCGTGACGGGAGTTCGGTGCGTCGGTGATGCGGTAGAGGTAAAATCCTGCTCCTCAACATAACTACTGTTCTTTGTCGCTTGGTATTACAATCATCTTCACCACAGCTTCATTCCCCGAACCACGCCGCTTTGGTATCATGATATGATACGTTTCCCTCATCATCTTTTGTCGTGCCACCTCAGAGCGAATCAACGGCTATCAGTCCTTCTGACAAGGACGATATCCTTTCGCCATGAAGCGAGAAGAGATCACGCAGGCTTTTGTATCAGCCTGCAGCCCGCGGAACCTCACAAATTATGATCCGGAAGATGAGCCCACCAGTTGCCTCTCGACAGATCCTCATGATGAAACCGTCGAAGACGCCGTCCAGCATTACTTCGGGTGTATCGAGATATCTAAGCGCGCCGACTTTCTCAGGCCAGATCACCCTCACTGGAACCACGAGCGCGGTGTTCAACGCGAAAAGTACCAACTGGAGTTGTCACAGATGAAAGCGAAATATCTTTCAGATACCGACAAGTCCAACACCGACAAGTCCAACACCGACAAGTCCAACACCGACAAGTCCAAATGGGAGAGCTATTTACGCGGCATACAAGAAAAGATCGAGGAAGCGGGTCACGTCGTTCCCGTGGATGTGGTCGCCACCCTTGACAGCCTTTCTGATGCAGAAGCTGACCTGCTACTTCGAGAGCTTGTCAACGAAAGGGCAAATGTTTGGCTAGAAAAGAGAATGGGCAGTGTGGCTATTGCTATTGAAGCCCAGTACAAGCGCATCCGAGTCTTGCGAAACGCCCTCAGCAAAACCCGTGTCACAGGACCCACGCCCGGATCACAAGATATCACTTCAGAAAAGCAGAGTCCAAACAAGAGCCTCGAGCTTGCTCTCGTCTACCTGCGTCAGTGGAGTGAGTGGGACAAGCGCCGCAAACAGGAGCACAAAAAGCATAACCAGAGGCAGAGGGCCTGCAAAAGCTGGAAGTTCAACCAGGGTCACGAGAGGCTACTGATAAAGCATGTCTTCGAGATCGACAAGGTCCCTGAAGCCGACATGATTGCTTTCTACCAGTACATCCCCTGCCTGAAAGGGTTTGTGCGCTCGAGGTTGTGGGAACTTGCACAGGACACCAAGACCAAGGATATTGAGGCTGGCGCTGCTGCATTTTCAGTGAAAAACCGAGAGCAAACGGAGGACGAAGAGAAACAGAGACAATACGAGACCAAGGTTGCCAGATTTTTGGAGGATCAGAAACAACGACAGACGGGTCGAAGTCCGGAGGAGCGCTCATTTGACAATGTTGCGGTGTTCAACGACAGAAACACCGACGGGGACGTCAAGAAGCGCTTGAATAAGCGGGTTCGCGCCGAGCAGGTCTTGGAGGTGCTTGCTGGTAGCGAGCTGACTGTTGTCAGAACTCTAGAAAATAGTGGACTGGCCTGGAGAGAGTCACAACGCTTCAAGGACGGCATCAGTTGGGTGCGTCAATGGAAGGCAGAGAAGGAAAAGAACCAACCTGATCCGGTAGGACAAGAAAAGAATAATGACGGGGGCGTTTCCCACAGCGGCATTAACATACACACCGACCAACTCTGTATTCCAGCAAGACTACCTCGGAACAACGATAACGACCAAGAATCTCACCTCAGCGCCATTACAATCCACGCCGACGAGCCTGGGCGAAAGGAGGTAAAGGCCCTCGCAAGAAAACAACGGACCAAGAAGAACGACCCGACAAATTGCCAAGATACAAGTCATGGTCACGATGATGGAACAGCCGCGAGCACGGACGAGAATTGTGTCGAATATGAGCTCGAAAAGGATGTCAATGCCTATCTTATTCAATTCAAGATCAAGCAAGAGGCAGATAAGACAAGCCGGCATCCGGAAACCTTCCTAGAACAGCACGAAGAACCATTAACAGATGGCCGTTTCAAGGGTACCTTTCCTGACCAGCGCATATCCATGAGCCTGCTTCTCGACAATGGTGTTCCAGAAGGATCTAAAACGGACAATATCCCCAAATGGAAGAAAGGCGATGCAGAACAGAGTGAAAATAAATTGAAGCAGCCATGGAACATTTTATCGAGGAACCAATGCAAGAGTCAAGATGGGTCAGAGAAAATCCGGTATTTTCACATCCCATCAAACAACATGGCGGTACGTGATTGACCAGCTTACCCTTATTTTCTTTCTTTATCACTCGGGTTCTTGCTGACCTCATTGACATTGGTGTGGATTTTAGTGGGTTGAAGTAAGTTCTCAATTCGCGCTTCCGCGCCTCTGCCCTTCATTTTGGATGGTTGCTCACCAAACAACAGAAAGCAATCGCCAATTACTACGAGACTGAGAAGCCAGACCTCGCCCGTAAACTCAGGCACCAGAGAGTACAAACACCGACACATTTGCTTCTTAGCCCGCATTACTGGCGAGGTCAGCAACAGGGTACCAGAAGTGGCGTTGTACATGCTAGACATATGCGGTCCCTTTGCGAGGTTGTGTCAACTGAAACGGATGAGATTGAGAGGCATCCGAAGAACATTGTTCTGTTTGTACGTCAATGGCACTGGTGATTCTATTCCCAAACACAGATGACGCTGACAGTCTTTTGACCTGTAGATGCCATATCTCCATTGGGAAACAGACCGCAGGAGGGAGACCATTTCAAGATTGATCGATATTGAATCCGACAAATTCCGCCAAAACCAAAAGAAAGAAAAGCAGGAGAAAAAGAAGAAGCGACAGGAAGAAAGAGAGAAGCTTGCCCAACTCTCAAAGGATGACATTGACAAGAGGAAGATAAAGCATCCTAAAGAGGGTGCTGAAGATCCTGAGAGTCGAAGTAAGTTGGTTCAAACCGTTGACCTGGCACTTTATCAACTCTTTCGACGTCGCCGGGAAGCTCGACGCGGTGAAAGGCCCTATATCGATGACTCTGGTCGTCTGATAGTTATGAGTGCGCTGGGTCAGTATCTTGTGGATGCTGCTCGCCTTTACGAGGCAATGTCAACGTTCAGGGACCAGAGAATGCTGGAGAAGTACCTTTTCCACGACCCTCCCCTCCACCCGCGTCGCACATTGGACCAGTCTTACTATTGGACACTAAGAACCACCAAGGCTCGAGATAGAGATCAGGTCATCTACCGAGACACGAAGCTTGACATTATCCACAAGCTCCAGGAGGCAGAGAAGCCTAAGCACTCTTTATGGACTAAACTTCATAGGTCTTTTCAACAACACTCGAATCGAGCAACAAGCAGCGTCGCATCTATGACGGTGGAAGACACGGCCCACGTACCGGGAGATAGCGGTACAGCTCAGCATGCAGAGGATGATGTTTCGCCACTTATGAGGTGGAACCATCATTCAGAGACAACTGATGAGCACGGCTGCGACCAGTGCAAGAGCGACATCAAGAGAGTCTCCCAGCTCATCATGGTTGATCAGCTATGGATGTGGGTTCTTGACGAGCACACAATCATTACCTCGTTTCCGCGGCGCTATGGAAGCAACAAGCATGATTTGTCGGGAGTACACCGATCGATACGGGCCCGTCTGAAGTCGTTCCGCAAAAACCAAGTGAGATCGGTCTATGATCTGGCGCTCATCATTCTAGACGAATGCTCCAACACGTTCTTTGACCGGACAAGGACTGATGTGAGCTACACTGCACCATCCCAAAGTGATACCTACGGAGGCAAGCTGACTTTCAACAGGAGGGCCAACCGCAAGTAATGGACATCTTCTCTGAAGCTATTGGTCGAGTGGTACGTATCACCAAACTTCTTTTCGCCATCATACCCTGCGCTAACTGGTTGAATCAAGACAAATCAACACACGATATCATTCCAGCATGTCTGGCACTGGACGCAAGAAGCCTCCAAGATATATCGAGCCAGGTCCAAATACGTCAGCTCAGCTGATCTACACGTATCCCTGCTCGACATCAATCCTGAGGGTGTAAGTAGGCCTATTCACTCGGGCATTTGCCCTTAGTCTTCTACATGCTAACTGTTTGGATAGAAACTTCAACGCGAGGTCAAGGACATCCTTGACGAGTTGGACATTATGCTTCACGTCCACAAAAGACAACGAGACATCATGAAGCGATTCCGCAGGCATGTCGAGCACATTCTGGATCCCAAGAATCGATGGAATGGCGACTGCTACGATGAAGAATATGCAGAACCCTCCAGGAATTCGCAACCGGCTACGAGCGCTAATAGCGACAAGGAGGCCTACTTCGGAGAACACCATCTGAACGAAGAAGAAGAAAAGAGAAAGAAAGAGCAACTTGCCTGGTTCAGGGTTCAGTATCAAGAGTTGCTTTCGGAAGTGAATGACCGGATCGACGAGCTTGAGGGGCTTAGAGCTGGTGCCAAAAGTACAGCTGATAGTGTGGGTTTTCCACGCACCCATTCATTGCTCAAGATAAAGGCTGACATGGATCTCATCAGGTCAACGATCTTCTGGCATTAAAGCAACAACAAGCCAGTGTGGTACAAGCTTGGGAATCCGTGAGGCAAGCTGAGGAGGCCGTCACTCAGGGGCGTGCTGTCATGATGTTCACGATTGTCACGATTGTGTTTGTGAGTCTCACCACAGCACCCCGACGTATATATGGTTCTGACCCAGAGACAGCTGCCGTTATCTTTCATGTCCAGCATCTTCGGCATGAACAACTTCGAATTCACTGGTGATGGTCCGATGCACCTAGGAGAGCAGTTCAAACTTATGTGTAAGTGAAGCTCAAACCGTAATCGAACTGTGGCCACAAATCGAGACCTATGTTAACTCTCCTCCTCGTTGATCACAGTCTCCATATCGATAGGTATAATCGTGGCTACCATCGTCGTAGCCTTTAGCCCTCTGCTCCGCGCAACGATCTTCTCACTCTCCAAATTTCTTTTCACGGTCATTGTCGTTTATTCCCAGCTATACAGGGTTTGGATAGCTTTCCACGATGAGTGGCGCTCGCAATCGCTAATGCGAAAGACTGAGCTCAAAGTACGTGAGATGAAGGAGGAGGTGCGAAAAGCCAAGAGGAAGAGAGCAGCTCGAAGGGCCGAGCTTCTCAACGATGGGAACGAGCCGGACCACCAAGAACATGCTTCTCAGAATGCCCAAGAGGCATCGGAAACGTCAAGGTGGAGCTGGTTTAGCAAGCTATCTGGGGCCGGGAACCCTCCAAGCATTGATGGCCAGACCACCTCGACCTCGGAATCGATCCGGACTGGCAAACCTGAGGTACACGAGACAAGCGAGCATGGCGAACAGAGAGATCGGGGACCTCCGTCGACGGTTTCAAACGTTACGACGCAGGTAAACACCAATTCGCGGATGTTTGGCGGGAATACACCCATATCACATGGTGCCAATACACCAGAACCGGTCCTGGGACTTAGGGGTGGTGGAGGGGATGCTGCGGAATGGGTGTGAAAAAGCGTGAAGGCATAGCGCCCGTTGTGGTGATCGCTAAGATGCAGGACCAAAAGATCAGCAATGGGCCACTGTATAGGCAATGACGACCAGATAGCCAACCGTTATTTGTACTTATCTCAGCGCTCCCCTACAGAGCGGGAACCAAACCAGAAAGAAGGCATGTCTTGATCGCTGAGATAAAATAATCCCGTGGTTCGACTCTTGTTCTGCAAACTGCAGCCAATTCCCAAGTCACACTACTCCTCAGCCTCTTCGCATCACGTTCTGCAATGGATCGGAAGGAGGATGGATGGCAGAAGCGGGGCAGTTTCCAAGACGAGGATTTCAGTTGGGGGCCGGCAGCCTTGTGCGACATCAGGAGATTGAATGCTTCCCGTCAGGCAGTCGCGCTCGGAATCTCAATCTCAGATTGGGTAAGAAGTATGGGGAGCTGCCCGGAAGGAGCGACCATACCTGTAGGAAGAGATGTGTTGGGAAAGCCCGCTTGGTTCAGTCATTCGCCATCTCCCTTTAGAGATTTTCCCTCCGCCTGCAAGCTCGTACATGATACTTTCTACCTCCTCCTACGCCATCGTCCTCCCGACGAATCGATCGTCACCGACTTTTTCTTGTTGTCATTTCTGCAACTACAACCACACATCCTACGTCTCATTTCTTTTTGTCGTCCTCGCCGGCATTGTATTCGTCACCCCGCTTTCAAAATCCCCCATTCAGGTCGGGTCGCAGTGCAGTGTACCACCCACCCAGCTGCATTTCAGCCCCGCCTGTATGCCGGTTTGACTGCATCTCCGCTATCTGTCTGCCTGCATGCTCAAATGCGCCTTGGTATGAACACGATACGATGTGGCTGCTGTCGATCCGCTATGTGGAAGGTCCATTCAATTCGTCAGGTATCAACAAAATTTCCCTCACGCCATCTGCTCAGCTCTCTGTGACGTGGTCTGCTCCCTCCAATACGCCTCACTAAAACACACCCAATGGCGTCCACAATCCTCCAGGTCCCCCCAGCTGTCCCATAAGGGTAGACCTAGGGGTTCATGCTGATGTAAGTAGGTACCCATTCCTCCATATTTCCCATGCTTCCTGCCATCGGTGTCAACTTCTTCGCAAAGAAAACCCACGGGCCGCTCGTAACTCACGGTTTGCGGATCTTAGGACCCCCATCATAGATGTTACAATGAGACAGTGAGCTTAGGTTCTTCACAATCAAACCCGAACAAAATGGCCCAACGTTCCGCCGGTCCCCTCCCACTATACCGGACACGAAGGAGCCCACAACCTGCCGACCTATATGATGAGCCCAGTACCTGCCTGTCGGCTGAGCCCCATGACCAAGCTGTCCAAGACCCGGTACAGCATTATTTTGGCTGTCTGGACATGTCCCAGCGCCGTCGTTTCCTCATCGATTCAAACAGTTTCTGGAAACATCAGCGCAGTGTTGAGCGGATGAAGCTTGATTTGGCAATGATCGATCAACAGAACTATCTTTCGACAAAGGACCTGGAGACCAAGCTCAACGACGTGATGGAAAAAAGGATGGTCGACGTGGCTATTGCAATTGAGTCGCAATACAAACGAATCGAGGTGCTGCGCAGAGCTGTCATGCAGCCGCCGTCCTCTAGTGGACAGCCCAGTCTCATCGCCAATGTTGAGAAAAGCCGTCGCTTGTGGATGAACTCTGACCAGTTTAAGGAGGGTATCGAAGCGGTTAGGAGATGGAGGAGGCGACAGCAAGGGGGATACAGGCCAACCGACCCGGTACTTCCAGGCGAATATACGGTTTCTAGCAGGATTGAGACTGGTCGCGAGGAGATTCAGAGTTTCCTCTCGAGTCATCACATCGACAGCACCACACTTTCTAAGGGGCAGGCATACAGCATTGAACAGGACGTCCACGCCAATGTCATCCAATTCACCGTTCAAAAGGAATTTTCGACCGGGAGACAGTTCTTGAAACCGGCGGCCGACGTTGAGCCCACCCACGTCCGGGTTAAGGGCATATTCCCGGACCAGCGCATCTCGATGAGTCAACTGTTGAACAATTGGGAGGACCTCAGGCAGAAGCATTTTAAGCCCGAGCACAGGTGGAATATCATGAACAGGGACAGAAGTAAGGACTCTGGAGGTTCACGCAGAATCCGATACTTTCATCTTCCTTCCAACAACATGGCAGTACGTAAATCTGAAGAACCAAAATGCTTTTCCCAAGGGCTTCTCTGACACTATACAGTGGGTTGAGGTAATCATCTCGAAGGCAACAAGTCCAGAATAAAAAAAAATCCGTTCACTAACTCCTCTGGCAGAAAGCCCTCGCCAATTACTATGCTGACAATTACCCAAACCTGAAAGGCATTCCACACATACCAGCGTTTCAAACTTCAACCGAAATGCTTCTGAGACCACAGTACTGGGAAGGTCAACATCATGGTACTCGAAGCGGTATCTCCTATGAAAGACACACGCGCTCTCTCTGCGAAATGGTATCAACTGGAACCCGCGAAACGGAGAAGAGTTCGAAGAACATTGTTCTTTTTGTGCGTTTCGGCCCTTTGCACAATGACTATGAGTTACTGATGAGATGAAATTTCAGATGCCATACCTTCATTGGGAAACCCACCGCGTACGTCGAATGATGTCACAGATCATTGATGATAGATCAAATCGGCAGCGCCAGATAGAACGAGCTCGAAAGGAGCAACGAAAACAACGTCGTGTTGACAGCCGGGACGAGCTTCCTAGGCCGGGGAAAGAACCCAAAACTAATTTCGAGGTCCCGAATGATCTGGCTCGACCGGGCGATATTCACGTCCTAGCTCGTGCGCCTCGATTGAGAGAAGTCAAGTCACTAACCTGGGCCGTGGAGCGCTGGATGTTTTCTCGCGAATTGAACATATTCAGAAACGTATATGTCGATTCAGATGGAAGGCTCAGGGTCAGAAGCTTCTTAGGACAATATCTCATTGATGCGGCAAGACTATATGAGGCAATGTTCATGTTCAGAGACAAGCGAATTGTTGAGCAATACCTCTGCCACGACCCTGCCTTACACCCTCGACGAACCCTACGTCAATATATCAACAGAGGATTCAATTCAACCTTGGCGCCTGACAAGGAACAAGTTGTTTGTCAGGAGACCAGCAGTGACTCTCAGTCATCGGATAGGTAAAGTATATGCGTGCCGCAACATGCAGATGTGTACCTGACCAGGCACCTAATGATTCTATGCCATAGGTTCGTCTCATTTCCGAACGACTTCACAACTCTCAAGGAAGAAAACATTTCCCCAGTGGACCAAGACAACGAATTTCCCTCGCAACCCTCAACAATCAGGCCTTGGGCAGAGCATTACGCATATACGGACCTACACGGCTGCGAGATATGTAGGCGGAATATCATGAAGGTACCGACATTGCTCACGGTTGACCAACTATGGATGTGGGTACTCGATGAACATACCATCATCACCTCCTTTCCACAAAACTGGCAAAGGAGCGCTGAGCACGACATTCCGGAAATTCACGATTCCATCCGTGCGCGGCTGAGGGCGTTGGGTTCGAAGCCAACCGACGACCAGCTTCAGTCGATCTACGAACTAGGGCTCCTCATACTTGGTGAATGCAGCAGTGTGCTGCTTGAACAAACGCACATCAAGGCAAGTCAAATGTCAACGTGTTCAATCTCAGCTATCTGCAATGTTAACTTTTGCCGTCGGCAGGGTCGGTTGCGAGTTCTAGATACATTTGCGGAAGTCATTGGGCGTATTGTGAGTAGACTCAAGAATCCAAAGGTTTTGGAGTTAGCAAGCATTTGAGGGTCTAACGATATACTCGATCTCAAGAATAATCGACATGCGGAAATGCTTGACGACCTTAGATCCAGAGCCGGTCGTATACTTAGCGACCAATCTAGGTTGTCTGATCTGGAAGAGCTACGCCTTCGCTTGCTAGACAATACCGATGAAGAGGTAAGGATCTCTTGCTGCCTGCCAAGCAACCACAGGGAACCAATTATTCTAACGAGATTGTCGATATTTAGAAGCTTCAACAAGAGCTTCGGCAAGTCTTGATTGACCTTGATGTCATGCTCGATGTTCAAAAGCAACAGGACACTTTAGTTCACCGATTTTGTCAGCGTGCTGAGCAAAACTTGTCTGAGAACCAGGACGAGTACATGCGCTTGCGGTTTCGAGTGCAATCCCAAAATCTGCTTCACAAGTTAAGTGGTCAGCAAGGGGAACTGGAAAGGCTGCGGAAATGGGCCGAGAGTACAGCGGCAGTCGTAAGCTATATGAGCCTTCGATCACAACTCGAGGTTTGGGTATAGTCTAACCAATTGAACTATAGATAAACGACCTAGTGACCTTAAAACAACAACATGCCAGTCTAATAAAAGCACAAGAGTCGATTCGACAAGCCGATGAATCCACCAGTCAAGGTCGAGCTGTCATGATGTTTACTGTTGTGACCATCATATTCGTAAGTAACAATGAGGCTTTGACGCTATCTTATGACTCACTGTTCTAACGCGTGTTCAGGTGCCTCTTTCGTTCATTTCGAGTATTTTCGGCATGAACAATATTGAGTTCTCAGGTGAAAACCCTATGTCTCTCAAAAAGCAATTCGGAATCATGTGTAAGTGAGACCCCCAAGTTCGTCGCGCAATGGCGAGGAATTGATACAGCTCTAATACCATACATCCAGTCCCAATATCTTTTTCTATCATTGTTTCTACTATCATTATTGCATTCAGCAAGCCGGTTCGAGGAGCTATGTGGTCCATCTGCAAGGCCAGCTCCGCTTTGCCGCTGTTGTTAGCTAGCACAGTGGTCTACCTGTTCACTGCGATCGATGTACGCTTGGGACTGCGTGGTTTCTTGGTTCCCTTCCGCAGCAAAGGACGCTTTCAAGTAAACCTGCTAAGGAACAATATTGAATCTGAGGCAAGGCAGATGAGACGTGTTGCGGAAAGCAAAGCAAGACGGAAAATCCGCGTGAAAGAGTTTGAGAGGAGGACTGGACATAAACTCGAAGATACATTCGAAGATGCAGACATGGATGAGCGACCTTCAGCGATAGACTTCATCCTCAGACGCCATCCGAGTTTTATGGAAGATGGATTGTCCCCAAACACCGCTGGGCCACGCTCGCCGCCGCCAACCGCTGGTCAGGTCTCCTCACCTGGAGGGACAGAAGGACTGCAGAATCCTGGCCTTGGTCGAAAAATGCTCAAACGCCTGCTGCGAAGGCCAAGAGCAGCAGATGGTATCCCAACGGGGGCTATTGATCTGGAAATGGGTCCTGACGGGACGGGAAATAGAATCATCGACAGGCGAGCGCGCGGAGAGAGGGCACATCCAGTCATCGATGAAGAACAGAGAACCAGAGCCAGCCAGGACGGTGTTCGGGACAGATTGCCTTGATAAACTTTGTCGATTTGTCTTTCCTTTCTTAGTCATATTTTCTAATTTTAGTTTTCCTATTGCTTTTCGTTCGTTAACGTTTACCTTGCTTTGGGGGGAAATTTTGTTCGTTTTTTGAAGCAACTTCTGTCGATTCCCTGGTGGTCAGCGATGGCGAGGGCAAAATGTGACGGTCATTCAGTCACAACAGGCATCGCATTCTTTATACATTGTTTCCATTACCGTCAGTCATCCTTCTTTTCTTCAACCCGTCATTGCCTGGTGCAAAAGCCACATTATATACCGTCATCCCGATTGACAAAGGGCGCCCCCCTTGGAAGGATCTCGGCGGGATCTTAGCGGGATCTCAAGCGCTGGCCAATCCCGTATAAGTGCGCTTGCAGATCGATACTGCAGCCCGGGCCTCCGCACCGAGATCTCGGAGCGGCACAGATCCGATGCATGCCTCAAACTTTGCAACCCTTTCCCGCGTGGTTTTAGGTCAGGTCAACGTCATCTTGCCTTTTGAGCCTCTGCGAGACCGAATGCGAGACTCGGGCGTGTGAACGCTCGTATCGACTGATATTTCTTATGATATATCATTGCGTAGGATGGATGGACATCACTTGTTGCCAAGTTGTAGGGAGCTACTTATTCTCTGGCCAAGACGGGATACAATAAGAGCAACACTGGACGACGACATCCCTGGATAGCTGATTCACCATGTCGACTAAACTCTCTCAACGCCTCGCACGCACTGCTACGTTGTCACCTACGTCTCTAGCTACTAGATCCAGCAGACTTGCGCCCGTTGCATCAGCTGTACGGTCATCCGCCATTTCAACCAGACGTCCCTTTTCAACAGCTGAAGCCCGCTACCTTGCCAAAGTACCCGGCATGGATAAGATCAGGGTATGCCCGTTCCCTTCACTTACCTACTTCTAGTCAACAATAAATAACACTTCCACCCCCAGAACACCATAGCCCAAAACTTCGGCGGTCCCGCCTCCAAAATCGGCACCACGCACTTCTCCCTCGACGACACCCCCGACCTCACCTCCAAAGTCGCCGTCATAACCGGCGGCTCCGAAGGCATCGGCTTCGGCGTCGCCCACACCCTCCTCAAACACAACCTCTCCAAACTGTACATCCTCTCGCGCAAGCGGGCAATGTTCGACGGCGCCCTAGCCGCCATCGCGTCCGAGCTAGGACAAGACAAAGCCTCCCGCGTCCACTGGATCCACTGCGACCTCGAAAACTGGGCGCAAACAGCTCGCGTAGCGGAGCAAATCAAGAAGGACACTCCTGATCGGCTGGATATCCTAGTTAATAACTCGGGCAGAGGGATAATGACGCCTGGACTGACGAGTTACGGGGTGGATAGACACATGGCTACGAATCACATGGGGCATGTGGTTTTGACGAGTCATTTGTTGCCGCTGATGAAGAAGACGGCGGAGGAAACGGGGGAGACGGTGAGGATTAGTAACCAGAGTTCGAACTTACATAGTGCGGCGCCGAAGGAGACGAGGTTTAAGAGTTTGGAGGAGATTAATGAGGATGTGGGGCCTAATGGACAGTATGGACGGAGCAAGTTGGCGGGGATTTTGTGGGCGAGGTATTTTGAGAGGGAGGTGACGGGGAAGATGGATAGTGAGGGGAAGGGGAAGAAGGGGAAAGGGAGGGGGAAGGGGAGGGGGAGGGTGGTGATGAATGCGACGCATCCGGGGTTTGTGTCTACGAAGCAGTCAGTGGAGGATATTCATGAGCCGTTTGTTACCCCACCCATCCCCTTCCCTTGTTGCATGTTGGGGTTGAGGATGGATGCTGATAAGGAAATAAAACAGGTACCCCATCAAAGGCTACGCCATGTCCCACCTCATGGAACCGTTCAAAAAGAGCCAGTTCGAGGGCGCGGTGCCGACGGTGTACGCGGTCACCATGGCCAACGACGGCGGACAGTGGATTTGCGCGCCGGCGAAGGCGGAGCCGGGAAGTGACCTTGCGCAGAGCGACGAGTTGGCGGATAATCTGATGGAGTTGACGAGGAAGATTGTTAGTGAGAAGACGAGGCCTGAGTCGGTTGCGAGGGGGTGTCCGATGGACGATGTGGTTGTGCATGCTTGAGTCTCATGGAACGAGGTTGTGGGTGGATAGGCCTGGTAGGGAGACTGTTTGGGCCCGGGAGTTGACGTCTTGATGGTCCACTATTGCCGAGCGCTATCGAAACCGGGCGATCAGTGGAGCTGGTGGTCATGTTGGCAGGGTTGGTTGGGCATGGTTATGGAGACTTCATGCCTGGGTAAGGCCATGATGATGTGCATTAATTAGAATACATACAGGCTCGAAGCATGGCTGACGGCGGCGAGGTCTGCGAGAAAAAGAGCTGGTGGTTTGTATTGTTGTGATCAAGTACATAGCCTGGAATACGAACCGTCGATATTTGCTCCAAAGCCTCTTGAATGGGATGCAGTTTGATGGAGTTGCACTGCAGTCTTGTTGATGCTGTTGTCAAACAAACCGAACACAGGGCGTCATCACGACCCCTTTTCCCGGATCTGCGTCCCCGCATAATGTAGGGCGAACACGGCATTGGGACTTCCCTGCCACTATTCCAGATTTCCAGGCATGATTCTGGGCAACCACAGGGGGGCATGAACCACGGGAATGTTGATCCTGGACTTGAAACTCCACATTGGTGATGTCGTTTCTTTTCGTTTCTTTCTTTCTTCACTTCTCTAATCCCTTTTGTGATGGTGTTGAGGACCGGAGGATTCTGTGAATTTCCTTGCCACAGTCCTCAGCTGGGCCCAGGCAGTGGGCATCACAAGTGGTCCTAGTGGTGATGGCTGCAAGGCAAGGGGACAGTGGCAGTGAGTGGGACAAACCCCTGGATCCATGACGCTGGGAACGAGTCGGGAACTCGGAGGCCACAAGGAGGCGTAGTGTGACAAGGAAAACGATTGGTGCGCTATTGTCGAACCAAAGGAACCATCACGGCTTGCTGTTGATGCCCGATTGGATGGTGATGCAACAAAATGTTTGTTGAGGCACAAACTACTCGGTGGTGTTGGTAGATCTTTGGCTGGTGATGGTTTGGAAAATAACTCATGATATGTAAAAATACAGGAAGAGAAGAAGACAGAAGCTCTCGACATCGTCAAAATAATTGGTAGTGGTGACTTGTCGACTTTGTCTTGGCAGGAGGATTGACAGCAGTTGGGGCAGCACAGCAGAGGCCCACAGCAACTTCACAGCAGGTGGGGGTGCTGTCCGTCACTGCATTGCGCCTGTGACTGCTCGTCACCCTCCATCACCCCGCTCACCACCAACCAGAATCCAGGGAATGGACACCAAAAAGTGCGCTTGCTGCAGGACCAAAACACGGCGCATTCGAACCTGCATCCCCGACCGCCCGCTCCACACCCATTCAGAGGCATCCACTTTCGAGAACCTTTTGGGAACTTGTCCCCTTTTTTTATCGCATTCCATCCGTCATCATCATCCCCTCCACGTTCTTCCATCTCGACCACACCCCGCGGTCAGCAAGCAGTCTGTGGGTGTTGTGACTTTTTTGCGACGACAACGACGAACACAACAAACCATCCTCGACTTTGCCTACCATAGCGGAAAAATATGAACGGCATCTGGCCTAGAGGAGGTCGTCTGGCGCAGATGAATTGGTTGGCCCAGATAAATCGTCTGGGCCAGACGGTTGAGGAGGTCCTCTGATTGGCCAATTGGATTGTGTTTAAGTGCCCGCTATAAACGGTCGCTAAAGGTCTTGAGTTCAGCACCCTGGTTCAGCGCCTTCGAAAGTGACGATGCTTCTTTCCCAAAGTCCAAAGTTCATTTCCCCTCAAGGACTCATTTCCCCTCAGGGACTCGCCCGCCCTATATCAAAGGAAAGAACCAACGTCGCCTTCAATCAATTGGGCCAGTGGCTCAATGGTTCTTGTCGTCGCTGTCATTCTTGTGATCGCCAGTTCGATTCCAACTGGTGACAGCTTTTTTTCCGTCGTACGAAAAGTTTCGCGCGCGGAAGTATGAATGCCCTCATCCGGACTTTGAAGCCAAAGTCCAAGACCTCTAAGAAGACCCTCAAGAAGACCCTTAAGACCCCTAAAAAAGACCACTATAATAACCTTAACTAAAGACCCTTATAAGGACCTTCAGAAGGTACTTATAGAGGTCTTTAGCTTTTGCCATTTTGCACCAAAATCTAACCAATCAGAGGCCTCCCTCAACCGTCTGGCCCAGACGATTTTGTCTGGCCCAGTTTGCCAGACTGCTTTAGGAACTGAGGCTGGGCTAGATGCCCCCGTCTTGGGCAGACGCCGTCCTTATATTTCCGCTGCGGTAGGCTTGGATGAAACCGAAGTAAATAGTCGCACCAACGCATCATCCCTCCTCCGCTGCCGTCATCGCCAATTGGACTTCCGAGACATCGAAAAAAAAGAAACAAGCTTCCCCCTACAACGACACAGCCCAATTGGCCACCTTATCCTATTCGCGCATTCTATAAACAAAAAGAAACGATTAATCGCCCGAAATTGCGACAATTCGAGACAGGCAAACGTCGAGCTCGGAAACCTGCATTCAGTTGTGGTGGTTCTTCCCCCTTCTCCGTGTCCCGTCCGTTCCTCTTTCTCGACTTCTCCCGTCGTTCGCATCTTCCGCCTGCCGTACCCCGTTGCTCCACGACACCGAACCGGCACATCACCCCGAACCGTACTACATGACACAACCAACCTGTTGATGCAAGGCGGCCTTCCGTCCTTTTAACTTATTGTCTCGAACCGCGCTTTGACCTTTAACGCCCGGACGCCGACGACGACATATACGATCACCCCCCTGAGCAGGCATCATCCTGACACAACTGTCACTTTGCGACGGCCTGTCGTTTCGGAACCGAGACATTTGATAAACACGGCGAGGATATCGTTGGCTCGTCACCTTGTTGTCGACGTCGGTACAGCGTCGTATGGTCGCCCCACCGACGGCGCCGTTTGTCCAGCAGGCCGCCCACCATGGACTCCGTAGTAGACACTCGTTCCCATGGCCGCCCCATTCGTCCCCTTTCCGGCTTGCGACCTGCTTCCAGGGAAAGCATGAGCGCCAGTTCGACACGTACCCGAACCAGCAACACCAATAGCACAAACGTCAGCAAGCCCGGCTCGACAACTCACACACATGCCCAAGACCGCTCCCGATCCTCCCGTCCGCCTAGCTCTTCCAAGCAACATAAAGCCCACTTCTCCCTTGATCGCGCTGACATCCTGGCCTTGCCCCCCATGTCCGAGTATTTGCAAGAACGGATCGAACGAACACGAAAGATGGAGGCCGAACGAGCGTCCGGGAAACAGCCCATCGAGAGGCCCAAGACTTCCGCTGGCTTTACCAGTCCGATTGCCTCGCCAACCAAATCAACAACGGCCGGCAAGGGCCGACTTCCACCCACCATCGCCTCGGAAATCAGCGCCAAGAAAAAGGAACACCAAGCGCCATGCATGAAGGATGCCCAAGACCTCTTGTCCAAGCTACACAAACAAAACTTTGACCTCAAACTAGAACTCTTCCATCGGCGCGAGAAGCAGACGGCTTTGGAGGAGCTAATAGAGAAGCTGGAGCTGGAGAAAGAGCAATTGAGGAGTGAACAAAGGGAGACACAGGACATCAATGACGTCTTGCTGGAAGAGCTGGAGAAGAAGGACAAGGCGGTTGAGGAAGCTGTGGCCATGATCGTTACTCTTGAGTCACGGATAGAGAATCTGCTCAAGGAACGGGAAATGGTCAGGCAAGTGGAGGCGGAGGGATTCTACAGGTCGGATCACGACACCTCTCATTCCATCCCTTCAAGAAACGAAACACCGGATACCCTCAAGGCCGGCGAGCACAAGGTCCTTCATCGCATGCCTAGTTTCCTAACGGAGCCGACGGAGAACACCGAGAACCTTCGAAACGTGTACCTTGGAGTGCGAGCTAGCGAACTGGGCCTGGGCCGGTTGTCGGAGGAGGAATCGCCAGAAGCAAATCGGAGCGAGTTCAATAAGGTTGGTAGCCCAGCATTAAGTCTTCTCAGCGAGAGTTCCTTCTTAAGCATATACGGCCAGAACAAGGCCAGCCCTTCACCCCGTCCCCAGAGCCCACCGCACGTGGATGGGGCTGAAGAGCGCCTGACTTCCATGTCAAACCGAAACTCGCCAATGCCCGAGGATACTCCGACAAAGTCCCGCCGCCGTCCACCCTCGCCGATAGCTACAAGCAGGTCGAGCCCGTTCCGCAAGAGCCAGCTTGGTCTTGGCATTGACAAGGCAGCCGATCGGGGGTTGGAGGAACCCAAGACTGCCTCCTTGGTAGACAAGTCCGGTTCAAGGCACAAGCTCGATCAGGAGACCGGGGCAGCATCGGTCAAGTCACAAACAGACTCTACCTCCCGGAGAACAAACAGGTCCTCTCTACAAAAGGTATATACGCATGGGTCTTCGGTAAGAGACTTCCCTCGCGTGCATAGTGGTCTTCCACCCACCCCCGACACCATTTCAACTTCGACCCTGCGCGTCTTTCAAATATCAGATGACTCACTGTCAAAGGGACAAAGTTCGGGCAACCGGCCGGCCAATTCCTCTACCTCGGGGGAGACAGCCTCGGTGCACTCGGAAGATGAGGATGAAGATCACCTTCAAGTGCCGCGGCGACGACAGGGCCAGCCGGCATCCATCACGGCTTTCAACAGTCTCCGAGGACTCGAGAGCGAAGGAGCGATGTTGGATCCTTGTTACACGACGTCGGAATCGGAACGGCCGCCTTCTGCTAGTGATGTTCGGCGATCGGAAGAGCATGGAGGACGCAAGAGCTGGTCGACTGAGGAGGATGAAGAGGACGTGGCGGATGGGAGGAGACAGTCTTTTGCTTCGAGTATCGATACGTGGTTGAGGGAGAGTCAGAAGCCGAATCGGATAGTACCGCCGCTTGATCCTCTCAGCTCCGTGTCTCAGGTCGGCGGTCGCGAACTGGATCATGGCCGAGTGTCGCCGGACTTGTTCTCCTTCCCTACTGGATCACGCGGTTGGATGTCAGATGCGATTTACGGAAAGCTCGACGGGACGGGGTACAACTGTGCGGGCGGTGTACGAGTGGCTAGTGGAAGCTCGAATGCCGACTCGGCATTTGGCAGCCGGAGCTACATGGGCGATTCACTTCCCACGCCAGTCTTTGGCTCAGGCTTTGCAAAACTGCATGAGGTCAGGAACATGGCACCGCCGCCGCCGGAACGCGGGTCAAGCCTCAGGGCAACCATGGCCCACCGCATCCCGGGCTTAGATGGGTCACTGTCAGGGTCAGCTAGCAGTTTACCTGCCTCGCCCACCGTTCGGCAGTCCCAGACTCCATTGAAGGACCCCCGAGGAAGGAAGAGCAACATGGACTCCCCGCGAACGACCATGACGACAATCCGCAGTCACAGCATTGGTCAACGAAGCGACGCCCGCCCATCGTCAGACCTGTCCTTCGGTGTTGACAACCGAGCAGCCACTGTCCCGCCCAAGACTCTCTTCAACCCCCCACCAAAGGAAGAAAAGGAAAAGTCCACCAAACGCCACTACCCCCCTACAGCCTCACAACCTGCTCGCTCGAAGTTCAACAGCCTTTTTAGGAGATCAACCGGCTCGGTTGAACCCTCCACTTCCCACGGCCCAAGTTCCATTCCCATCCCTTCTCCCGCTTCTGCGTCCTTCTCTCTTTCGGCGAGGGATCCTCCCTCTGATTTCGGACTCCCTTCATGGGGTAGACGAAACTCCGAAATGGCCGCCGACGATGACCATTCCGGCGCTACGCCTCCTCCCATAATGCGGATTAGACCGACGAGGAGGACTGAAGCAGCTGCTGATAGAGCTGATGAGGAAGCAGGAGGAGTCTCGCTTTGTCCTTCTTCATTTGGGGATTGTAGAGATGAGAGAGACTCGACCGAGCCGCCTCAGAGGCCGGTTACCAGTGGTGGTGCTAGCCTCGGAGGAGGTGAGCATGGGGAAGGCGGTGGTGGTGTTCTGTCGAACTTCCAGAATCCCTTTTCGAAATCGGTTGGGTCTGGTGACGGGCCGCCGCAGAGTCAGGGTGGACGGAGAGAGAGTGCGGCGGGTGGTGTGAAGAGGAGGTGGTTCGCGAATCTCGGTAGGGTCGGGAGTTTGAGGAAGGGGGGGAATTGAGTGCACGGGGAATACCATTCCTGAAATGAGATGGAGGGACACAAGCTCGGGTGCTAATGGGTCAAATCTTTCATCCTTAACCCACCATCTGCAGTTGTATAGACAGACAGATAAGACTGAAGGGCTCAGGCCCAGTATGCTCAAGTGGGCTGTTCACACACATACACATATCCCCCTTTCACTTTCTTACTTTGCTTCGCTTCTGTTCTTCACTTCATCTTCACACGGGGCGCAGCGCATTTTTTACGCTTCTTATTTTTTTTTCTTCTTTTCTTCTTTTCGTCCTCTCCCTTCTTGCCTGCTTTCATCCAAGATCAGGCCGCGCCGCTACTTACGATTTTTGCGACCCCACGTACGTACATATCCCATCTCTAATCACCTCCTTTTACATACATCATCTTGTATTATTACGTTTCTTTTCTTTTTTCCTTTCTGGCTTAGGTTCTGGCTTAGGTCATTGCTGTCCATCTTTTCTACCGGGGAAAGCAAAGCAAGAAACAGGAGTTTATCTGGTTTGAGGCATGGGTTGGGGACTTGGGGCACGCTTGGGGCGGGTACGATGCTGTTATGAGGTTATGCTATGAAGTTTATTGCATCTTTTCTGGGCTGAAGGACTGAAGAAAGCGGGATGGTGAAGTTGCGGTTGGGGGTTGGGAGGTATGGGGAGGATGGAAGATGGGAGGATGGGAGGTGGGAGGTGGGAGATGGAAGATAGGAGATATGGGGTGGGAGGATAGGGGGAACGTGAAGGGAGTAGAGAGCAGAGCAGAGTAATAGATATGTGCACCTGGTCCTTGGGTCATTGGGAACTTGGGTCCTTGGTCCTTGGGTCATTGGGAATTTGGGTGTGTGCACGGGTTCATGGGTAGGAGCTGTACCCGGGCATAGATGCTTATAGATATCTGGAATATCACGATACCATCTATGTACCTTGGCCTCACGCACAGTAACCCCAGCCTCAATCTTTAAAGCTGGCCCCTCGTACCCCTACCCCTCTGTCTCATACCCCGGAAGGAACGTGATCCGCTTCGGGTTGTGCATCCACACGCTCAGGGCCCCGGCGCCGTTCGATTTGCCGAGGTATCAGTGGCTTTGGATGTCTGACCGCACCATCCACGTCCGAGTTTCTACATTTATTCTTATACCATGAAATGCAAGGAGTGGGATAGAACGAGGTGAATTCGTCGAGACTACGGTCTATGCTGAATCTTGTCGCTTTTTATCCTCATACGCCTTGCGCCCCTCCTCCCTGAGCTTCTCATCATCTGGGCGAGACAATTCGACCTGAGGCAGCATGAAGAAGGCAATGACGAACGCCAGTGCGCAAAGAGCTGCCCCAGTTATGAATATGATGCGGAACCCCTTTCTATACGCGGGAATCAGGACACCACGGATTCTGTCGGCTTCGGCCTCGGAGACGGTCCCTAGATACATCTGTGGGTTACTTAAAAGAGTTTTGGATGCGTCATGGTCCATGTCGAGAGACCCCAAAGATCCAACCAGAACATTATTGCTACAACCAGACATGACTGTATTAGCACTCCAGGTATACACGACGCTACATGTACAAAGTATCAAGCTCACATGATTGTTCCACAAACGGCGAGGCCAATGGTGGCGCCAAGATTTCTGACGAAACTGCATGAACTGGTAAGCATATGTCATGCTGGGGCCCGCGTACCTTGACTTACTTGCGGAATGAGGTGACGACAGCCATGTCACGTCTAACCACGCCCGCCTGGACGGCAATCAAAGCACTTTTTGAATGTTAGAGTGGACATAGTTAAGAATCGGGGGGACCAAGACACAACAAGCCAGACTGGTAGACTCACGGCTGCAACGTGTTCCCAACGCCTACTCCGATGAGGACCGAGTACCCGATCTGCTTCCCAATCCCGGTGGTCTCATCAAGAGTTGACATCAAGCCCAGGCCAACGGCCCAGCAGACCCACCCGAAAAGGATGGACTCGCGGTAGCGACCGACCCAGTGGACCACAAGACCGGACAGAGTGCTGCTTGCCGTCTGGACCAACGTGACGGGCAGCAGCATGGCACCGGCCCTCGTCGCTGAGTACTCGTACACCAGCTGGTAGAAGGACGGGATGTAGTAGACTTGCACGACAAAGTTCCAACCGTTGATTGCCATGGTGATGCAAGCCCCGTTCACGATCTTGGACTTGAAGATGTGGACTGCCAGCCGGATGTCAGGAACGAACTTTGAAACATGTCTGGTGGTCAAGGTGAGAGAGAGGAAAGAAAGACCCACGGGGAACAAGAGGGTATCGTGGACCCTTCCATTGCCATAATACAAAGGCAACGCATGCCACAAAACCGGTAACCAGCGTCGTGATCACATGAGCTGACTCCCAGGCATATTCACCTCCACCCCAGGTGAGCCCCAACATCAGAACTATCGTGCCGGCCAAGGCCACCAAGATGCCGATGAAATCCACTGCCTTGAGCTTCCTGCGAGGGTATGTCGGTCAGCGCGATACATAACGCTACCTTACCCTATCTCTCAGGAGAATAGGTAAGGTACTCAACTTACACTTTCCAGTCACCCCGGACCTTCTTCAGCGGCATGAAGAACACCACGGCCAGAGTGGTAAGCACAGTCAGGGGCATGTTGATGCGGAAGATCCATCGCCACGAGTCCTCCTCCTCCGACTTGGACGACGACAGCGCACCGCCAATCACGGGGCCGATACCATTGGCAATAGCCACTACGGCACCCTATTTTTTTTTTTTTTTCATTATCATTATCAGATGCTTGCTGCGGTTATGTAGACGGGGCCAAGAATAAGATAAGGTAAGGTAGGTAAACTCACGATAATGCCCTGGTACTTCCCCCTCTCCCTTAGCGGGACCACATCGCTCACAATCAGCTGGGCGACCGTCATCAGCCCGCCGCCGCCGATGCCAGTAAAGGCACGGAAGATCGTCAGCTGCAGCACGGACCGCGCCAGCGACGAGGCCAGGGATCCGAGGAAGAATATGGCGAGGCCGGTGAGGAGGATGACTTTGCGCGACCAAATGTCCGACAGACGCCCGTACAGCAGCTGGCCGACGGTTGAGGTTCTGGGGATCCAGTATGTGTCTGGTTAGCGCTATGGACATACGTGGACCGTACTGGTAGGTAGGTTTGCGCGCGAAGGTGGTCGAAGGAATCCATCCTACATGAAGTAACCGTTGGCTATCCACGAGACCTGCGAGGTGGACCCCAGGGCGTTGCCGATGATGTACAAGCTGGTCGCGAGCGTGGTTTGGTCTATGAGTGCCAAAAGGTCGACGCCCGCACAGGCGAGGAATATCTGCCATGGTCAGTCAGTCTGTGCTCGTTTCCGTTCATGTTTCAAGTTTGTAGTGTGCGACGGGGTAGGAACACCATACATACCGTGATGATGGTTCTCTTTGGGACATAGTTGGTCTGCTCATTGAACTCGTGGGCCTTCTTGGTGTCATTGTTAGACGTTTTGCTCGTCACATTGGACTCCTCAGCTGACCCCAAGACCTTGTCGTCGGGGGTGTTGGTTTCTTTGTCCATGTTTCGGTGCTGTTGGGTGGCAACTGAAGATTCAGACGGCGCACAATTCTTGTCCCCCCCCCCCTCCTTCAAATACCACGAAATGCCCACGAGTCCTGATTTGTTGTTGAGTAAGCCCTATCCACCGCTCCTACTTGACTCTGTCCCACGCATCTCTCATCGCAAAAGGCTTGGCTTAGCTAATGACGAGCGACAACAAGCGTGTCCCTTGATGGCTGGTGTCCCTTGATGGCCACGGCGTCCCTTGATGTCCCCAAGATCAACATGACCAAGAAGAAGAACTCCGCCTAACCCTTCGAGAGCCTCGGTCACCGTTCTAGTTCCGGGTTCGGGGACCGGGATATTGGCACCTTAATGGCCAGGGATCGACGTGATGACGCCAGAATAAGCTTATGCAAGGCGCCGATCAACCCGCACTGCCGGACCTTGAGGGACGCAAAGTAACGCAAAGTATCGCAAACTAGCGCAAATCGGCGCGCAGTTACCTAAGCGAGGTGTCGGTACGGGTAGTCTCTTATAACAGACGCTCAACCTAATTGGGTGTCAGCCTCTATTTTTTAAGGACCGCTAAGAGTGGGTCCAAATAGTGTAACATTCCATTAGGATCACGTCTGTACCTAACTTGAACGAAATCGGCCAATGTGCGCAAAATTCCTAAAAAAAAATCCCAAGTTCACTCGTGTTTTTTGGGCCCAAAAATAGAGATATGAAAAAACCAAGAGGACAATGAAGATGGGCTCAAGAAGACGATTCTAAAAATATATTAATTTTCTCATTCCGATTATTCTTTTATAGAGAAACTACCCCTTAGGTGTGATTTTAATGTGCACATTGGCTTTTTTTCCTTTCCTTTCTTTTAATATCAACCCTTATACTATACGTTACTAATTTAAAAAATGCGGCTCTGAGTGAATGAGACTAGGTACGGGATGGAGCGACATTATTCAACGGGGGGGGCTGGATAGGTATCTTAGGTATTCTTCATAACAACTTTTGTAGTGCGACGTCGATGTGCCTCGCAACCATCAAGGTCTACGCTGCCGGTGGGACCTTTTCTCCGCGGGTGAAGATCACATGTGCACCCGGATGGCAAGGTCTAGCGCGACAGTTGCCTTCTTTTGACAGGCGAGACTAGCCAGTGGCGTCTTCGACTTTTAGGGGTCTGACGAAAAGGGGTCTGGTATGATCGGTATACATGTATGCGAAATATGCTCGGATTACCCAGCTCATGCTAGCTCGTCAGTAGCAAGGGTGTTGGCGTGGGGGGAGACGAGTTCGGGCCTGAGTCTCGGGAGGATCAATAGGCTCAAGGCCTGCTCCGGAGGCGCGAGATCCCAGTCGGCGTGAAGAATCTGCTTGATATGCATCTCGTTCCATAGGGGTGAGCAGCTGCCCCTTTCCGAGTGTCGTGCCGTGCCTAATATGACGATCCCTTGGCCTGATATGTACGTACATATGCTCTCCAGTCCTGGATACTTCAGTACCTAGAGCAGTCGCCCCTGTTATAAAAGCTTAAGGTATGCCGCAGTTGTGTTGCAAAACCTTCTCATATACTCGGCAGATCAACAGCAAAGCTCTTCCACCATGGCAAATCCTTTGAACGTGTACAAAGGACCCGACTCCGTCCGGAGCTACTTCCACCCAGAGTCGTCACCGCCGCTACCCCTGGTTGAGATACCCGACTGCCTCAACCCGTACCGCCGGGATGGCGTCCGCATATACGCAAAGATGATGTCGATGCATCCTGCAAATAACGTCAAATCGATGCCAGGTTGGTGAACCTGTCCTGATTCCTGCTGCACGGCCGCCGTCGGATGGCGGGACTAACGAATCAACCCACATGCAAGCTCTGAATCTTCTCGAGAATAGTGTGGAGAAGGGCAAGACGCAGACGGTCATCGAGTACAGCTCGGGGTCTACCGTGATTTCCATGTCGCTGATCGCCCGCGTCTTTCACAATGTTCGTGATGTTCGAGCATACTTGAGCAACAAGACATCCCCGGCCAAGCTCCGGTTGATGCAGTTTTTCGGCCTCGACATGTATGGTGAAGTGCCAGTGATTCCTGCAACTTCGGTCTGAACTGACGCCGTGGGCAGAACACTGTTTGGCGGTCCGTCGCAACCCGAGCCTGATGACGAGCGGGGAGGCATCCGGGCTGCCGAGAGGCAAGCCAAGGAAGACGACTCCAAGATAAACCCGAATCAATATGACAATGACGACGTTGGTTCCCCAGAAAGACAAGGTTAAGGTCATACCGACGGCTGCTGACGCCGAGACATGGAATTAGAACTGGAAGGCGCACATTCGGTGGACGGGCCCGCAAATCCTCGGGCAGCTACCGGAGATCAACGTGCTATGCGCAGGAATGGGAACCTCAGGTAGGTACCTACCTTAGGCACGCTCAGTCATCTCCGGGCCTGTACATCTAACGGGGTATCGCAGGAACCATGACGGGGTTGGGAACGTACTTCAAGAATGCCAAGCCTACTGTGTACCGTGTCGGGTATGTCCATGTCGCCCGAGTCGTCGAGGGGAGCGCGAGCTGACCGCATCATGATTACAGAGTATGCACCGCACCCGGCGACCGCGTTCCGGGCCCGCGCTCACATGCGCTCCTGGCCCCCGTACAATTCCCCTGGAAGTCATCCGTGGACCACATGGAAGAGGTCGGCTCGCACGACTCCTTCTCGCTGTCTCTCAGCCTCTGCCGCGAGGGCCTCGTCTGCGGTCCGTCATCCGGCTTCAACCTCAAGGGCCTTTACCAGTTCATCGCCAGGCGCAAGGCCGACGGATCGCTCGCCGAGCTGGCGGGCGAGGACGGCGAGCTTCATTGCGTCTTCCTGTGCTGTGATCTGCCGTATCAGTACATCAACGAGTACTTTGACAAGCTGGGAGCTGAGTACTTCCCCACGATCCATAACGAGGTAAGTTCACAGAGGTCTTTAGGGGTGTGTGACAGGAAATTAACCGAGTTTCTAGCACTTGACCAAGGTGGACCTTCACAGGTACGACGATAGATGGGAGAAGGAACCTGCCGATGCTCTCGACTTGTTCTTCACACAGGACGACGCCCTGGCAAGCGCGCTGGTGCCGATTACGTCCAAGGTAAAGCCCCAGCCTCAAACTTCCATCATCGACTTCCGGCAGCCGCTCGACTTCCACGACTTTCACCTCCCGGGCTCGGTCAATGTGCCTTTTGTCCACGAGGACACGCCTAGTCCCTTCTCTGAACCGTACATTCTGGAGTCTCTCTGGAAGAGGCTGGAGGAGACATTCAAGGCGCCGAGCAAGGAGCTTCGAGATCTGCTTTGCGGCAGACGAATCTTGCTTCTTTGCTATGATGGGGATAGCGCGAGGGTGGCGACGAGTGTTCTCAGGGCCAAGGGACATGAGGCGGATAGTATCAGAGGCGGGTTCAAGGCGCTGAGAAGATTGAGAGAGAAGTCGGACAGCGGTTTTCGTGCCAGGAACGAAACCGGCGTGGAGGTCATTGCGGTTCATCTTCCGAGTCGCATTCCTGTTGCTGCGCAGGTCGTTTAACCAAGGAAAGGGCATGGTCATGTGGAAGCTAGTCCAAGATTTGATGTACCAGAGACACGAAAACAACATGGCTTTGCGCTTATTTCCCGCATTCCACCGGGCACCAGGCATCCACTTATAAGCCACTAAACCAGACTATTAAAGCACATACGACCATACCCACTGGAAAACTCGGGATCCCGTCCGCTCTCCCATAGATAAGCCAGTGAGGGCCAGACTAGTAGTTGGGTCGGTGACGACCAGCGAATCCCTGGTGTTGTATGTTTTTTGTTTTTTTTGTTTTCTTTTGCTCACGACTTGTTGCCTTCTTTCCTTAGTTGTTTTGTCGCGATGCTTTTTGTGTTGGATGTTTTGGTGGGAGTGTTGTTTTGGGTGGTTGATGTGGCCGTATATGGGAGCCAGGGGAGAGTGGTTTGATGTGGTTGTTGTGGATGATAACGCACTGTAGGGAGAAACACAGGATGGAATCCTTAACAACGTTGTAAATTAATGTAGAGCAATCGTTGAACGTTCGTTCATCTTAATGTTGCAAGTGGAATGGACACCAACAGGAACGTTAAAAGCGACGATGCGATCGAATCTTATCTTCTTTGATCGTTGCTATTAACATACGCACCATCGTCTACCGTATCGACTCATTCGATTTGGTTTTACTCAAAGGTGCATCGGTCCTAAGAAACCCTGGCGACCCGCATCAGCTCACGACAAGATTGGTTGAAGCTACTTATCCCCGGCGTTATACCTATTTGAGCAAAACCAAATCGAGTGAGAAAACGAAACCCACGCAATTCCAACATAAAGAGAAAGAGACTAGATGAAATAAACAAAAATTACGAAAGGAAACATGGGCCAGGAGAGCCAAAAAAATTTTAAAAATTTCGGGCAAGAAAAACCGCGAAAAAGAATGGGGCCACCCGGGGATTGAACCCGGGACCTCTCGCAAGAATGCTCAGGATTGAACCCTAAGCGAGAATCATACCACTAGACCAGCGGCCCTTGTTATTGGATGTTTATAACTGCCAGACGCTGTCTCTATATAGCCAGGTTTTAGCGGCGCACACTAGCACTTGCCTAAATATTTTGGACTATCCCTTGGTTTTTCTCTCACCTGTTTCGTTTCAATTACAGACCCGAACCATCGACTCACTTTCTACTTCTTGCCCTCACGTTCAAATTCGGTTACTCATTGTTGAAGTCGGCCAGGCTCTTTGGGGGTTCGACGGAACTCACTGAGAAACCGACGAAACCAGCCGGAGCCTCATCAGTTCATAAGGCCTGAGCTCCAGCTCCAGGAAGGAGTCAGAATGCGCACGCACGCAAAGCCACGAACTCTTCGTTAGCTTCAAACTCATTTTATTGCTCTCACCGATATTTCCCCCCCTCCGACTCTCGGTACCAAGGGATCCTGCATAACCCACCTGCCGTCTTCCTTTGTCCCACTAACCCCAACTGCATACAAACCCCCTCGCTGTTTGCCTCACTTGCGTCAATCTACTAGCGTCGCACAAGGGACTTGACGCCTTGGGGGTTCACAATGCGCACCTCGTTGAAAGGGCTGATCGGGACATGGCCCACATGGGCCGGCGGTCAGGCAACCTGCATGATCCTGAGCGACGATGTCATCAGAGGCGTGTTTATGGTTGGAGGAACCGGTGGGCCTGGTGGTGGCATGAACCGTGGTTCGGGGGGGGGGGGGCATAATGTCTTGCCTCTTGGTATAGGGGTTAGAAGGGCAAGGAGAAATGCAGTTGTGTTCCGTGGTCTTGGTTCGCGGGTAGTAACTGTGGCCGGACTTGCAATGGCGTATATAGATTCACGAGATTCACTTTAACCATTCACTGTCATACTCACCTCCAGCTCCATCTCTACCTACACTTGATAGCTCACCTCAATTCAGGCCCCCAATGAACGGCTTCCGCCACCTAGCCCGCGAAGCAGCCGGCCTGCCCACCTCCAACCTCGACCTCGACCGCAATCTTGACCCCGATACTTGGCCGCCCATCCTCTCCTTCAACAACTCTTCGCAACCCGAACCACCCCTCCAAGAATTCGGCATCGTTTCTTGGCCCGATGCCACTTTCAGCTCCTGGGGCATTTCGACCATTCCCCAATCCCTCCTCAAAACCCGAGCCGGGGAGGATTTACTCACTAAGCCGGTGCCGCTTTTACCGCTTTCGACATCCAACCCCGCATGCTCCTCCCGCTCCGGCCCTAGCTCCGGCTCCGGTGCCCAACCCCTCTCAACCTCCAGGCCCCCTTCAGCCTCCAGCAACACCACCCTCGAGCTTGAACCCAAAGCCTGGCTCCGCCTCCTCCAAATCTCCCACACCCCCCGCCACGCCCTCCTCATCAACCCTCACCTCCTCCTCCTCCTCTTCCGCATCCTCGACCTCGACCCCCACGCCCTCTACCTCTTCCACACCCACACCGTCGGGTTTCACGTACTCAAATGCGGCCCCGCTGCTTCCACTTCTTCAAAACTTGCTCCTCCGTTAGATGGACCAGTTTTGAGGTTTTATTTGCACTCCAATGACGTCACTACCATCTGGTCGTATAATGTCACGAGACGAGTGACGTTGGGGGTTTGTCTTGTGGATGAGAGGATGGGGAGGTATAAATTTGCGGTTGTCAAGCATCATTTGGAGAGGTTTAGGGGGGTGTTGGCGAGTCCGGTGGGGGTGGTGGTGGCGGATGTGGCGAGGGGGTGTGTTTGGTGGGGGGAGATTGGCGCCTCGATGGAAAGTGATGGCTTGCCTTGTAAAGGGGGAAAGGAGAAGGGGAGGGAGGGGGAAGAAGGGGCAAAGGCTTCGGACAAGATTTATACGGGCTCGATGGAACTCTCGCCGGTGTTAATGGAGACGCTGTCGAGACGGTGTCGAGTGTTGGGGAGGGTGGTTACGAAGGCGCAGGAGGCCAAGTCTGCGCTTAGACTGGCTTTGCGGATGGCTAGACAGCTGACGGGCCGGAAACTTTGGCGGAAACTTACTACGCAAGGTGGGGATGCGGTTGATCCTGTTACGAAGGAAGCAAACGCCCAAATTCGTCTCGTCCTTCGCGAACTGATCATCCCTCAAGTCAAAGCTCGTATCTTTGGCTGGACTTGTCGTCAGAAAGAGGCGATAGTCTGGACCAACGTGCTTATGGCGAGGATCTCGCGTACCGACGCATCTACGAACCACCGCGAGGCCTCCTCTATGCGTGTCATAGCCGTCATGACCATGGCGTTTTTGCCGGCGACGTTCTTTGCTACGCTTTTTGCGCTGCCGGCTTTTAAGTGGGAGGCTGTTGATGGTTATGACCCTCCTAATCGAGGAAGTGGAAGAGGTGGAAGAAATAATGGAGGCGGAGATGGAGTTGTTCAGAAGAGTTTCTGGATCTGGGTGGCATTTTCGTTGCCGTTGACGGTGGTGGTTTTTGTGGTCTGTGGTGTTACGAGTTCAACGTGGTGGTTGGAATGGCGGAAGGAGTGGTGGAGGAGGTTGCGGCCTAGGAGATGGAGATGACTTGCTATGCAGGGCTGTGTAAACACTCAACCGTATAAAGCCTTTGCGTCCTTGAACTATCTCGATATGGGCAAGATACTGCTTCACTTGCTCCAGACCACACTTCCGCTATCACTTTTCCCAATGTGTCAAATGTAGACGCCATGTCAGTGTCCAATGACAGTGTACCTTATAGCCAAATTAGCGTCATGTTCGGAAGCATATCCCTTGCTTCATCTTCTGGTTCACTGGAAATCAACCTCATCCCCGAGTCAGTGTTGATGACTATGCCGAGCAGCGACGTTGGAATCCTTATGATCAATGGATACCCAATAAACTGGAAGTGGGCATTTGTGAGGCTCAGCTGCGCCAAGACTTTAGTAGAGGCTGATGAATGAAAGCTGACTGGTCCCTAAAAGACACGTCTTGTGAGTGTGTCACTGTGGGGTTCCATAAGATTTTCAACACAGGGCGTGGTTATAAATAAGGTCGAGGCCATTCCCAATCTTCTCCCAACGCCTTCCCACGACTTTGAGGTTGCATTAGGCGCTTTGAAGAGCTTTCCAAGCTGCAACCTTTTTGTCTCACAACTCGCATACCGCTCATACCTTGTCTGATCCACAACAATGCCACTTACCTATACGCCGAGGGACCTCGACTATGTTCCTCCGCCTGGCCAAGAGGTCACCCGACTCGAGACTCACCACGATGATCTTTTCCAGACAACAGACGTGCCACGCCGAGCATGGAATCGGCCGCTAGATCTTCCACCGGAAGATCCGACTCTAGGTCTCTGCGCCCGGCACCGTCTCATGGACCTCAAACGCTCAGATTTCGAACCTCGACTGTTGAGCCAACAGTTTCCTCCGGATTGGTATCTCGGTACCTTTGATGAAGTGGCGGAACGGGGCTCTTGGTGCAAGATCTGTCAGCTAATCGCAGAATCGTGCGATGACGTTGCTTGGTCAGATCAGGCGGATATGGTCATGAGCTGGGTTGGAGATGTCCGGTGGAAGAAGAAAGCTGGGCTTGATGAGTTGAATAACGGAGCAGAAAGCACGGAGACGTGGGAGACGTTGAGGCTCAGGGTTCGGCCGGCTATGTACGGACGATCGGAGGCCTTTACTCCTTTTGATCTCGTGCCACTGGGCAAGGAGGGGGAACTCTTCAAGGGGAGACGTCTCGACAAAGGTCAGATCGATCTAGATCGTGTTAAGACCTGGTTGAAGTCTTGCAGAGAATGGCATGGAGCGGAGTGCTCCCACTGGATGAAGCAGCAGAGCGTATCGGAATCTGTCACATCAGCGACATTCGACCCCTTTATCCGACTTATTGATCTCAAGGAGAACTGTTTAGTCGAAAGAAGCGATCTGGTACCGTACGTGGCACTGAGCTACGTCTGGGGTCGGGTGGAAGTCTTCAAGACCCGCGAAGAAAATATCGACGAGCTGAGAAAGCCTGGTGGGATATTGGAAATGAAGCCATTGTTCCCACGCTCGATAAGGGACGCAATGACGCTGGCGCAAAGACTTGGATACCGTTACATCTGGATCGACTCCATCTGCATCATCCAGAATGATGACACCGAAACCTACAAGAACCTTGATAAAAGCCACCAAATAGGGCAGATGGGAAAGATCTACCAATACGCGGACCTCACCATAGTGGCTGCCAGTGGAGAGGATGCGAACGCTGGTCTGCCTGGGGTAGAGCCTGGGATGCGTGAAGCCAAGCAAAAAGAAGTCAAGATATCAGAAGAGCTCACCATCATGAACCGCTCTGTGGCCTGGCCAGATGCGCTGCTTAGAACAACATGGGAAACGAGAGGATGGACTTACCAGGAGCGCATTCTGTCCCTGCGCTATATGTATTTTGTCGACGACACGGTACACTTTCAGTGTCAACAAGCCGCTTGGAGTGAAGACTTCGCGGCCGAGTACCCAGACCTCGACTTGTCCGCCGCTGACCAGGTGGTCAACTTCAGCCTTGTGCCTACTGAGGCACCTCCCACAGTTGAGTTGCGGCCCAATTTGAAGTTCCAGCTCAAGCGATACCCTGAGCTGGTGGGGCAATACACCTGTCGCAATATGACCTTTATCACGGACCGCGTGAATGGGATCCAGGGTATCTTGAACGTGATCAAGGATCACTTCTTTTCCCAGGACGTGGAGTTTGTCCACGGGATGCCAACGGGTGAGCTCCTGCACCCGGGGCTTCTCTGGCGACCAAGACTGGAGCCGAAGAGAATACACTTGGATGAGAAGAAAGGAAGACCCGTGTGGCCAAGCTGGGCGTGGGCCGGTTGGACAGTACCAGTCTACTACGACTATGGTACTGACTTTTCGGCCAACAGCACCACGAGATATCAGGCAGATATCAGCCTTGGCCCAGATCCGTACTTCCTACACCTGCAAGCTCGCGTCGCCCATTTCAGACTCATGATTGAGGACCGAGGCGACGAGGATGCGGTCCCCCCACTACCTCGGGTCCGGCCAACACGGTTGACGCGGTATGCGATAACGCACGCGACGAATCCTGATGGGGGTGCGGACGAGTGGATAGGATCAATATGGTTGACGTGGTTCTATCGAAGGAAGATGAACGAATATGAGTTGAAACAAATTTCGAGGGTTACACAGGAGTTCATCATTCTTTCAGACGCAGACAAGTTCGAGCGAGAGGAACTGGTGCAAGCTGCAACAGCCGAGAAGAGAGCCGTGGTCAACGTGATGATGATAGAACGGATGACGGATCCGGGAACAGATGGCCGAGTTCGCATTGAGCGTGCAGGTGTTGGTCGAATGTACAGAGATGCGTGGGATCGAGTTGAAGAGAAGTGGGAGCGGTTTGAGTTGGGATGAGTGATGGAAGTCGCAAGAGTTGAATGGTCGGGCATCCTAAATGTTGGCGTCGTGACCCAGAACTAGAATTGGGAGTTGGGCGTGGTCGATGCTTCATGAGACAAATAAGGGAAAGATAATGACATGGGCCAATTCGAGACAGTAAGAAGAGTTTCACGTCGTTCTGGATGGGAACGAAAGTGAAATGATGGTGAGCTGTCGAGGTTGTAAAGTTGAAGTTCCAAAATCAGAAACAATGAGTGGAAGGACAATTGATAGACTGTGGCTCAGGTGCCAGGGCTCCACTAAATCATATGTGGCTCAGCACCCAAAAACCAATTAACCAGCCACACGAGGGGCCTGTTGCCTGACGCGTCTAGCTTTATGAACGACGCGTTTTCCTAAATTGACTTTCCAGCATCACCAAGTCAAAAACACCAACGAGAAACCAAGTTCACGTCGGCGCAAGATTTCCAGCTGTTGAATCTAGACGAGAGCATCACCACTACGAACGCCCCATTTCAATCTTCCCACCATGTCGGACTTTGAGGATGAAATGGACATTGACGTCCCAGTGACCAAGGACGTCATGTTCGCTGCCACCAACACGGCCAAGGGCAAGCGAAGCGCCGCCAACCTGCCCGTCGAAGCAGAAGACAGCCTCCCATGGTATTCATTGCCCTCGATTCATTTCAATTGACCCCTACAATATCTAACCAGATTGTGACAGGGTCGAAAAGTACCGCCCCGTATCGCTCGCCGATGTGTCTGGCCACCAAGACATCCTCGCAACCATCAACAAATTCGTCGACTCGAACCGACTCCCCCATCTCCTTCTCTACGGTCCTCCCGGTACCGGTAAAACATCCACCATTCTCGCCCTTGCCCGACGAATCTATGGCACCGCGAACATGCGCCAGATGGTGCTCGAGTTGAACGCCTCCGACGACCGTGGTATCGACGTTGTGCGCGAGCAGATCAAGACCTTTGCCTCCACCAAGCAAATCTTCACCCTCGGCTCCTCCGCTTCGCGCTCGGGACTGGCTGGTTTTAAACTCATCATTCTCGACGAAGCCGATGCCATGACCTCCACAGCTCAGATGGCCCTCCGTCGCATTATGGAAAAGTACACGGCCAACACTCGCTTTTGCATCATTGCCAACTACTCCCACAAGCTCAGCCCCGCTCTTCTGTCGAGATGCACGCGGTTCCGTTTCAGCCCTCTAAAAGAGAAGGATATTCGTGTCCTGGTGGACAAGGTTATTGAGGAGGAGAACGTCAAGATCATGCCAGATGCTACCGATGCGCTGGTGCGGTTGAGCAAGGGCGATATGCGTCGGGCACTCAATGTCCTACAAGCTTGCCATGCGTCAAGTAAGTGGTCCTCATCTCGCTCTCTGCTGTGGAACACAAAGCTAACCCGGGTCAACCAGGCACACCACTCCAACCAAAGGACGGCCCCAAGGTCGCCGAAAAGGACATCGTACGGGAAACCATCACCATTCAAACCATCTACAACTGCGTTGCCGCACCACCGCCCGACGCCATCAAGAAGATTCTCAGCACCCTTCTTAGCACAAGCGATGTTACGACATGCCTGTCTACGATCAACACATTGAAGGTCTCACAAGGCTTGGCACTTGCCGATATCATTACCGCTCTCTCGGAAGAGATCGTCAAGCTAGAAGTCAAGCCCCAAGTTATGATCACATGGCTTGATGCTCTTGCAAATATCGAGCATCGGGTAGCGAGCGGAGCGGGAGAGGTGATCCAGACTGGCGCGGTCGTGGGCGCGATACGGAACGGTGTTGAATTGATGGGTTAATGCCGTTAATGTGGGTTAGGAGCAAAAAACCATTCGGTGATGTACTGTCTGCATCTTTGGTACGGAGTTTAAGCATATGGCGTTTGGGCAATTGATTGATGGTTTACCTTTTTTAACGTTACGGGCTCCCAATCCTCACCGTTTGTTCTTCTGTGCCTGTATCGTTTTACACAAAGCCGGACATCACAAACGGATCGCTACAATGCGGCCAGAAATATAGACGGATAAGTAATCACTGTTTCTCCCCACACTAGCTAATACTACCGGACTCAGTAGATATACCTGAATCCAGCAACTCTCCTATCACCCGACGCCACAGCAGCCGCGGTCTCTGGGTTCTCAGCCTCTTCTGCCTCGGCCTTTTCCAGCTTCTTGTTCTCCCATTTGTGCAGGTATCGCAAGAACAAAGCCAACAATCCCACCAGAAGGCAGATTACAGAATTCGCACTACCTCCGGGGATGTACTGTGGCGCCGCCGATGCCGGGTACATGTACGACCCGTAAATACTAGCCGTGTTTCCAAACATGTTGGCAATGGCGACAGCAGCCGAGCGCTTGACCATAGGACGAGGAAACGAGTTGGCAACCCACGAAATGATGATTTGATCTGAGTTCTGTTAGTCCCATCTTTTCACCAGGAATTAATATGACAATGCAACAAAACTCACAAGCAGAAACCGCTCCCATGGGCATCAAGAACATGGCAAAGAACCTCGCCCCCAACTTCGTCGTGCCTGTCGCAACCGCATTCCCCACCGCAGCCAGCAACATTAGGAAGAAGATATGCAAGCTGCGATCGCCCGTCTTTGAACTCGTCCACGTCACACAAACGGAGATCAAGAACGTCGCAAACCACACGGGAGCCGTCAACCACAGGGTTTCGATCTTGCCGTAACCGAGAGTGCCCACGATGCTGGGGAAGAAGTACTGGAACGTCTGGCTGAGCAGGGACAAGTGCTGCAGGAGCACGAAGAGGTATAGCCGGTAATCCTTGAGCGCAAGCTTCAGCCCGTCCCAAACCGTGCGAGTATTTTGGTCGTCGGACTCGTTGATATCAGCCAACAAGCGCCAGGAAGCATAAGCCCGCTCCTCTTCGCTCAGCCAGCGCGTGGTGTTGGGGTAATCGGGCAAGACGAACGCAGCGGCGATGGCGACGGCGATGGTGATTGTTCCTTCCTGTTGTTTCGTTGAGTCAGCACATCTCATCCATCACCACTCCCATCATCAACACCATGACCAAACCGGTCGGTGACGTAAACGGGAATACTCACAATAATAAACAACCACCTCCACCCACTAATCCCCCTCGCCCCCTCCAAATTCCCCAACACCCCCGCCCCAATCACGCCCCCAAACATATTCGCCAACGCGTTCCCGCTGTAAAAATACGCCATCCTCTTCGTCAGCTCCGCCCTGCTGTACCAACTACTCATCAAGAACACGGCGCCCGGAAAAAACGGCGCTTCGACAATTCCCAACATGATTCGCACAACCAGCAAATGCGTAAACTTTTGTGAAGCGGCATTACACGCAGACACGGCTCCCCATAACGCCATGGCGCTTGACAAGTAAATCGAGGGCCGCAAGCGGGTGATGAGCATGTTAGAGGGAAGCTGCATGAGCAGGTAAGCGACGAAGAAGATGGATGTCGCGAGGTTGAAATCTGTGCCGGACATGCCCAGGTCCGCTTCGAGGGTCCCCTGGCGCGCTTGGGCCAGGTTGGAGCGGTCGAGGAAGTTGAGGAGGTACATGAGGATTAGGAAGGGGAGGAGGTGCAGGTCGATTTTGCGGAGGAGTTTCTTTTCGGTGGAGTGGTGCCATTGGGGGGAAGCTGAGGTGAATTGGGCGGCCCATGGGTCGAGAGCAACAGTGTTGGATGGCTTAGAAGCGAGGTCTATTTCGTCTTTGGAGGGCTCCATGCTGGTTTTGGGGTGAGAGTTGTTGGTGTTGGCCCCCGTCATGGAGGGCTTTTCGGAGGGTGGGAGACCCATTTTGAGGGTTCGAGGCGGTAGTACGTGGTGAGTTTGACGGAGGAGGAGGAGGAAGAAAAAGAAGAAGGAGAGTAGTAGAGGATGTGGTCGATGATGGTAGGTACTGAGAAGACGGGACGGAGTGGTTGGTTGATGCTACACCATCCCTAGAGATGAGCTAGAGGTATCTTTCTCTCTCTCGACTGTCTGTCTATCTCAACAAGTCGTACAAGGCCGCAAGTTCCTCAAGCGAATGGGATCGATACTCGAGGCACATGACAAGATGCGATCGATGACAGGGACGCCGGTGGTATATGTAGCCCCGTCCCCTATTCTTCCGACGGACCCAGACCCAGCCATCTGGCTCTCTTCACCCGGCTCAGATATCATCTGGCATCATAAACCAAGGTTTCACCCGGTCATACGACATTCAGGGACGCCTCTGTTCCCCGAACGAGATGTCCCCCCAAAGCCAATGATGACAACCGGTGCCGATCACTTTCTCAAATGGCTTCCTTGGTCTCTCGCCCCCAAAACTTCCAACTTCCCCGCATTCCGACCCCCAACCTTTACCCCAGATTTTACCCAAAACAGGGCAAGTCAAGGAGGATCAGCCAAGGTGCCAAGCCTGGGGATGGAAGCGCTATTGAATCTGGGGAAGTGGACAGCTTCGCGCTCCTCACTTCTCGCTTCTCGTTCGTGGAAACTCGGTAGAGAACTAACAATGGTGGTCAGCCATGGGGAAGGCAGCAGGCACGGCAGGAAATGCAGGAAAAGGTAAAGACCTGGAGTGGTGGAGTGTCTTGTCTTCACGTGGCATCTCTGTCCGGTATGGTTCGGTTGACGTCTGAACTGGTGGTTGGACTGATGGCTGAGAAAGGTTAGACTAGAACTTGGAAGCAATGACTGAACTGTGGAGAATTACCCCGGATTTCGCTTCAAGGCCTAAACTGGATTGGGGAACCCGAGGTGCTGTCCAGTTCACACTGTCTTGTGTTGTCTAGTTTGTCGGGTGAGAGACTACCGAGCTACTTAGAGGTACTGGGAGCTGTGAGTTACGTACTGTTCCACTCCCATCCGAACCAACGTGCCGGTTTTCTCTTCATATTCCATGTGGAGGTGAGACAGTGGGCTCGATTGGACGTCGATTTGGGCTCTTTTTGGCCGAGTTGCCCGAGTTGCCCCTTCTCCGCACCGTTGGGACGGCAGTTGTTTGACTGGGTAACATCTTCCTGGATGGGGGCACAGAGAAGTTGGGGTAAAGACAGGTTGAGAAGATACCGAGGAACTTGGAGAGCTGGGATGGATCATCGGGGCTCTTCACATTGTCTTTGGCCGACTTTCTCACCGTTGGTACCATTACTCAAGATTTCGGTTTTCTCATGTGTTGAAAGCTGTTGACGAAGGTATTGGGGGAGATGTTGATGAAGCTATTCATGCGTTTTGTTAGTAGAGTTGATGAAATACTTGCATTTCGTGATGTTTTGCTGTTATCTCTGCCCAGTAACTCAACCATCACTCGCAGTTTTCGCAAGATAATTCAAGTCGCATGCTTCCTGTTCATACTCTTATAGCATATCCATCATCTTCTCTGCATCTTCTCAGCTGCTTTACCAAAGAAACTTGATCCAAACCTCAGAATGCCCTCCCCTTTCATCCCCCGCCATCCTCGCACTAACACTCACACTTAAACCGGCTGTAAGCCCAAAGTTCACAGTGGATCCCCCGCCACGCCTTCAGAGGCAGTCTCGCCCATGACAAAATTGATGGCACCCCAGCCACCACCTGGCACCACCACTAAATCAGCCAGAACACCACGAAAAGACCATGAAAATCAACGATTTTTATTGCATTCAATGGCCAGTAAGGGCGCCTTCTAAATCTATACAATCTTGGAGTATTTGAGGTATCTGGTCAATCCAGGAATTAATGGTTTCTTGCTTCAAGGCCGCCCAGCCTTCTTCAGCAAGTTGCATTACCTCTTGGTCGTTCCATTTACCCCTTTTTCGTAGATATTGCTTTGGTGACTGCCACGCTTTCTCGATAGGAGAGAAATCAGGGGAATTGCTGCAGTTGAAATAATGCTCAAGACCATTCCTTTCTTTCCAATCCTTTACGATATTCTTTTTCCCCGTCCCATGGCCACTATCTCCATCCTCCTCTAAAACGAAATCCTCCCCTTTCCTCAACCATTCTCCAACTACCGGCTCAAGGATTTGATCCCTATAACATTGGAGAGTCATTTTTCCATTGTCATTGCCAGAATGATACCAAGTGAGCTCAGATTTGAAGTTATATCCAATGGCTGCCCAACAATGAACTCTTTTTTGGTCCTTCTCGGCCGGTGCTTCCTTTTCAACGATGCAATCAGGATGTAGCCGTTCTCCCGGCCTCCGGATAACCCATATCTTCCCTTAAAGACCCCAACCAAAGTGGCATTCATCCGAGAAACGGATTCTCCTCCATGCTTCAGGAATTGGGTACTTCCGGAGCATATCAATTGCCCATTGAAGGCGCTTCTCTTTAGACCTCGGAGGGATGTACCCTTTTTCGCAAGCGATATATCGTTAGAAACCAATGGATTTGAGTACTCTTTGAATAGTCCTCCCAGAGACAGATTGGGGCAGATCGAGGCCGGCTGCATCAGGAATGCCTTCCCATGGAATAGTTCTGCCATCGAAGCCGTTGTTATCAATGAACTCTTCCAATTTTAGGAGCATCTCTTTGGTAAAGATCTTTTTTCTCCCTCTGGTTTCAAGGTAAACGGAATGAAAGGTCCGGCCATCATCTCTGTCTTTTTGGGCGAGGATCCGGTAGCCGGTTCTTCTCGAAATGCGATATTTCTCAAAGATATCGTTGTATTTGACTAAAAGGTCTGGGTGGTCTTTGTCGAGGCCTTTGCTTTTGATCCTCTCATTGTGATCTTTTGCTTCGTCGATAGCTACAATAAACCGGTTCTTTTTCGGGGTACTGAGGGCGGCTCCTGTCATTGCATTCCATTGGCATTTGGTTGATCTTTTTGCAATAGAAATCACTATAGAAAACGGATCGTGAATGAAGAAAAGCCATGTCTTTTGGTGGTGGTGAAAGTGATGCAAAGAAAGTGGTGAGGTCTGCCAAGGCCTGGTGCAGGGGGTAAAACTTGGAAGGGTGCCATCAATTTTGTCATGGGCGAGGCAGTGGAAACTTGGAACCCCCAGACCCCCACAGCGGGCACCCTCGGAAACCCCACAGCACATGCTTTAGCGGAGTCAGCGCCAACAACGAAATCCGGGGCCCCGCAAAGATCGTCATTCGTCCCATCTGTCGACAGGGGGAGCAATCGAGATTCGAGATGGAGTCGTTTTGGTCAACGTCGAGTCCTGACCACGGGTGGACATTTATCCACAACTGTGCCATACAACAAGACCCTTCCTTACCTGGGGGTTTCTCGTGAGTTTGATTGATACCTTTCGTGTTTGAGAAATGTGTGGTCTTTTTTGACAACACATGATAACGAGAAAAGCACAAATCAAGAGTTAAAAAGGCGAAAAGGCGAAAAGGAAAGATTAAAACCAAAAGAAAAGAAACTTCCAAAAGAGATGATTGCCAAAGGAGATTCTGTCGCATCAGATGGAGTCTCTCAGGAAAACTTGTGCGATGATAACAAAGGCGCTTTTGAAAAGCCAAGATCAAGAAAAAAAAAGAAAAAAAGAAAAGAAAACAAGATAAATAAAAAAAAGTGATTCCCGGCTCCCTCTCCTCGCAAAGACGAGAACTTTTCAGGAACCCTTAGAAATTCTCGTCCTTGCGACGAGAAGTAACCGGCAAGTTTGTCCGATAGGAGATTTGAACTCCTGACCTTCGTAGGTGTGTGTGTAGTTGTATGTACACAACCTACAACGCTCTCCCACCTGAGCTAATCGAACTGTTTCTGCGGGTTTTGTTATTACCTTGACTGTGTTTTCTGCTTTAAGAACCTGTATTGAGGGGGCTTAGGGTGCTGTTCCAAGGCAGAAGAGGGAGGCGAAGGGGGTGGTGGTGCATGCAGTGTGCATGTGCATGGCAGAAGGTCCTGCACCTGAGCTGCATCTTCACGTGAAGAGAGAAGGGAAGATGTTGAGATATTTGTCATTAGCACGAAGAGGGAAGATATAAAACTGGCATGTTGAAGCCATACACAAACAACACCCAACCCGGTCGAAAGAGACTGCCTCTCTGAAAGTCTCAAGTCCACAAATGGAACCTCGGATGTCTGTTCCCCAGCTGTTCTTGTTCCTCCTCTGTCAGACCCTCCAGCCTATGATCTCTCTTGCCTGCTACCCTGGCGCGGTTCTCCCATGCGCAGTAGAGCATGCCGAAGATGGCCAGACAGACGACGCCAATCTGCCCGCCGAGGTTGATGGTGTGGCCGGTGTGGTACTTGGGGGCATCGCTTGGGACGTAGGTCCAACTACGGAAGGTATGTCTGGGTTAGGTCCATGACCCGGAAGAAGGGAAGGAAGGGGTAAAGAGAGAGGGGGAAAAGAGGAAACTCACGTAGCAACAATACCGCCAATAGTCCCTAGCGTCACGACGTAACCGCTGGTTACCGCACGAACAGCTGGTCCAGCCGAATCTGCTTATCGTTATCATCCATCAACATCCCGTCAATCAAATCAAAGAAAACTTACTATTGATAGCCCAACTCAAGAACCCCGGGCCACCAGGGAACGCGCCCACCGTGACAAAGAACACAGCCATATACCTCACATTCGGCTGACTGACCCACCTCAAAATCGCGAACCCGATCACCGCCAGCACCGAAAACGCCGCCAGCCAGATGCCCCTCTGCCTGCTCTTATCGGACCCATACGCCACCGCCACAGCGACCAGACAAGCGCACACATACGGCGGCACGCTATACAACTGGGCCTTGGTATTCTTCCAACCCAGATCCGTCAAGATGGTCGGGAGGAACACCGACAAGCCTTGCACCGTGATATTAATCAGAAAAAAACCGATCGCACAAGTGTAGTTATGCACGTTCATCACCGCCAGCTTGACATGTCGCCACTGGACCTTCTCGGCCGGATCAGCGCGGTGTTCGCGCACCAGCCGTTCCGCCGCGATTCTTTTTTCCCTTTCATTCAAAAACCACGCCGTCTTGGGGTCGGTAGGCATCCAAATCGGCGCCGCCAGGCCGACAAGTATGGTGATGATCCCCTCGAAAAAGAAAATGTTCTTCCACGTGTGGATCGTATGACCCGCCACTCCCCACTCCGGGATCCTCGACAGACCTGTGGCCAGCAGTCCACCGAACGCGCCGGCGATCGAGGCCGCCGAGACGTAGATCCCGATTCGAAATAGCAACTCCTCCCGCTTGTAGAAGGTGCTGAGGAAAAATGCCATGCCGGGCATCGCGCCTCCTTCGAACACGCCCAAGATCGCTCGGGCGCCCATTAACCCGCCGAAATTCGTCACGAAGGCCGTGCAGAGACTGACCAGTCCGAACCCGCAGACTAGCAGGGGGAGGTAAAACCGGGGGCCGATCGCTTTCAGCAAAACATTGCTGGGGACCTCGAAGAGGAGGTAGATGATGTAGAAGATGGAGAGGGCCCAGTTGAATTGCGTCCCTTCGAGATGCAGGTCGGTGGCGAGACCTTGGATGCGCGCGTTGCCGATGTTGACCCGGTCGAGGAAGCAGAGCATGTACAGCACCGTGACGATGGGGACGCAGTGCCAGTCGATCTTGCGCCGGATGGCCGTCTCTTCGGCGTCGGTCCAGGAGAGCTCGGGGAGGGAGGTGTTGGAGGAGGAGGCGTCTTTGGGGGTTTGCTCGTGGTGGAGGGCTGGGATCGATGTGTTAGTGAGGTTGAACTGTGCGTAGTGTGGGTAGTGTGAAGAGGTGGGCAGGCCGGGTTGATGATGATGATGGATAGGTGGTGGGAAAGGGCAAGAGGCTTCGACATACCGACTTCCTTCTCTGGGTCCCCCATTTTGATGTCGTTATATGATGAGGTCGACCAGAGATAAACCGGAAATAAGATTAAAGTTTCAAATAGATGAAAAAAAGTGAACTGAACTTTGATGGTTGAACCCTAACGGCTCAAGGTGATGTCGATCTTGGAGGGTATAGGTATAAGACAAAGACAAAGACGGAAGCAAGGACAGGAACAGGTGGATAGCTGACGGCGGGTCTACCCCTTATGAAGAACAATCGGAGAGATATCTGGTCCGGTTCACGGGATGACTCCCGTTGCCAACCCGCTAGACGAAAAGCTTTTTGCAACTGCAACGGCGACCCGCATCAAACTAGGAAGGCAAACCCACAACGTCCAAGTGCGTGCATCGACTAGTGACAAGATTGGGAATAGATAGAATATCCAGATGGTCTCCAGTTGATAAGAGGCAAAGGAGTCAGGATTAGGAAGGACCCGTTTCGCAGCGTGCTTTTAGCTTATATACCATCGACACAAGCTTTCCTGCTCTTGGGTCCCTTTCTGTCACACCATGTTGTCAAATTGTCCGTCAGTTCCCGTCTTAGCGGCTTCATGCCAGACCCGTACATTTTCTGGATATTACCTGGCGGCCGCGACATTGGGAATACAACATGCGGCACGCAAGCGTGTGTAGCTCTGCATTGTCACTTTCTTTTCTGCCGCCCGTCTCTTCACCATCACAGGCTGGTTGGCTTCACTTACCGTTTCTTCGTCTCCTCCCCGCCTCCATGTCCGCTTGAGAATAACCGGTACATAATCTGTTCTCCGTAGGTTGGGCGGTGGCGTTAACCGACAGCACACCCTCCATGAGTGTTCGTCCAACCGCACGAATGAAGCATTTTTGGGGAATTTTCGGCAAATGCATTTGGTGACCGTTCCCCGCGGCGGAAAGGGCTAGCAGTCAAAAGCCAAGGTGCGCCAAGCCATCCGAGGCCGGATTGCCAAGGCGGCATTGGCGGGTTGGAGGTGGATGCATCGACGGAATGGGTGGCCGGACCACGAGGCCATCTCGAGAGATGGAGAATGCGGGGATCTTGGGGTCTTTGGTAACAGTCGTTAAGAAAGATCAACGCCTTCGTCTGCAATAGGTTTAACGTGCTATTCTCCGTTTTGGAGGCAGACGGGCGTTCATGCCTAGCGAGGTCTCGGCAGCCATATATGACGCCTTGGATACCCTTCTTTGTTTCGGCAGTGAGGTGATTCGTTGGTTCCTTGATGGCTTCAATGCTGTCTTGAATCCTTCTTTTTTCGTTGCCCGTTTCTCTTTTTTTTTTTAGGCGTCGTCCAGTTTCTGTCTGACAGATCGTTATTCTTGAGCCTACTTGAGACACTTGGTCTCACCTATACTGACATTTGTGCCAGGGGTGGGAACCGTGGGAGTCCACCTGCTGTGAAACATATAACAACGACGTCCCGTCCTGAAGTTGCCATTTTTTTGAACCGTGGATGCCGCTGTTCGTTCCCGGTTGGTTGGGGGAGAGGTTGCAATCAGCCGGTAGCTATTCTGCCATATTGACCATCCGAGGGGGGCGCTGACTGCCTGCCCAAGGTGTCTTTCTGTTGATGCCCATTATCACCTGTAATCGAGAGGCTGGAGCTGGCCTACTGGCGGAGCGGATAGGTTCCGTACTTTGGTATCTGTTTCGGCTGATTCCTTTGTCTCATTTGCAAAGGCTGAATCGCAATCGACAGCTTAAACATGGCGTTGCACGTGGGGACGTAGACGGCGTCCTTCTCCTGGGGATGGTGGGACTCTGTCCCATTGGTGGCTGTAACTATGGTCTAGACCTTGGTCCAAACTCAGTTTTGACTTCATTGAACATATACCTACTGCTCCTAATCAATTGTCACTTTCTGTGGCCGATGCTGTGTTGTGTTCCGGACAGTGGGTAATTTTTGAAGCGTGCTTCAACTATACAGAGGTGGATGACTTTCTTGAAGTCTAGAGTGTCACTTTAGGGACCGGAATCCACCGAGGCGGAGTTGAGGGACGGTTCGTCTACAATCAGGTTTTCTAGCAAAGTTCTCAGGCCTCTCATTGGTCAATTCGAATGTACGGCCCTACAATTAGTTAGGGCGTTTACCAAGCCTATTTTTAATTAATTATTTCGCGGATAGTATTTCTAATAGTCTACGCTAGAATATATTAGGTCTTACCCTTTTTAGATAAAATATACGGCCTCTATCTATTAACGGTTAGTAAACGATTAGTACTAATGCGGGACCATCGCATCACATGTATAATTAGCTCAATTGATTAGATTAGACTAGGCATGGCACTGGCCATGCCCACCCCTGTTAGAGGCTCTGGCAGGCACGTGCCCTGCGCGCGCCTATCAGGTCGCACGGCTCCACATAAAGTAGGCCATGCGATAAGATAAGGAATTCCTATAAAGGGATTCCTTCGCAGGGCAGCCTTCGGCTCGCCCTTTCTCCCTCTAATATCTTCTTCTTTACTTCTAATACTACGTATTGTACATATATTGTATTGTAGTATCTAGAAGTACCTAGGTTACCCTATTAAATAGTAGTTGCAATTATATGAGCAATAATTAGAACTATCTCTCTTAATCGCGCCCTCGGCTTAACTACTAGGTATCATTAATTAATTTAGTAAATTCGTCGATTTATTACGAACTTGCCACCCGATTATAAGATCCTATGTTATAACGATATCGACCCCGCGATTACCTTCACTTCTAACTAGTAAATTCGCAATTATTCGTCGTAAAAATAGCATTATAGACTTATCTTTTCTTCACGCACTTCCTTATATTATACTATCGTACTCGCGTTAGTTCGTATTAAATAAGTATATTAAAACCTTTATACTACCCCGATCCGAATATTTTTAATCCTCGACGCGAAGGGTAACCCCTATAATTTAGCTTGTCGTAAGATAGTTCTCGCGCCTTCTCCTCCTTACTATATTTATTAATCGCTCGTCGTAAAAATAGTATTAGTAAATATAATTACCTATTTATCCCCTCTATTATTACCTTAATCCTATTACTTTTTATACTATAATTACGGATAGATAAATTTATATTAATACCCTTTTTCGACTATTAATTTTAATTATTATAGCCGATCCTTCAACCGACTAAACGGTCGTACGTCGCTCGCCCCGTAAGCCGTTTATTCCTAATATTTACAATTTCGACCGATTAAATAACTAATCTATATTACCTCAATTTCGTAATAACTAACCCCGCGATACCCCCCAAATTTATAATAATAATAACCGACCCCGCGATCCCCCTTAGTCTTATAATATCATTTAAGTCTAATATACCCCGCTAATTGAATTTAGGCCCGGTATTATAAGTAACATCCTCTCGATAGTCGCTAGTACCCTTTCTCCTTCCAAATTATAATAATCGTCTATTATTATTAATCCCCCCGAAAATTTCGCGCCTCCTTAATTCTCCCCCTATAAGCGCGTTTCTCTTTGCGATAACTGCAATACTACTACCCTCGGCCGCGATAATTCTAATAACGATTCTAATAACGGTAATAATAGTCCTAAACGTATCTCGAATAAAAAGATTTAAAAACGTATACAAACTATAGATACGAGATTGGATATTGTAGCTAAGGACTTTAATGGGAATATACGCTAATTTAAAGATTAAATGTACGCTTAATTTAAAAAGTATATTAAGGATGCCCGCGCTAATAATAGCTATATTAACGAGCTTATACTCGACGTTAATTATTTTAAAGATAATATTTTTAATAACTATTGCGAGATTATAAACGCACTTAGTATTTTAAAATAGTTAGATATTATAGACCTTACCCCTATTATTATTAAATAAAATAAGAGTAAAAGTAAAGAGATACCCGGCTACTTCCCTAACGTTTAGTCGGACCGTTCTAATATTATTATTATTTATTATAGTAATAGCGAGGGCCCTTCCTGTATAACCCCCCGTTAGAATTAAATCCCCGGTAATTACCGCCAATTTACTATTAAAGACTTTATCGACCTTACCGACCTTACTATTCCTTTTAAATAATAATTCAACTGTAACTTCCGTCCAACTACCCTTTAAGTCAATCTTAATAATAATCCCCTCGATAAAATTCGTATTCGCCCGCGTAATAACCCCCGTATTATTAAAGTCGTCGACGAGGAATTCGACGAGAAAAACTTTATAAAGTAGATTAATAATTTTAAAGATTACGATAATAGTCTATATCGCTTAATTTAACGCCAAGCGGATATAAACGAAAAGTATTTTAAAGAAATACGTAAAATTAATATTTATAGAATTTATAATTTTATTACAATTTCCTACGTAGAGGCTAGTAAGGTTACCGTTACTATTGTATATATCCCTACTAACGATATCGATTACTTTAATCCTTCTACTTATAATAAATTCGATATTTCTTACTTTAATAAATACGCGCTAAATAATAACCCCCCCTACTCTATCGAGCCTAACGAACTTCCTTTCGGCGTCCTTAGAAATAATATTTACAATCTCCTTAGCGGCCCTCTTCGCATCTCTCCTAGCGCCCCTCCTATAAAGTCTCATACTCCTTATCCTAATCCCGGTAATTTTAATAGCCCTAGTAATTTCAAAGGTTTTAATAATAGTCCCGGTAATTTTAGCGGCCTCGGTAACCCCCCCGGCGGCGTACTTCCCCCACCCCCCCCGCTTACTCCTCCCAACGGAAATACTAGAAATACTCCTATTAACGATCCTACTAAGCAATTTAAGAAAAAGGACGTCGGAATTTTCAATCTATTCTAGGATAACCCCAGCGATATCGGTATAATTAAGGATAGTACCGATATTATTTATATAGATACTATAATATTTATAAAGTATTTTAACGCCCTTCTTAAAATCGAAATTACTTACGCCAATTTTAAAACTCAATTAATCCGTTTCTAACCCTCCCTATTATTTAGAGCCGCTAACATATAGTAACATAACGAATTTAGCCCGTCTATTCGCGGTATTCTACGTAAATCGGTCTTCAAGCTTACTATGGCCCTCGTCTAATAATTCCGATTAAACTCGGCTACTACTATTCGAAAGTTTAACGAAGGTAAATTATAGTTTCGTAATATTACTACCAATAAGAATACTATATCCAAATATATTATAAAATAATTTAAACACGCCCGCACTATAAGTCTCCTCTCTAAATAGGGTAATAACTAGTATAGTATTATAATTTCGATTTAAAATAGTATAAATATTAGTATTAAAATTATCCTTTGTCCCCCGCCCGGCTATAGTAATATAAATTCTTACCTATCCGAAATTAAATATACGAAGGCTACTTTCCTCGCTATCGCTCGCGCTAAGTACCCCTACGTCGAAAAGTCCGTCGATAAAAACTACTAAGGCCGTAACTATTATAACTATAATAACCGTAATATTAAATACGCCGGCGGCCGTAGTAGTACTAATTACTGTAGCCGTAGTCGCGACCGCAACTATAGCCGCAACTACGGTAACGAACGTAACCGTAATACTAATCGCAATCGTAGTAACGATTGCAACCGTAGTTACAATTATAACGGAACTTCTCGTAATTATAATTATAACCGTAATTGCGACCGTAATCGCAGCCATAATCGTAACCGTAATCGCAATTATAATCGTTATCGCAATTATAACGGTAACCGTACTAGGGATTAGGGTAGAGACCGCGCCTACTATATCGGATTTAATAAAAAGTAAAATATAAATTTCGTTAACTTTATAGGCAATTTAGGAATATCGGATTCTAATAACTCGGTTTATTATATATATAGTAGCGAATTAACCTATTTTAAGTATTTAAAGGAATTCAATTTAATAAAAGTAAAACGTCGTTATATAAAGGGATACAATCTTAAAATAAAATATACTAATATAATTCCCGCGGTCTCCCCTCACAACGCCAACTTTCGCAAATATTGCGATTATAAGCAAGTTTTCCCCTCACGAAACTAAATATTTATTTATTTCGATACCTACGAGGTAAAGAAATTAGGAAACTAGCCTACTACTAATACGATCTGCTATATCTCTAAGCTCCCCGTTCAAATAATAATACCCTAAACGAATAAGCACTTAAGGAAGGGACCCCTCTCTAACTTTACTTACCTTCGCGTATTTACTTTAGCAACTCTAAACTCCGAACCAATCGAAATCTATATCGACCCCGGAATAGGAAAAACTATTATCGGTCGCACGTTCCTTAAAATATTAAACTACACTATATCTACGAATTATACGACTAGAATTAAAGGTATTAGTAGTAAAACTACCGAACTTACTAAATAGGCGACTTTTACCTTCTACTTCCCTAATAAAGACGTTAAAGGCAACCCTACTTTATTAAAAATAATAGCAGCGGGATAAGTAATCGAAAAATTCGAACCTAACTTCTTACTAGCGAACTCTTTCCTCCATCCCCGCCAAATACACATCAATTATCGTATAACTAAAGTCCGTCTTCTATAAAATAATTTTAATACCTTATTCGAAGTGCTTAAGCCGCCTAACCGCTATATAAAGAAAATCGTTATTTAAAAGAAGGTTACTTTACAGCCCGGCGAAGAACGTATAATCCCAATTTATTATATTACACTACTAAAAGATAAGAACTTCCTATTTAACTCCTCCTACCCAACCGTCGTTAGCGCAATAATCGACGCGCACTCCTTTCGAATCGCATTAATAAAAAACACTATAGACAAAATACTAACTATCCCTCGAAAGTAGAAAGTCGGAATAATTATAAAATACTACGCGGACGGCTACTTTTCAACTTCCTAAGCGGGTATTTATAAAACCGCGATAGCGGCCTAAATACTTAGCATTATAAATAGCGACCCCTCTCTCACAGTTAATGATAGGGGAAATGCCCCGAGGGCCTCAAGTTCCAGATATGGGAAGTAAGGCAGTGAAAGAAGTGATGGTTCGGAAGAAGAACAGGAAGCCTGGAAGCCAGGCCATGCCCAGGTTATATACTGGGCAGTAGGCCTGACCGGAAGAACCAGAATCTCTAGGTCTCCTCCGATAATGTCTAGGTCTTCGGGATGCTCCGGGGCGGAACGGGATGCATCAGGTCGACAGGGCGAAGATAGACAAAGTCCGTGGAGATCCGTCAAAGTCCGAGAAGCTAGGAGGGGCTTAGGGAGAAGCAAGTCCATGCCAGGGAAGCGAGGGCATAAGAGTAAGGTGTTGTTGTCATTGGTTTGAAAGATTTGAAGCTTGGTTCCGACGGGAGGAGGTAGGAGAGAGAGTGAAGCTTGGTTCCGACGGGAGGGGGCAGGAGAGAGAGAAGCTTGGTAATAAAAGCCGTTTGAAAGAGGGGTACGGCCGGGAAGCTGCTGGTGAGAGGCGGAAGCGCTGGGGCAAACGAAAAATGGCCGTTTGACGTGTTGTTGGCTGTCGCTGTCTCAAAGAGAGAGAGAAAAAGAGAAATGAGGAGAGAAGAGTAGCCGTCTTGCTTGGGAAGGGAGTGCTAGGCGAACCGCGGAGAAAGCTGGCGGCTTAGAAGTAAAGGACAATGTCCTCATTGTCGATGAAGAGTAGCCGTTTTGCTCATAAAGAGAGTACCTGAATTCGTCGCTTTTTGAGGTCGATGGCCGATGATGAAAGGCGGAAAGTGAAAAGAAGACGGCTCGCTGGATTTCAACGTTCCCTCTGCCGTGGAGAGGGGAGATGATCGAGGGGTCGTTATGCTGTGAGGTGGCACAAAGGATCTGTCAATCGTTGTAGTGATCGAGGGGTCGTTGAACTAGCGGGTTGGCTCAAAGGATCTGTCAATCGTGACGATGTTGGCGATGCCCTAGTGAAAGGTTCGCCGGTCCTCTGCTCGTGGGTACCTGAATTCGCCACGGGGCAAGAGGTCTTCGCTGCCGTCGTTTACGTTGTCGTGAAGCGAAGAGTAAGGTAATGGTGTGGTTTGGTGTGGTTTTGGTCAACTCAACCTTTTAGTTGCAGCTACCATTTGATAGGGGAAATGCCCCGAGGGCCTCAAGTTCCAGATATGGGAAGTAAGGCAGTGAAAGAAGTGATGGTTCGGAAGAAGAACAGGAAGCCTGGAAGCCAGGCCATGCCCAGGTTATATACTGGGCAGTAGGCCTGACCGGAAGAACCTAGCTAATATCGAATTAAATATCAATTTCAACAACCTCTCCGCTACAAACAAGGCTAACGCAATAGCCAAGGTTACAGCCAATGTAATAACCGAAGCTACGGCCAAAATACCTCCTACGTCTAATACCCCTCCTACGATTAATATCCCCGCCGCCGCCGAATTCGTACCTACCCCCCACTCCAAACTTCCCGAAAAGTATTTAACCCTCAGCATTCGTATAAATAATAAAGCGCTAAAAATCGTTACAAAAGAAGGTATTTATATATTCGCCGGAAGTAAACGCGTTTCGAGGGCGTTAATTAAACTAGTAAAAAAGTTCCCTAAATTCTAAAAGGAAGGAGGATTAATTAATATACCCGAAGAGGAAATAATAAAGGTCCTACTAATCGAAAACTAATAAAATCATAAGGTAGCAACTCGTATATATCCCGTAAATAAGAAGGACTAGGCCATTATTAATAAAGTATTTAATATATTATACAAATAAGGCAAAATGAATTAAGTAAAGCATACGACGCCTTTTACCTACCCTATATTCGTCGTTTGGCGGGAGATTAAAAATAGTCCTAAAGGCAAGCCTATTATCGATCTACGGATTTTAAATAGTCTTACTATACCAAATAATTACCCCCTTCTATTACAAAGCGAAATCATCGCTTTTATACGTAGTAAAATAATTATTACAATTATTAATACTGTATCTTTCTTTTATTAATTCGGCGTTTAATAAAAATATTAGAATCGTTTTACTCTAATTATATATTGAAGGTTCGAACAACCTACGGTCGCGCAAATAGGCTTTAAGAATATACCGGCATACGTCCAACAATTTATAAATATATTATTTCGGGAATATAAGGACTTTTATAGAGTATATATCGACAATATCGTTATTACTTCGAATTCGGTAAACGATTACTTTAAATATTTAAATACAATCTTTACTCTTTTTATATCTAAAAATATCGTTTTATCCCCTAAGAAATTTTACTTAAGCTACCCGAGCATTAAACTCTTAAAATTCTATATCAACGGCTTCGGTCTCTTAATTACTAAAGAACGTATTAGAACTTTTAAAAATCTAACTTTTCCCAATAATCTAAAGGCTCTCGAATAGTACATTAGGAACACCGGCTTTCTTCATTATTTAATCCCCTACTATATATAACTTATCGAACCTCTTCAAAACCGTAAAGTCGCCTTATTAACTAAGGGGCATAAACTAAACAAAATCGAAATAAGCAAGCCGGCTAAACGTACCGCCTACTATACAAAAATATATTATTCCCCTACCCCGGCCGAAAAGGCCGCCTTCCAAACTCTCCAATATATAATCTATAAAGATCTGACTATTCTATATTATTTAAACCCCGACTTATAGGCCTTCTTATAAATCGACGGCTCTCTCGAACGTAGTTTTAACATTATAATATTCCACTTAAAAATTAAATATACTTAGGAAGAAGCTAACGCCGGCTATATTCCGTCTATATAAATCCTCCCTATTATATTCCTTAATAAAATCCTTACCAAAGCCGAAACGAAGTACGGACTATCCGAATTAAAAATAGCATACCTAATATAAGCTATTAAGAAACTCCGTACCTAATTCTATTCCTATAACCTACCTATTATTGTCCTTACCGACTATTCCGCTACGAAGGGTATTATCGAATAAACCTCCTTACGTACAACCTCTACAAATCGTACTAATCATCGGCTTATTAACGTATCCATCTACCTATTTAACTACAAACTCAAAGTCTTCTACATCCCGGGGAAGCTCAACTTCGTACTAAACGCTTTAAATTGTTTAAAAGCGGTTAGAAACGAAGCTAGCAATCCTAACGGTATACTAATTCTTAACGACGTTTAGGAAAATATTATATACTACTTAAACGATATATAATATTCCTTCTCCGAGGCGTAAATAGACCCAAAACTCCACAAGGCCTATACAATTACCTACACTTCCAATAAGAAATTCGCGAAGATTATAAAGTACTTAAAAGAATATAAGAAGGTAATTTCCGAAGACGGAAATATAGTTTTTTCGAAGCCCGGCTACCCCTTCTTTATACGTAATAGCCTTATCTATATTCAATAGGCTAACGGTACTAAAAATCTTTACATTCCTTACAAATTCGTAAAAAACGTATTAGAAGCCGCCTACAATAATAAGCACTACTTCGGCCGTAACTATATAATATACAACCTCGTTAGAATCTCCTTTCCTAACAAAACTCAACTAATAAGGCAATACCTAAAGCACTATCCTATTTACCAATTAAATTAAATAGACCGGAATCTAACAATTAGCGATTACTAACCAATTTATTTAAAAGAAATTCTACTTATACGGATTATTTCTATCGACTTTATTGTAGGACTACCCGAAATATTTTCGAAGGATACCCCTTAGTAAATACTAAATTATAATACCTTCGACTCCTTTATACTAATTACCGACAAACCCTCTAAACGTTCGCTTCTAATTCCTAGCCATTCTACCTATATTATAGTTGAATAGGCCATTATTACAATTCGAATATTACTTCTATCCGACTAGAGTTTCCCTATTAGTATCATTTCAAATCGGGATAGGAAATTTATATTTGCCTTCTAGAAGGGAATATAGAAGGCTATTAGTATTAAACTACTTATAATTACCGTATATTACCCCCCTAGTAATAGCGTAGCCGAAAGAAAGAACTAAACGGTTAAAATCGCTATCCGCTTTTATACCTTTTATTACGAATTAAATTATAACTAATTATTAATTATCCCCTTATTACAATAGAACCTTAATAATACCTTTATCGAAAATTTAAAAACTTCCCCCCATAAATACCTATTCAGTCACAAACTCTTAGGTCCCCTCGATATCGCTACTACCACCGGCTCTACTAATTCAATTCATTCTCTCGAAGACAATCCAACCGTTAAGGACTATATTCGCCAAAAAGTACAATTAACTATAAACTTTACTATTGTAAATACTAAAACCCGCTATAACTCTATTTATTAATAAATTAACCTTAAGGTTAGTAATAAAGTATTTCTTAAACTATACTACAGTTATTACCTTCCTAGCCGCCCTTCTCGCAAAACGTTATAATAACGATTAGGACCCTTCGAAATTATCTAAAAAGTCGGCCATTTAGTGTATAAATTAGCGCTCCCCCTAAGTATAAAGATTTACCTAATAATTTCTATAACCTATCTATCGCTTACTTTAAATAATAAAGACCCTTTTAATCGTACTACTCCTCCCCCTAAACTAGTAAAAAACTTATAAAGTAATTTAAATTCGGAGGCCGGCCCCCGTTATAAAATAAATAAGATCGCTACTTATAAATAAGTTAACGGCGAACTCTTATATTATATTAAATAGAAGGGTTATAATTATTAGGATAATAAGTAGAAGGATATAGAAGACTTAAAGAACTTAAAGGAGGTAGTAGAGGACTACTAAAAATATCGCCCCGATAAACGCAAAGCAAGTATACCTTATACGCGCGTTAATAGTTAGCGGAAGGTCTGGTTTGTAGACGAGAAGGATTGGAAGAAACGTTCCCCGCATTGTAGAAGCAAGTAAGGTTTTCCTATTAAGGATAATAGTATTCTCTTTATAACGCCGGGACTTAATGTAGGACCATCGTATCACATATATAATTAGTTCAATTAATTAAATTAGATTAGGTATAGCACTAGTTATACCTACCCTTATTAGAGGCTTTAGTAAGTACGTGCCCTACGCGCGCCTATTAAGTCGCACGGCTCCATATAAAGTAGGCTATACGATAAGATAAGGAATTCCTATAAAGGGATTCCTTCGCAGGGTAGCCTTCGGCTCGCCCTTTCTCCCTCTAACATCTTCTTCTTTACTTCTAATACTACGTATTGCACACACATTGCATCGTGGTATCTGGAAGCACCCAGGTTACCCTATTAAGTACCTATACTAGCTAGTGGTTTTAGTACCCGTATTAGCTAACTATTCGTTATATATATCCCCGCTATTTAACTTCGACTTCAACCTCAACCTTCTACCTTACTATCAACAAAATTAATAATATCGTAATTTTATTTCAAATTTTACTACTAGAAGTATTCGCAACGAAATTAAACGCGCGTATTACTAATTATTATACCCGGTAGCTAATAAATAAATGACCGTTAAAATTACCTTACGCTAGGTATAAGAATTTCGCCTCCCCCTAGCTTTCGAATCTTAAATTCTCCCCTCTACTTTTCCTTTTAAGAATTAAAAATTAAATCTCGCTTATTTCTTAAATTAAAATTAAATTAATCTTCCCTTCTTTTTATTTTATTTCCTATTTCTAATATCGTTTCTAAATTCAACGTACGACCGTATAAGGGTGGATTTCTTTTATTATTTAGGGGTTTCTTTTCCTTTCGTTATTATAAATCTACTTATTAAATACTATAAAATATACTACGAAATTAAACCTATTACCCAATTTGCTAATAAGCGGAACCCTAATAAAGTAGTATAAAATTATTTAGAATATTGTAATACATTAGCTAAAGTAACCCCCTTTCCTATTCTTTATTAATCGATAGGTATTATTTATTTAACGGTAAATCCTTTAAAAGCGTAAATCCTATTAGGAGTTTTAATATATTATATTAATCTACTATTTGCGGGTGAATAGCGCCCTCGAAGGTTAAGATTTAGGCCGCGGGGGGTTGCGGGTACGATTTAAGAATATTAGTTGGTTAATCCCTTTAATTATTTTATTATTTTACTATTATATAATATTAGGCCGGTCTTTTAGATAATTAATATTATAATAATAGGCTATACGTTATAAGAAAAGAAATGTTATTAAATTATTACTACTTCCCGACCATCGCCCGGTTTAATTAATTTAATTAATTTAGTAACCCTAATAACCCTAATTAGTACTTCGACTTCTTCTACGATAATTTTATATTAATACCTTCTATAATGAAAATATAAATAAGCCCAATAAATTAATATTTCTACTATTACCGCATATAGCGTTATTTATAGTACTTTTACTTATAAGACTTTTATTTATAGTACTTCTATTTATTATTTAGTTTTTAAATTACTATTATTTGGTACCTACCCCGCCGAAATAGTAACCGGTATAGTAATTAGTATAAATATAAATATAGGTATAATAGAGGATTATTAACGTAGAGGGGTTTATTTAAGTTCGAGAATGTATTATCCATTTAATTATATTATTCTTCTATAGAGGAAAGAATTTATAAATATATATATCTATTAGGAATTAAGTTAATAATAAGGATATAATTAACTATTTGAATAGGATTCCCTAGAGACTGCTAGAATACGTCGCGATATTACCTAAATCTAACGTAAATATTATTATTAACGTTATAATAATTAAAATATATTTATAACCCCCTCCCTCCAAACTTAGAGGAGACGAAACTTTAATTTCGATAATAATAATTTCGATAATAAGAATAATAATAATAAAGATTTCGATAATTAAAAGTTTAATAATTATAATAATAATAACGATTTCTTTAATAATAATAATAATGACTTAGATATCGATTATTTTTTCTATTTAATTTATTATATCGTTCGAAGTATTACCGATAAATATATTGAAAGTAAATATTATATATATTATAAATTAGGTATACCTTATAGGAATATTGACTTTGAAAATAGGTTTTATTTAGATTATCGGCGGGTATTTATAAGGGGTTTATTCTTTAATTTCGATAGGGATAAGTATAAATATTATAATTTGTATTATAATAATAATAGTCCCGACCGAACTTAATTTATAGATCCTTTTCGTATACTTCGACAATAATCTTCCGCTTTACTACTATTTCATTATAATTTTAGGCCTCCCGAAATAGGAGTAGACGGATTTAAATAATTTACGCTACTAGATCTCCTTCAACCTATTTTATTCCTTAGACTTCTTAATATTAAATTCGAATGGGATTTACTATATTATAAATTTTAAGACTTTCTAGTAAAAGCTATTCTTAAAGACGATTTTAATATAATTAAAGTATTTAAATTAATTGAAAGGGAGGACAATATAAAAAAGTATAAACGGTATAAAGAGAGATAGTTTAAAATATATATCGTTAATAAGTATTATTATTAATACTATAACCGTAACAACTGGAAACCTTTTAACGACCCTAATTACTTTAGCGCCGAAAATAAATTGGATTTTAAGGACGTCCTAGACTTTTTATTATCCTTTAATTAAATCGAAGAATAACTTATTATACGGGTATATATTTTTATAAATGTTTAAGTTATTAATAGTTCCTAGTATAAATATTTTAGTTATATTATTAATTTCCTTCGTAATATTGGTTATATTTATTATTAATTACCTCAATTACCCCGCGAGTTCGATATTATAATTCTTTAGCCTTATAGAACTAGGGATGAATTCTATATCGCCCGACGAATTAAATAGACTATAATAATTAATTTAAATAAATTTTATATTTAGTTCAACTTTTTAAAAGATAATTACCCTAAATACCGAGATATTGAGATTGTAGAGGTTCGGTTTGAGGAATTAGAAGTACTTCCTAATAGTAATATATATAATAATTTAATAATTTATTAAATCGATCCCAATAATTTCCTAACTAATAAAGATTTTAATTTGGATAAAGAGGGTAATAGTAATAGTTAAGGTAATAGTAATACTAAAAATAATAAGGATAAAGATAAAAATGAGGATACTTTTAAATTAAAAGTCGCTATTTTCCCCAACTTTATTATTAATCGGGTAAATATAGAGTAATTTCGTTAAAAGTTAGAGGGTGGAGGGTAATATATATAAGGTACTATACCGGTTTAATAAGTATATAAATAATCCCCTACTTAGTTTAATATTTAATTAGGTTAGTACCTGCTAATTTAACCCTTTATTAAACCCGGCCTATTACGGAATACTTTTATATAGGAATAGGATAAATTATAGCCTATTCTATTATAAGTATTTTTTACCTTTTACTTTGAAGGGAAAGCCGATTTTATTTAATTACATATACGATTTATTAATTACAATAATTATATTAGATATATATTTAAATAGTATAATGGCCGATTTGTACGATATTACCGGTTTCCTTTCATTATATTCAATACTTTAATACGTAATTAAATTAATTCAAAAAGCTAATTCTTTATATAGTTAAATCGTAGTAATATAAATAATAAGGGTTTAACTAATATTAAATAATTAAGGGAAGCAGTTAAATTTAATATTCCCGAAGTACATTAATTATTCGATTTAGTTATTAGATTCTCTAATTCTATACGGAGTATATAATTATACTAAATGCGTAAAAATCGTGAACTACGTACTTATATTTAAGCATTCGGTATACCGGCTATATTTATAACGTTTAATATAATTGATTTATATTGGGATAATTTTGCTCGGTATATGTTCAATTATAAAGAATAGAAGGTTAGTTCTATAGAGGATTATAAAAGGATTACGAGACGAAATTTTAAAGAAAACCCTTATATTATAGTATATTATTTCGAAAGGCGGTTTAAATTATTTAAAAAATATATTTTAATCCTTAAATTTAAAATTAAAGATTGGTAGTATCGTATTGAATTCTAAATACAAGGAAGTAGCTATAACTATAGTATTTATTAAATACTATATATTAAAGTATCTAAATTAACCGATGATAATGCCCGGCGGGAATTTATAGAACTCTAAAGTTATTACATTATTACTTTTAATTTAAAATTAGAAAGAGTCGGCTAATAAAATAAAGGTAATCCTTTATTTATTATTATTGGGGATGGCTTAGAAGAAGTAGGTATATATAAGCCTACTTTTAACCTTTTATTACGTATAATTAATCGAATATAACAATATAACTAATATATAAATATTTATTATCTTTATATTAAACGGTTTAATTAGGGTATTCTTTATCCCGAGGATCCGATATTTAAAGTCTATCGTTTTTACTTTCTTAGAAATTACTATTTAGAAGTATATTTTATTTATAATTTTAACCCGAAATATTAGTTATACAACGGGTAAAGAAATAACGACCGTATAAATAATTATAATTATACTATTACCTTAATATAGCGTACTAATATAAATATTTAACTTTATACTAGCTATAATACCGTAATTAATTATATTACTAAATATTATTCGAAGGCCGAGAAGTAATTACGGCCTTTTTAATAGATTATTTAATAGATTACTCTTTAAATTATATTTAGAAATTATATAATTTTATTCGTAGTAAAGATAATAAATTAATTTATTATTAAATATAATTAGTCGGCCTAAGAAATTAATTATTTACTTCTTAGCTTACCCTTTAATTAGAATATTCGTATAATCGTCAATATAAATTATCGTTATTTAAATAGAGTATTTAAATTTAGAGTATTTATTAAATAAGGCGGTTAATAAATTTAGATTCGTAATTAGTATATTAAATATTTATCTCGTCCTAATAATTTCGAAAATATTAATTACTTTGAGTAGTTAATTCAATTTAATAATAATTATCGTTTGGGAAATTGTGCTAAAAAGAGGGTATTTAATTACTATCCTATTTATAAATTTAAAGACGATAATTAATATAAAAATTAGTATAGGGTTAAATTAACGTTATATTATCCTTATTAAATTTAAATTAAATTATTTAATATTATAAAACGAAATAGGATTCGGGAGGAGTAAAATATATATTTTAATATATATTTAATTTATACGGAATATTATATAGATGATTTGGATTACCCTTACGATTATTACGGTACTATTCCCGACGGCGAACCTAATAATAAATTCGAACTACCTTTTAAAGAGGAAAAGTAGAGAGAGCTATAGTAAGTATTAATTAGAGAGGTTCCTATTTATTAACGGGTTAATAATAACGACGGGGATTTTGGTATACTTAATTTTAGGGAGTAGGATATTTTATACAATTAGTATTAATATTTCGATTATTAAAATTTACTATTATTAGTACGGGATTATTAGAGTAACTTTAAAATTAATAATACTTATTTAATAGTAAATGCCCTTACTATTATTGCCTCGGCTATTAATAATTTCAATCTAATTTAGAAGGTTATTTTTAACTAATTTATTAGCTATTACTAATTAATTCTTAATTATAACGATAATATTTAACGGCTTATATATATCCTACCCTTATTATTATAGGTTGATAGTTGTAGAGGTATTAGGAAGTTATATTTAATTAGGTTTTTATTTTTCCGATTCGATTAAATAGCTATAGTTTGTAATAAGGGTATACCGGTTATTTATAGTACTCCTATTAGAGTAGTAGCTAATAATATTAATAATTAAATTTTATATTCCTTATTTAAATTCCCTATCCTTCCTAAGAATATTAACCCTAATAATCTTAAGTAAATTATTATAACTCTAGAAGGTATTAATCTTATTTAATTTTAAGCTAAATTACGGCTATATTAATATTTTATTATTAATGAGAAGTTAATATTAGGATTTCGAATATTTAATTTTATTAATTAAAGATTTTGATAGGCTTTTCTTAAATATTAGAATGAGTTATTTAGTAGAAGGAATATTCTTTTATTTAGTGATTTCTATTAGTTAGCGCTAATTATATAAAAATCCCTTTTTTATAATTAATAAATTTTATTAATATTCGAAGTTAGCAGTCGTAATTATTATTATACCTTTAATAAAACGGTAGAATTATAATAAATTGTACAATAATAGGGTAATAATTAAGCTTTATTTAAGGATATACTTAAGGGACTACGAAATAACTTATTTATTCATTAATATTAATAATTATTATATATTTAGATAAAGATATAATTATTTAATAAAGAGGCGGCCCGGTTCGATAATACTCTTCGAATTTATTTAAAGCATAATAATATAATTTCTTATAATATTAAATATATAGAAGTATTAAATTAACTATACTTTATATTCCTTATTGAATACGAGGGATTAAGTGCTAAAGACGTAGATCCTATTGAAGTTAATAACCTATAATTTAATTTCCCGTTAATAATAAATAGCCGGGTTATACTTATAAAGAACCTCTAAACCGAGGTTAGGCTAATTAACAATATATTAAAGACTATCTTTAATATTATTTAGGATGTTACCTTTCTTAATTAAGAGATGTACAATAAATAATATTTTGAAGGAACCCCCTTTATTATATTAATTAAATTTAATCGATATATTAAGCCATACTATTTTCCTAATTAAGAAGATTAAAAAAGATTCTAGAATATAATCCTAATCTTCAAAATTATACGGGATTTTATATCCTATAGGAACGCCTAGTATAAAAGAATATAATTCCTATTAATAATTATATATACTATTATAATATATAAATTATAGGGTTTAATACTCAATATAATTGTATTAGATATTTCTAAGAAGGACTTTTAGGCTAGATTTATATATATAACTTACTCTCGGGTTAAAACCTTATAGGGCCTTATATTCGATAAGCCCTTCGATTTAAATATTCTCCGAATAATTTTTAACCGAATATTTATTATAAGAGCCGCTAACGAAGTAAGAAGGTTACTAAAAAAACTACTAATCCCAATCCTAGCCTAAATATTAAGAACCCGGGTACCTAATATTACTATTTCCGGGCCCGGTATAATACTAGTATTATTACCCGGTTAAAAAAAAGAGTTTAGGATTTATAAAGTACGCCCTACCCGAAGTTTTTAAAGCGCGAAGTATTTTGAGCCTACTACGAAGGATAGCCCATTTTAATTATATTTTAATTTTTTACTTTATATTAATATTATAGGATTTTTATAAATAGTTTACCCCTTAAACGGTTATTTTAAATAGATAAGATTAGAGAGTTAGAATTAATAAAATTAGAGTTAGTATAAAAATAATAATTATAGATAGGAATTGAATAGAGAATTTTTACACTATTTATATTAGTAACGGTTATATACGTTTAAATAAATTATTATACTACGAGCGTCCTTATAATACCCCTTATAGGGCTAGTAATAGTAAGGGTAATAAGAGAGAATTATATAGTATAATTGGAGCGATTTAAAAGTATTTACGAAATATAAGAGGATTATTAGACGTAATAATAGATATTTCGAAGAAAGGGGTATATTTAGTAATATTTTAATTAGTATTTTACCTTTAAATAATTATGAATATACCTTCCTTTATAGATTAATAGTATTTATAATTATTCCTTCTATCTTATTTTATATTTAATTTAATATTTTTTACGTTATTAATATCTCCCTCTTTCTTTTATATTCAACTTTCTCTTACGTTCAACTTTTCCTTACTTTTATTTACTTATTAATTAAATATTAATTACTAACCCCTAACGCTATATTAATTATCTTTAAAAACAATAATTATAAATTCGAAATGCGCTTTAACGATATATTAAAGGAGGAGGAAGAGCGCTACGATTTACTTACCCTCAAACGTTAGCGTATTACTATTAATTGGGTCGGTATTAAAATAGCTTTACTAGCCAACGACGAGTCTATTTATAAGTAAAAGGCTATAGCCTTACTAATTAAAGATAACGAGCTTACTACAGTTACGAGCTTCTCTTTCCCTATCCGTTTAAAGCAATATATTACCCTTATTAATTAAAATAATTCTAATTAATAAGGATTTAGGACTTGATAAGGGAAGGGTGTGGATATAATGTGGTGGATATAATATAGCTAGCTTACGTAAACAATTAAGATTACGTAAATGATTAAGATCCAAAGCACGCTTCAATATATAGCGGGCGTTGCTTGAACTAGGGATCCAGCATTGTACCGGTGTCTAAGACTATTTTGATATTAAAACTCCAGACATCGAGTCGAGTCCGAAGATAACTCGCATCTGAGATCGGCCAAGGTGATGACTCTTGTCATGGAAATGCTGGCAAAGCTTGCGAAGCTATTTCAGGTCGCAGAGTCCGTTGGAGCAGTTTAGCGCCTTCGTTTCTTGCCATTTTGGCATTTCCCGACGTGATGAGAATACTAAAGCAACATGCTAAGCCAGATCGATCACACATGTGCTTTTCAGGCTGTACTAAACCTCGCAGGAGACGGACACTCTTGGGAGTGGGCCACAGAGTCCTGAGTCGTAGCGCTTTGCTGAAGAGTTTTATAGTTCGGTTTGTTGTCCAGCGCTGCTCTGACCTTTGTATCGTGCTTGCTGCTTTGCTCTGATCTCGGTGTTGTTCACCCATCTCAAGACCAACAGATCTCAAGGTGAAGGAATGATCGTAACTGCATCGGCCGCCAGCATACATATCAGCCGGACGAGCTCCTTGGGCATCGGAGATTCCGCCCTCAGTTTTAGTGCCGGAATGTTGCGTGAGTGATGAGTGACATCGTCTCGTTGGCGTAATGACCCTAACCCTGGCATGCCTCCTTGGGGAAAGCGAGTGAGTGGCTTAGTGAAGTCTGTGGCTGGTGGTTTTCCTGTGGCTGAACAAACCACCCGTGAGCAGTCATGTGACTCTGGGACAAGCGTTAAGGATGATGCCGCCCAACCGTGCAGCGAGACTCACGCGCACCTTCAACCATTGCGGCGTTTGCAGAAACGCGGTATCAAATCGGCCGTATCATCGAAGCGTCTCGGTATTTGCGTGATCATGATCGTTGACTCTGGTGTTTTTGTTTGTCAAATGATGAGGTTGATTTGCTGATGGGAGTTGGTTGCCTGGAGTCTTCCAAGGAATGCGCCGTGTCAAGCAATAGGTAGTATTGGACGCGGAACGGGACGTATCGCTGCAGGCCAAGTGGCTCGACCCACTAACATTTGAGCGTTCCGTCTCTAACAGAAAATGCAGAGATCAACCAGGAAACTTGGTAGTGACCGCACACTCCTTTCATAGGTGAGCCGACAAGTGGATCCACAATGAGCCAATCATAGCCCAATTTCAAACGAGCAGCCCACACAAAAGGGCTGGGCTTCCCTTGGGCAAAATGAGTTGGGTTCTCCAGGTCTCCCCGTCTCGCCTCTCTTCAGTTCCCACTCAATTTGCTTCCGTCATCAAATCCCACCCACCTTTTCCATCTCCTCCATCGACCTTTCATCCCGGCCCTCCTCCTCCTCCCCTTTCCCATGGCGGACTCGGTGACCCACACTTCACCTCCTTCTTCTTCTTCTTTTTATTCTCTTTTTGGCACTCCTCCTCCCTCGCACCGCTCCGACGGCGACGCGAATGATGGCGACGACGATGAACCGTCCCCAACACAACCATTATCCTCCCTAGGGTCAGTGCTTGATAGTACCGGTGCCGTGAGTCCACGCTTGCGTGGATGCATAGCCGGTCCGTTTCTCCTCGTCGACACACTGAAAGTGAGCGTCTCATGATTCGAGAGCCATACCAAGTTCACCAACTCCTACCCATCAGGTACGCCTGGCGGAACGACTGGAGTTCTTAACAGGCCATCGGATCGTGGGAAACTCGCAGACAGCTGTGTCGGCTAGCACGAGCGGCGGGACTATCATCACCGACACCAGGTCTTTCTCTCTCTTTTGATACCAACCCACCCCTCTCGCCTCGCCTTCCTTATCCTTCCACCACTTCCCTTCCCTCTCCCCGTCTCCCCCTTCCACTCCTGGTGCTGTGTGTTCTTGGACACACAGCCGTCCCGTTTCTTCCTGGCAATAGCTGGAAGGATGTGTCCCACGAGTCGAGAACCGTAAAAACTTGCCAACTCCTACCCACAGGCTAGCCACCCGCTGGAAGGACTGGGGTTCTCGATAGGCCGTGGATAGAGAGTTAGCGGACCAAGCGCTCTCTGTCTACCTCCAATTGTTGGGAACCCTCCGACAGTTCAATGTCACGCAAGAGCGGCAGGATGATCACCACCAAGGCCCCAGCCCCGAGGTCATGTGTCTGGCAGGATGCATGGCCGGAGCGTTTCTTACTGGCGATGCACTGGAGTTCCGTGCCGCACGAGTCGAGAAGCACTGGATCCAATCATCGGGACAATGCCTGGTTAAAGGACTGGGTCTTTCTTGATAGGCCGCGGGCAGAGACGAGACTGGCCGTCGCGTTCTCTGCTGTCTTGCCTCCGGACGTGCGGAACCGTTCGACAGCTACATTGTCAGCCGAGAGCGACGGGACTTTCCCTTTTAAACCCAGATCTGGTGCCGTGTGTCCGGCAGGGCACTTGGCCGTTCCGTCTCAGCCGCGCGATGCTTCTGAAAGTCCGTGTAATCCGGGTCGAGAAGCCATAAAAACTTGCCAACTCCCACCCAGCCGGCTAACCACTTGCTGGAAGGACTGGGGCTTCTTCGATAGGCCGTGGATGCAGATGCTGCTGCCGTAGCACTCTTCCACCTCCGTGCGGGGGAACCGATGGACAGTTGCGTCGTCACGGTGAGCGGCGGGTCTGCCCCTTCCCCTCTGTCATGTTCATCGTGCGCCTAGCATAGCACCAGCACAGCACCAGCACCAGGACTAAGATCTTTAACCGCGCTTACGGCTAACAGTCCAAGGGAGGTGAGTGGTCTCAACGGCGGGAACAACCTTCGTGACGAACTAACCGACAGTCTCGTCAACCCCGATGACGACAACATGTCGGCCGTACTCAACTCGAGCGACGATGAAGGGCATTGCAAAATCGACATGTTGAACCGAGATGGTGTGGTCGTATGGGAGGACGCAAACCATGATATGCAACACACATCGGATGTCCGTATGGACATGCTGGTCGATACTTCAGAAACACGAGCTCTCTTCGTGCTGGCAAACTTCGTATACCTCACAGGCAGCACCAGCTCGGTACCTCTTTATTTGTTTGTTTACCCTGAGACCATTCACTCAATGGAGTTTGACGGCGGCACCCGTCCACCAACACTTGGCATGGAAGAAACATCCAATCACTGGATTCGTCTACGCTTCAGCCTGTCACAGCCGCCTACTTTCGTGTTTGCGAAAGATCGCCCGCTAGCACCGAAGAGCAAATCTCAAGGTCGACTTGATGTTATGAAGGCCCTTGCTACAGTCCACGTTTTCGATTTCTACCTAGACAGGCTCCGCCTTGTGCCAGAGATGCGGAGTCAGTTGGCCTTGCTTCCGTCAATCTTCTCGTCGACTCCTGTTTGTGATCGACCCAAGACAGATGAGAATCGAGGCTCTCTTCACAGGCTGTATGCGGGTGCCGGTGGCCAGATCTTCGATTTGGGTGCAGCTCTTCCCGTACCCAGCATGAGCGCCAGCAAAGCCACAATTGCGCAACCTGTGCAGCAGACGATAGAAGAGATGGTGCCGCCGACATACACCAAGGACAGCTCTCTCCAAAGTCCGGCACAAGTGATAACCCCATCCGGTATGTTCCCTACGCTCACTGACATCGTCATTCTCCCTTGGCCACTAACACATGTGCCTCTCAGACCGCAAACGTCGGCGCACAAGTGAATCCCCGTCTCCCTCAACCACCGACAAGCGCATCCTCACTGCCTTCGCTCAACTTGCCAAGCGCCATGCCGATCTGCAAAGTCGCTTCGAACACCTTGAGAAGAGGGTGGCCGACTCTCGATGCGATCACACTCCATGCCGATACGATACGGAGGAAGTGGAGCACATCATCGGTCATGTGGACGATAAAATCGGCAACGACATGGATAATGTGCGATGGGAGTTGGAGGACAGAGTCTTTGGCGAGACGCAGCAGCTTGTGGTGGAGAAGACGGAGGAGCAGCAGTCGCAGTTGTGGGAAGAAATGCGAGATGGCTTAATGGACGAGATGCGGCGGGAAATCAAGGAGGAACTGAAGGCGGAGCTGAGACAGGAGCTGGTGGCAGAGGTCAAAATGGAGCTGTTCAAGGACATGGCGCAGGCGATGATGAGGGCGGCGTGCGGTGACGGTGGGAAGGTTGGGACTGGGATGTCACAAAGCACGCAGAGCACGGATTGTACTCAGTGAGGCACGCCATCGGCTGGTCCGATACCCTCATCTCACGATCTCACGAATGAACATGATCTCTTCCCCCTCTCCCACATCATCTTAACAGTCCAAAACGGACGTCCCACGTGCTTGCATGTTTTGACCAGAATTGCCACCCTCTATTGACATTCACTCACTCAGTAATCTACTTATCCTTCCTCCACAAATCCCTCCAAAACTCCCTAAACCCATACTGCGGCTCCTTCCTCTCATAAACCCTCTGCCCCTTCCCATCCCCCCCCGTAAACCTCCCCAGAATCCCATCCGGTTTCTTATACGCCATAGCATCAGCAATATTCCCTCCCGCCGGCCTCGTCGCCCTCTCCTTTATCGTTTGCGCCACAAGCGGAGCCACGTCCGCGAAACAATTCTTCAGTTCCCGATCCAAGTTGAAGTACGGCTTCTTGGCTAGCTCGGGCGCCATCAAGTTGTAAGAGCGCGTGATGGCATTGAGGTTGGTGATGGAGAGTTGGAGGAAGGAGCGCTCGGCTTTAACCCAGGAGGGGTCGCGGAAGGGTTTTGTGAAGGAGATGTCGGGTTCTTTTTGGGTTTCTGGTGTTGGTGGTTCGTCAGCCGTTGTTGTTGTTGTTGTTGGTTGAGCATCAGAGGTAGCAGATGGAGAAGAAACGTCCGGCGGCGTCTGCTGCCGTATCTTGACCATGACTGGATCCTCTGTCGAGTTGGTCGGTACGGATATCTGATCGACGTTTCGCCGTCGGGGGTTATGGATCTCCTCGGCGCGGGCGTACTCGTTCGCTCGACGGATTTGGTCTTGTAGAGTTCCGCCCCGACTGGATATCGTACGGGCGGCATGGCGTAGCCAGTCGTTGCGCAGTCGCTTGCGGAAGGACTCGGCGGTTTTGATGAGCTCTTGTTGTTTTTCGATCCAGGGAGGGACGATTTCTTGGCGTTTGATCATTTTGTTCATTATGTATTCGGTCTGTCGGTTTTTCATGTCTCTCGTCAGCCACCGTCACGACACGCAGTGCAGACAACACCAAAGAAACAACAACAAAGTAAAAATAAAACTCACAGTATCAATAAAAGGATTATCAGCCCTCGCATCCCTCTCCACCCCTTTGCCCCTCGGTATATTCTTAAACTGGCCCCTCGCAATCGCATTCTCAATCCGTTCATTCGCCAACGCCGCCAGCCCCGACACCGTATTCGGCATCGCCCGCGCAATCGGCGTAAACCGTTCCCTAAACTCTCTCCGCAACTCCTCCCTCTCCTCCTCCGTCAGTCCCATCGTATCTGCCTTCGGCAGCTCCATATCCACATAAGCCTGCGCCTTCTCCCTCGCGCTCGCCACCCTTTTCCCCGCGCTCATTTGCGGTGCCCTCTTAATCCGCATATCCACCACCGGTGTAGGTATCTTGACCTTCCCCCTCGCTCCCACGCCCAACTGTTTATGCTTATCATTCAACATCCTCAACACCGCGTCCTCCGTTGACTCCTCGCCCGTCCAGTGCTGCGAGGAAGCAATCGATCGCGTCCCCTGCCCTGCTGACTCGGGGATGCGAGAGTGGCCAGAGGAGGTAAGTCCGGCTTCAGAGAGCGCGGAGGCGTGCTCGGAGGCGAATTTGGCAGAGGCCACTTTGGCTAGGAGCCGGTTGCGCAGGTCTTCGTCGAAGCCGGCTTCTTCAATGGCGCGGAGGCCGGCGCGGCCGCCGGTTAGGAGGGCGTCTTCGGTTGCTTGGGCGAGACGGCGGGTCATGGGGCCTGGTTCTTGTTCGGGGTCGGGAGAGGAGGACGATTCATTTTCGGGGGTGGGTGGTTTGGTGGCATTTTGGGGTTCGGTCGGTTTGGAGGGGGTTGGGTCGTGGCTTTCGTTGGTCTTGACGTTGGTATCGGGTTCGGACTTGAAGGGCTTGGGAGAGTTATCGGCGGCGTGGCATACGCGGGAGGAGTGTGATAATGATCGTGCGGAGAGGGAGGAGATCGGGTTGCTGGTTGTGCGCACGGCGCGGAGGGAGCGGGTGTAGAGCATGGGGTTGAAGCTCATGGCGAGGGCCCAAGGGGTTGGAGGGAACGAAGGTGTTGTAGCAAAGGGGAAAGATGAAAGAAAGAAAACGAAAAGAAAATGGAAGAGGTTTGGGTTTCAAGAGGCAACATTCGCGGTTATCAGAGGCGATCTCTAGGGGAATTTCGGGCGGGTCGATGACGAACTGCACGATAAGACACAGTAATCGTGACAGTGCACAGTTCTGACATCCGCGGCACGCAGCACTTCAGCGTTGAATGGGAATGCCCTCGTTCAATTTTTCTCGTTATTTGCGTCTCTTGAATTTGAATCTTGCATGACAAATATTTTCGATTCAGGATGCGGCCGTTCCAAATCCGAACGCATTTGTTAAGTTCTGCTATTCTCGCGTTTGTAGCAGCTCTCATTGCTTTGTCGGCCTTGGGAGAGTTCCTTATCAAGGCTTTGTTCCAAGCGGAACTTCAACAATAGGGACCTTGGCGCAGTTGGCTAGCGCGCAGGTCTCATACTACAGTATGATCTGGTTTAACATCAGAGTAATCCTGAGGTCGGGAGTTCGAGCCTCCCAGGTCCCAATTGTTTTTGCCATTTTTTGTCATTGCACTTCCGGATCCATGTGATGGCAGCGGGATGTCATGATTTCTTCCTTTTTTTTGTTTACTGTTTACTCCTTTTTGGGTTTCCCGCATTTCCTTGCATGGCTTCGTACACATTATGATGCAGTCGACATCTCGAGGCTGGCATCGTGAATGAAACTGCAGATGCGTTTGAAATCCCTGACAATGAACAGCATAAGACCCGTTCAAGTATATCCGATTCCTGATAGGCTTTGCTTCGGTCTGATCAATCTTGTCTCTGAGCTCCGTTGCGATTGTCCCATCGTTGAGACCCTTCATATGTAACTATGAAATCTGGCAAACCCGGAAACAAGATCTATTCCTCATAACCACCTTAACAATCCTGACACCCACTATCCCTCAAACAAGGGTGAATTCTTGCGTCGGTGGATTCGTCCACATGAACTGCCCCTCCATCATACCATACATGTACGCTTCCCCCATAAGCTCATAGTGTCCTTGTCTTCCATCCTTGACCGGACGTAGTAAGAATGGAATCTTGCCTCCATGTAAGATAACGACCACGTCCCCTTCTTGTACGTGTGCAGGACCAAGGCCAATGAATCCGCGTGTTGTGGCAAATATTCTTCGCCCAAAGTGTGCATGACTTTGAGTACGCATCAAAATTCGGAAAACATGATCAGGTATCGGACGTGTCCATTGTGTTTCCACCAACGCCTCGTAGTCCCCAACGAACTCGAACAATCCGTAGCTGGCACCTGCAGACATTGTCGACTGGAGGCTTGAATGAAGGAAGCATATGTGGTAGAGAGCTTCGAAAGTATTGATCTCAATTGCAGAAGACCGTGTCGGGCTGGAAATATGATGGGAAATAAACTCCAAGGCGGATATCATGAACTCTTGTTTTCCCCTTGCGCTTGCAGCTTTGTCGTCAAGCCAAACTCCATACTGCAAATTCTGATTTTGAAGCGTTGAATGCACGGTATCGACGACCACGCCAGTGAGTATCAGGTTGTTACCGTCAATGTCAGGAATTTGACCTGTTTGCTTCAGACACGCTCCTGACACCCCTAAACGCTCCCAAAGGCTGTCCAAAAAGCTTATGAGAGGCCAAGCCGGCAAAACCATTGACCAGTCCGGCGCCCAACTGGGGAGGCCTCCAATAAGTTTTGGTACCTGGGAGAATGAAAGGAGTTTAAGTTCTCCGTGGACCCGTAGAATAGAAGAAGCTGTTTCCGTATAAATTTCCTTAACCCCCTTAGAGTAATCAGGCGTCAGTCCTAAGTCCGGTGCATCACTGGCAAGGCCCAGTAATGCATAGACTCTATCCTCAGGTTTGGTTGACTGGAAATAAGGAGTTGTAGCAGAACATTTGGCCGCCATTGTGTCCGCAAGCATAAAAAGTAGAGGCTGCCCCGTAAGTGCCCTTCCAACAACACAGGTTGAGCTCAAAAGCTTGGCCACATGTTCCTGGCCTCTTATGTCCGATGAGAGGTGCCGGGGAGATACAGCAAGCCTTGTCTTCAACAGTTCGTAATGACACCGCCAAGCTGCCTCGGTAATCAGACAGAACAGGTCCACGTACCACAGATCTATGGAATTACATCCGAGATGTATTCTGACGGAATGATAACGCGAAATCTCCTGCAAGATCCATATACGTTGCCAATATGGATTGCTGCATAATTTGATAACTTCAATAAGCAATCGTACATATTGAGATCGGACAATTTCGGTCATAGATTCACGGTAAACATCGGTAAAGATCTTAAGCGATTGGTCGTTACGCTGCTTGAAAACGTTGCGAAAGTCCTGGCCAAATACTCGGCCAGGGTTATTGCCCTCATACTGTAAGACGGATTTGGCCATCGACCTTTTCATCCACCTGATGACCAGGACGGTCAGACGTGTCGCTCGACCGAGCCAGGCAAAAACTCGAGTGGCTCGTCTGTAAATGACGCTCATCATTTGGACCTGATGGGATTTTTCCGAGTTGTCTTTCTGATTGATGCATAGAGCATCAATCCAAAATACGCGGACACCCCATCGACCGCGGTCGTGCTCTATGTGCCTCAAAGCGGTAGCGAGATTCCTGGTAACCCGGACCACCTTGTTGTTCAGCATGATGGGCAGGGTATCTTTCTCATCACCCCAAACGTAAGAGAGTCCCGTAAACGGCTCGGCGGTATCGAGTTGTTGGACAACTGTAAAGCAGGAGACTAGTTCGCGGCCGGTCACAAGTCGAAACTCGCGCGGCATGATCAAGAGGAGTCGGATTTCGCGTCTTTCATGTCTCAGGGGTTCGTACCCGTGCGAATCGATGCTTGCCAATGCCCTGGGAATCGTTTCATGATTAGATATGTATTTCAGAAGGATCGGGAGGGAAGATGGGTCTGGAGGACTGATAATGAAACTGCGATGTAAAGGATAGTGTCCATCTACTCACCTATATTCTTCCTGAATGTCTTTGAGGTAATCGCTGTACACACGATCCTCTATTATATCCATCTCGTTGTTGCCACAATCACTGTCAGATACCTCAGAAGCAGAATCCGAAGTACGAGATTCGTCATCAGATTCAGTGTCGGACATGCAATGCCCATTACCAGACCAACTCGGCCCGTCACTATGCGTATCACTGCATTTCCTACTTCCCAACCCCTCAGGCTCCTCATCAACATTGTCGCATGTGTGGTCGTGGATATCGTCGGTCATGTCCTCGCTTCGGTGGTCCGCAAAGCCATCATCGGAAACATCAGCGTCGTATCCATCGCTTCGGGTGCCAGAGTTGGTCGCATGTCGATATTGTTGCTGTATCTGACGGATCTTTTCCAGCTGGGCAGCTATGCGGGTACTGGTGAAAGTAGAATCCATAATGCTCGCGCATTCCAATAGTTGGTTGAATGCCGCTTAGTGGCCGTGGTTTGTTGTGATAAGCCGTGATAAAGCAAACGGGGAGAATTAAATGGTGCAGCAATTTCTGAAGCGAATCCACAGACTGATGTCGCTAGACGGCGGTGTTTGTCAGCGAGGTTCGACGAGGCTCCGAGGTGAGAGTGATGGAATTTCCAGAGCTGCGGAAGAGCTGTCCCGCCAGGATCTCAAGCAGACACTTGAGGTCCGGGTCCAAACAATGAACTGCGTGAGAGGGAGAAAGAACGCCTTGGGCTGTTTCTTAGGCATCCATTCCAACCTTGACTGCACTTTCCAGTCCAATCGCTTCCATCCTGATTGGTCGCCTGCTCCTGCTTCATTCTTTCCCGAAGGCTTGGGCATAAGCGATCGCCGCCACTTCATGCAAAGCCCCCTCACTGTGCCACGTCCCTCTATCAGAAACTAACTGAACCGACTGTTCGTCAGAATAAGCTGGACATGGACGATACAGACTGGTTGATTCAATAATGCTTTGACGACCACGCCATATCGTCTTGGATGGATTCGAGCTACCAGACCAGTCAATACGTCTGACACTGCTCGTGAAAACCGTCAGCTCAATGCCCGGCAAGTCAGTGATGCTCAAGGCGGAAGAGTAGGCGTAATAGGGACAGGGCTAATGGAGGGAATCTGCACCTTCCCAGATCGCATACTTAACCCGGCGACCTTCAACTTCTCCAGACGGGAGTCTGGATCGCTGCAGGTACAAGAACTCTAGACAGAGAAGGCTCGACTGCCATACCCCGATCTCCTTTACTCGTCCAAAAGGTCAAATAAACGAAATTCCACTCGAACATTGCGCCTATGAGCCTCCTCCAGTGCATGGCATAAGTATTCCGCGAGGTAGGCGAGTACCTTATCAAGATAGAACAACAACATGTACTCCTCATAAATCTGTGTTCGGCGCAGCCCAGAATCCGAAGGCGAAGTGACTGAATTAATTCCCTTGTAGCGATATCGGATGGAACACTCGAAGGCAAAGAAGGAAGGTACATGTCGCCCCTCCCGCTGCGTACCTGCCAGGTATCCGACTCGAACCGCGGTGCACAAATTGGCAAGTATTCCCCTTCCAAGAACCTGCCGTGCAACGGATCATTGTACATCACGGTATCGGTGTTCCGTGCAACCGCCAACCGGTGTCCAGTGACGTCGGAAACGACTCAGCTTCCGCTAACGCTCACCGACGGGATGTTTTACATACTCGTACATACTCGGCAACGGCAGTTCCTAGCGAGACATCAACTTGAAACAGTGGAACAAAGTACCTCTAGAAACTGACGTGGAACGCTCGCTTCTCGAAGTCGGAAGAAGCTCTTCAAAGTTGGAGGCGCTGCATTTGGCGGCAGAAGCGAAGATCGGAGTGTTGCACCGAAAAGTTGACGGGTCCGGGCTCGGAGCTCGCGCCTCAAATCTGTTGATTCTTCCAATGCTGGAAATTGGAGACCACCGCTGAATCTTTCAAAGGACTTTTGAGCCCCAAGAATGGTGAGGAAAGCGTTAACTCGGGAATCCCAGAAGAAGTGGCAACATTGTTTCCTTGTTAGCCTGCAATGCCCAGACTCCGGCCCAGACTCCGGCCCACTCCGGCCCAGCCCGGCCTAGCCCGGCCCCGGACTAGAACCTCCTCCACTTTTCATTCGAACTCCTGGGATCCAGAAGGATCCCAGATCTTCGGGCTTCTCTACCCTCAGACCCCCAACCCCGTCGACGCACGCATTTGGGATGTGTGTGACTCCGATACCTAGAGGCTCCGCCTCGGGGAGTTCCGTCCTGGGCCGCTCGAGGATGAAGGATCATTGACAGAATCGATCACTCACCCTGAATCCATCACTCTCACACCCCACCAAGCCACAAAGCTTAGCATTGAGCCAAGATCGATCTGAGGAGAATCCGGGGAAGTGCCGAGGAAGTGCTGGGAGTGTTTGCCAGCTTGCCTGGTCGTCGAATTGCCTGCCAGGGTTGAAGACTTTCAAAACAAAAGTGTAGGCTTTAAGAAGGTCGATTTGAAATACGGACGATATTGAGGTACCGAGTGAGCGGAAGTGCTGTGTCTAAGGAAGAGAGAGTGACGCTTCGACGGAAAACGAACAAGAGTTTATTTAACCCGGATGAGTAAGTGTTGATGAGCTGGGAAGTTGGGCTGTTGATGGGCAGCTGATACGCACCATCGGATTTTGAAAGGGAAAAAAACACAGGATTCCAGGCATGCTTTCTTGTTTTCAATGGCGCAACGGCACAATGGTACAGACTTGGTGGGTAATGGGACCAAGATACCCAGCGGGAATAGCTTCAATTCCCTCCTTCAATTCGGAGGGAACCGAGACGGGCTACGACGCCAGCACAGGGAGATGTTTCGCTGGAAGGAAACAATACGGTACACAACTGTATGTACCGACCAAGACCAGAACATAACACTTTTGTGCTGTCTCTGTCTTTGAGGCATGGATGCCGACCAGACCAGGACCAGGACACTTGCCCGTAACATCAGTGTCTTGACAGTTGACACCTCAATGTCTCGCCATGTATGATCCTGACAACCGGAAAAAAGAGCGGTCTGCTAGGAAGGTCTAAGAACAAGGTCACGAAGGCCTATGTGGTGATTTCTGGCCTCTTAAAAGGTCCGTGTCGACTCGTTGAGAGCAATTGGTATTGCCATTGGTGCTGGCTGTTTCCTGAAACACACCTTTGGTTAGTTTTCCACCCAATGAGAAGGACTGGGAGACATCACGAGAGGATCTCATGCTGCGTGTGGCTTGTGTGTGTACTTGTGTGATACCTAGGTACGCTGAGTTCACGAATTGGTGCAACGATGCTCGTTTTCGGTCGGTAACGCGATACAAGAGGTAGAGACTCGTACTGAGTATTTGATTGTGATCCATTGCACTGGAACTCGTCCGACGTTCGGTGGTTGTCCGGTGGTGGTGTGGGATGTCGGGAGATTATTTTCCAAGCTTGGCTGAGCCTGGGGAGCCAGAAGAGCCAAGGCTTGGGGCCGAGGTCACCTCAGCTTTGGCTGCCTGCGTGGGCTGGTAGTGCCCCCCTTTTCACACCCAGTAGCGGGATGTCCTGAGGTGATGGGAATGACCGATTCCTTGATGAATATCCAACACCTAACCACAATAACAACCACAAACCACAACCAGGCGGCGATACGGTGAGAAAAAGTGGGGGGTTCCCAGCACACCAGCACACCAGAGCACGGGGTGACCTGAAGCGAGAAAAGGAGGCTGTTAAAGTCTGGTGGTTGACGTTGCATCCCGGCTGCTTTCCCGAGACCTTTCAAAACCCCCACGAGGCCATCAGACTTTGGGGAGACCTTGCCCTTCACGGTAGCTGCTTTGTGACTGTCTCTCACCGTAGCGAGCGTAACAACGAGCCGCACTCAATGATTTGCCCGTGTTTCCCCAGAAAATATGTTAAAACCCCCTTGTCTCGCTCTTAGACCTTCCCCAGACTCTTCGGCTTCCTTCACCGATCATCGACGCTTGTGAAAGACGACGAGCGAACAACTCGTTAAGACCGGTGGTTGGCGGCAAGTTTCGTCCCTCCCGTCTTTTCAACTTGCCACGGTGCTTCTGAAAAAGAAGAGATTGGCGTTTTCGGCGTCCAGATCAACCAACGGGCCCACCCGATGTGACAGTGGTTTGGCGAATCCGTGGCTGTCTGATACCGATAGGGCTGCAATAGGCTTCCAGAAACGAGAGATTAGCGAGCATCACGGCCCAGGCGTGCCGGTGATAGTGGAAGGTGATTCTGGGTGATAGACGCCGCCATGCCATATTACCTCGGAAAGTGTGAAGAGGCTTTCAGAGGCTTTCAGAGGCTTCACGTTCACAAATCTCCTCATTTCCCGTGGCGAAGCACTCAGTGTGAACAAGACGATGAGGAGCCCGACCGAGTCTCTGGGCTACGGCAACGGCAACGGGCAACGGCTGCAAGGGCGCCTTTGAGAATTGCGGAATATGCATTGCCTAATCTGATTCCGTAACCAATGTGACCATGTCCCGAGTCACTTGACGGGAAAAATGCCCACTGGGATCACGACACATTGCCCGTTTTGAAATGGCGCTTGAGGCGGCCTTGTTGGTACCTGAGCTGGCCATCAAGGTTGTCAAGCTAAGAGGTACTAGACCGTCAGTACCTACCGTAGCGTAGGCCACCATGATCCTTCGAGGAAAGGCTGGAATGTCGAAGAGAAAAAGTTTTCTTTTCTCGAGGTTGACGTGCTTCTTCACGATGTTACGGTTGGGTGTAATGTGGATGGTAAGGTGGGTGAATGCACGGTAATCGAGTCCCACTTTGGGTTCGGTTCCGGTGTGTTGTTTACGAACTGTCATTGTTACCGTAACAGTGGAAAGTGTAACGGAAATCCCACTGATTGCTGCCCAGTGCGTGGGATTCTTCGTTGACAGGAATGCAATTCGCTACCAAGCAGAAACACGAATTCCGCTTCCTAGGAGTCCGATGATGTCAATCACGACGTTCCCGTTGGAACCTAAAGCCGAGGAATGAGACGTGTGAGACCTGTAAGGTGAGGCGTTGACCCCAAGACAACAAACCCATCACAAGTTGCAGCCAGATGCAACGCGAATGCAGCGGAAATGCAGTTTCCCTCTAATAGCGTGAAAGATACAGTAAAAATACGACAGTCCCCGCCTGAAAATCCATGGTGCCGTTGTTGCCCTGCATGAGGGTTTTGGTGATCACAGGAGAAGAAGGAGCACCACTGGCTGCAGCAGGAGGCGTGGAGGCGATGGCAGGCACAACTGGAGAAGACCGCAACGAATCTGACTGTGTCAAAGTAGCCGCCATGTGTGTTTTATTCACGACACTGTAGCAGGGCTCAGATCCGCTGCCGGCTGACCGCCTTCCCTTGGCCTAAAGCTCTTCTGGAACAGGCCTGACCATGCATGATTACGCCGGTCACGCGGGGTAGTCTAGAACCAACTTTTGCGTTTTGCACTGTGAGGAAACATTGAATGACGCCAGCCAGCCCACTCCATCCCGCGGCGCCCGTCAGTTCCTTCTCTGTGGTCGTTATTTCTACTTCCATCTACCTGAATTGCGCTGATATTTCACTGTCGGCAGCATTCACGACCGGGCGACATCCAGGTCCATCTGTACTGCGACACAGATAGAGGTAGGTTGGGGTGGCTGTTGCGGTGGCGCCTTACACAACACGAATAAAAAGTATCGTGTACTTTTATCTCGAGTCCCACAAGCCGTCGTCATTGTCGTCTCTTCTCTTCTTTTCCTTCCATCAATATCAGACAAAGGTCGCACAACGTAAACAAGTCGAAGCGATCTCGGCTCCCACGGATAATGACCACCTAAAAGTTACCTTACCTTACGATACACGAGAAAGGAAGAGTCGGACCCTGAACAGCGATCTTGCGAACAGTCTTTCCCGACTCTCCACAGCTCAGTCCACCGCAAACCCACAACTCGTTGGTCCCTGGAACTCGAACTGGGCCCGTTGCTCTTCCCCCATGGAATCACCACCTCATCTTTAAAGAACCAACCCGGTCCTGCCTGGTACAATACCATACATGGTCTCCCCCGTCAAAACCCCGTATTAGCTCAGCGGATGTTCGTTGCCATAATTACTTTTTTTCCCCGTCACTACTTACGCAGTGACCGCCTTCTCGTCATCCGTTAACTCTTCCTTTCCCCTTACCAGCTTTATTTTCCAGCCTCGACCTTAAAGTGACCAGGGCTACAACTGGACGACATCCCGAGATCCGACCACATCATCAGCCGACCCCTTTTCCTTCCTGCTGGACAAAAGTACAAAAGCCGCCCTTTGTCTCGAGCGCCGCCGCACCGCTGTCCGATAGACGCTGGACTTCTTTGACGATTCCCGCCTCGTGCGCTCCTCATTGTTTCATCCGTGGACACAACCCCCGTCCCGTCATCGGCCAAGCAAAACAAGCATCACCACCACATCCAGGCACACGCCATCACCGGGGTTGGTTGCATCGCTATCAGTGCACCGCGGGCACCCACCACACACCCATATCAATTACCAATACCACCACCAATCCCACCATTGCCGACGCCATCCGCAAAGAGGGGGACCAACAGAGATAACACTCCCCCAACCAGCAGCAGCCGGCCATACCTCCGCTACCTCCGCAGTTGGATTCAAATCTCTGCGCCAAGAGACTGCGATTTCGCCGCCCTCCTGGTCAAATACACACCCATAAATCGCAACCGCACCGTTCGTGCCCCCTTGCGACATACAAGCCGTCACAAAGCTTGCAAGCTCGGCCGTATCGTCTTATATCCTTTCATCCAACCTTTGAAGCGACACCAATGGCAACCTCCCGAGAACGGCCCAGACGAAAGTTTGTGCCCATACCCGTCGAGACCACCTTTGAGCGCTACCGGAAAGCACACCCAAATGGCGAGCCTACACCTAGTCCGTCGCCGCGCTCACCATCACCGCCACCCCGCGAGAAACGAAGATTTGCTCCTCAGCTAGTCGAGTCCTCCGTACGAAGATCCCGCCGCGTTGGCGATGAAGGTCCTGCCACCAGGCCCACCGATAAAACAGACATTACTCCCTACACGAATCACATCTATGCGCCAAAAGCCAAGAGGAGGTTCGAACAGGGGACATCGATAGCATCGCCTACACCCCCTGCCCAGAGGAAAAAGGGTCATGCCCGCCGAGAATCGTGTGACGATGAGGTTGCCGATGGTTTCTTCGACCTGGTGGCCCGGGATGCCCAGGCTAAGAAAATGCAAGAGATGGCCATGAGTGCCTTCCCGAACAGTAGTGAGCGCATAGGTGGCGCTGAACACTTTTACGTTCGCGAAGGCTCGGAGGACGATGAGATGGCCACGAGAGGACGACCTCTGACGAGAGGTCCATGGGCCACTCTTCATTCGCGTCGGAACTCGTCGGAGGAAGACATCAGTTGGGCGTTCAAGGAGATGCAGGAACATGCCGAGATGTTACAGAACGAGGCCAAACGTGGTTTTGACCCAGAAAGAGTCTCGACCCTCGAGTTGGACAACATGAGCTTTGACGAGCCACTCAACGATGTGATGAACCTGACATCTACGGCTAGGCCATCTCTCACCGGTTCCCCTCTCTGGACATCACGACCCTCACCCGCCAACCTGGGCCCGATTGGTGAATCTCACATGCCACTGATACGGTCTGAGTCACCTCTACCTGTCATTGGTGAATCCGCCATGCCGTACGTCATTGGTGAATCCGCCATGCCGTACATCCCACCCGAATCTCCCCCTCGTCGCCCAATAGGCGAGGGTTTCATGCCATACATACCGTCGGCGCCTTTGGGGAAGGCTGCAGATATGCCCTATGCCTCCCCATCCCAGATACCCCCAGACACTGCGTTTGGAAACCATGGATATGCCTTCCAGCCGTACGCCGAGCCCGAGCGAGACATGTCGTTGGAACGCGCGAGGAATCAGCACCGACTACGGGTGAAGGGTTCACCTCCGATGCTCGGCCAGGACTTGGTATTTAGGATGTGCCAGTCCCCTAAACAGACCAAGCTGGAACCAGATCATCTATGGGATCTGGAGAAGGGAACAACAAAAGAGGATGAAAATCGGGACCCCAGTGAGCAGCAGGGTCTCTGGCGTGGATACTGCTTTGCTCATGATAAGGACGAGCATATCATTCCGGTTGAGCGACCACAGTATCTCAACACCCCTCACCCTCCACAATCACCTCGTGATCCCTTTGCGCAAGCCTTTGGACAGTCGGCGCCAGCTGAGCTGAGCCCAGAAGGAGCCCCGTCTGATGGTTCTACGAGGACCACGTCTCTCCAAATCCCCCCCCGCTCTCCTTCGCTCACGTCACACCCTGAGCATCGCACCAAGAACCACGAGCCCAAGGGCCTCCATATGCTTCCTTTGCAAAGTCTTGAAGAGAGACTAAAGAAAGAGAAGGCGGCTGCCGATCTGGAAGAGAAGATTGCCGCCGAGTTTGACGACCATTTGGTCACACAAGTGTACAACTACCTTTCACTTGGGTATCCCGCAATGGCAAGACAGTACGACGAGGAACTCAGCAAGATCAGTCGGATCCCCATCGAAGAATTGGAGCGCGACGACTACGCGATTATGGAGAACCTCTGGGGTGGCGATGACAAGAAGACCAATGGGGACGCTAAACTCGCTCGCAACGGTGTCCCCAAGGCTATGGGCCATATCATGCTCGACAGTGAAGAGAAGGACGATACGCTGGAGGAGAATAGGTGTCCCCGGTGGAAGGCGCTCAAAAAGTACATCTATGAGTGGGCGAGGCAGCACCCCGATCTGGACGCCATTAGTCCGTTGGCTTGGGGTGTCAGAGAAAGGAGAGGCAGTTGGGGACTCTAGGGTCTCTTTGCTACATTACCTCCCTACGCTCGGTTTTTGCGTTATGGCTTTTCTTTCATCTGTTGGACGAGTCGTATGTACAACATGGAAAGATGACGTGCGGAGTGGAGACTCGATGTGTGTCTAGCGGTACATCACGACGACGATCACTTTTTCTTGGGTTGCATTTTTTAAGCGTGGCGATCAAAGCTTATCCAGTCATTGTTTCAGGGCGTCCTTGGTTAATTCTACACGAGTATGCTAATGGGTTCGGCGTTCTTGGTATGGTATTCGAGGGGACAACTTCCCTATTGTTAGCGACAACACGATTACTGTTCCGGCACAAAAGCATTGCACGACGGGCATAACATTACCTGCCCTTATTTGTTTTCTCGATGAATACGACTTATGACGAGTATCTCTTCTTGCGGGCCGCGGTTTGTTTTGAGTGGAAATGGTAATGGGACAACGGAAATGGATCGTGGAAGTAAGACTGTACACGATGGTCATGAAGTACTGGGATAAGTTGTTACTCGTGCTTCGAGCCCGGAGTTCGGCTCCTGTGTCGATGTAAGCGGTTCGTCTTGCTGAATTTGACGATGAGGACGGTAGAAATGGTACACAAAAGCAAAGCAACAAAAGGGGAGCTTCTAGGCTAATACCACACACAAGGTTGGGGGAAAGTAATGGGTTAACAACAAGGGATTATGAAGCCTTTACATCATGCTCAGTATTCATATTCGAAGAATCATCAAGCTACTATAGTAATTCTTACATGCACCTCAAATCACGTCGCCTCAAATCACGTCGCCTCAAATCTCAAATCCTTGTCGTCCCTCAAGTCTTGTAACCGAGTTATGTCGTCTCGAGCTTTCGGGCCCTTCCGAGGTCGAGGGGGAGTCGTGAGACAAAAGTTCAATTGATGCCACCAAGCTAATTTAACCACGGACGGGAGGCGGAAGACGGACGGGACGGCCCATGAAATAAGCGAGGAGGCGAGTCAAACCCATTAGGACAAGCTGTCAGAAGTGTCAAACTGCCGCCGTCGGGTTGGGTGATTCTGTTTTCGGGTTCGGGTGTTTTTGGAAACAGGATCGGAACTGAAAACATTCAGCCCTATGGGAAAAGGGGGGGCCGGGGCCGGGCTGAGAGACACAGTGTTATACGTACTAACACGTACTGTGAGCCTCGGACATTGGATGGGTGACCCACCTTTGCCAGCCAGGGAGGTTCTCAATTTCATTGCCGCTGCCGGAACGACCAGGGCAGCAGGGGCGCCGCGGCATCACTGTGTTCAGTTATCGTTCGCTAAACAACAGCTTATCATCGTCATCCCTCCTCCGTGCTCCGTCTCGCGAACACCTAACCCAACTTGACCCTTTTCTCCTTGCTTGACGTCGTCACTTACTTTGCGCCTCTCGATATAAACGTCAATTCCGACCGGCCAACGGTTACTGTTACCGCTACCCTTACCTACCTACTACGAACGAATAGTTGCGACGCCAGCAAAGCAGGCAGCGAAACGGGATGGAGCAATCCCCCTTAACGCAACAGCCTCGGCCGGAGGCGTTCCAGGCCAAGATTGTGCAGCTTTATCAGGAGTTGTTTAAGGTGTGTAGCTTCTTGCGCTTCTGTTGCTGTTGGGTTGTGTTGTAATGGAATGGGAAAAAGGAGAAGCTGACGTCAATTGCGCTGTAGGTTAGTTAACATCACCGTCGTCAACTCTCTCCCTTTCCGTACTCCATCACATGCGCTGCGCGCGCGCCTCGATAGTCGCGACGTTGCGATCCTCCACTCCCTATTTCCATAAGTCTCGTCAACCCCGACACAACGCGACCCTCCCAATCCCCGCGCGCGCGCGCAATGCCACCAAACAAGCAACACCACTCATAAGGAGGAGCCTGACAAAACATACTGACCTGCTCTCCCACCGAACCAACAGGACCACGACCAAGACGAAGACCTCGACTCGCACTACCACTCCCCCACCCAAACCGAAGGTTTCTGGACCGAATTCTTCATCCTCAAACCCGCCCGCTCTTCCCTGCGCCAAATCCTCGACCCCATCTCCGCCTCCGATCTGCTCCATCTGTACTCCTCGCAAACGCGGCAACTCTTCTCCCGCGCCGTGAGCGCGCTCAAACCCACCAGGCCCTCCTCCTCCGCCTCTATTCAGAGTCAGAGTCAGAGTCAAAACAAGCAAGCGAATGCGCTCGACACGCTATCGGTGTTTCTTGTCAGCGTGCTAGGGAAGAAGTACACGAATCCGAGTTCGGATATCATTGAGGTTTTGGCGGGGTTGGATAGTGTTGATACTGTCTTTGGGGAGTTTGTCGGGGCTTTGGATGGGATTGTGCGCGGCGGCGGCGGGCATGGCGGTGGAACAAGTATAGAGGTCCGGCGCAAGGCGGTGGAGGTGGCGATGGCGGTTACGGCGGGGGCGTGGGGGACGGGGTTGGGGAGTTATTTCATTCAGAGGGATATGTTTCCTGCGTTGATGAAGGTGAGTTTCTCTCCGCGGCCCGGGTTGGTGGTGTGGGTGGATGGAAGCGGATGGGGAAAGAGGGAAAGAGGGAAAGAGGGAAAGAAGGGGGAGAGAGCAAAAGGCTGACAACCGGAATACAACAGCTTATACAAGACACCGAGACGACGCAAGGTGTTGTCCTGCCGTTTACGCTGGTGGGACTTCTTGCTAATTACAACAAATTCGAGTTTCAAAATCCGTACCAGATGCGGTTGAACGACTTTGTCAATGAGCAAACGATACAGAAGATTATCAGAGCCGTGGGTCAGGCATGTCTGACGCTACGAGGGCAGTACGTTGCGGTACAAGAGGATCTGCCAGAGGGATGGTCGATAGCGGGCACGCTGAGTATGATTGGGTTGGTGAGGTTGAATAAACACAAGAAGCCGGTGTATGATGCGGAGACCCAAAAGAGGATGTTTGCGGCGCTGTAAGTCATTATCCACCTTGGAGTTGAAAAGACACAACGACTAACAACAGCAGACCCGGCAAAGAAGCAGCCGTTCTTCTGGCAACCTACGATTTTACCCACGCCAACAAGCTCTTCTGCCACAACCTCGTCACTCTCCCACCACTTGCCAAAGGCGACGAACCGCCCTTTTCGAGCTTTCTCTCCCTAACCTCCTACATGCTCCAACACGCCCACTTATCACAACGCACGACCCTCTACAGCCACCTCAACCTCATGATCATCCGCCTCCTAATCGAAGACCCCGTCCTCTGCAAACGCCTCTGCAGCTCCGAACCCGACCACAAACACCCCGTCCGTCTCTGCCGACAACGCTCCCCTTACCTCCCCCACGTGCCCGGGGACCGCGTCCTCGCCACCGCCGTCCTCGACACCATGATCGACGCCGTCAACCACAACCTCCGCCGCCGCCTCGACGTCGGGCTCTACACTTTGTGTGTAGGCATCCTCCTCCGGCTCATCAGCTACATGTCCCGCTCCCGCACCCGCCTCGAGTACCACTGGCACGAACTCTTCCGCTCTCTTTTGTCCTTGATCCGCTTCCTGACCACGTACGCCTCCGACCTCAAGACTTTGTTAGGTGGACAACAACAAGGCCAGCTCGACACGCTTTTGGATCTGGTAGTTAACACCCTCGCCCTCGGCCTCTCGTCAGGCGAATCGTTCCTGCCGACATCAGCAGCCTACGACGATCTGTTTTACAAGATCGTCGAGGTCGGGGATGTCCTGGTTAAGTTTAGGGATGTGTACGGGCTGAAGAAGAGACAGAGTAATAGCATCGAGACGTTGGTGAACGTTTCGGCGCATTACAAGGAGATGCTGGCTTCGGGGGCGAGTACGAGTGGTAACAAGGAAAAGTTGACGAGCGTGCAGGTTGCCGAGGTGATTAAGCAGGGGTATGAGACGTTGAGCATTCAGGCGAAGGAGGGGCTGGATAGTTGGGAGAGGTTTAGGGAGGCGGATGAGAGGGGGTTGTTGAAGAAGATGGCGAGGGAGGCGGTGGGGGATGTTAGGGGGTTGGTTGGTGGGGAGTGAACAATGAGGGGCTAGCTGCGTTCTTCTTTACAGTTGTTGTTGTAATTGTAATGAGTATGGAAAAGGCGTTTATTCTGTTTTTTGGTAGCGATAGATGGGATAGATTGTGTTTGTATGATCAAATTTGCGGCTTTAGGCTTAATGTCGAATCGGCCGATATTCAAAGGGAGTGAACTGAACGGATGAGAGCGCCCGTATGTCCGAGTGGAACATGGTACGATCATGATGGAGACTTCTTCTCAGCTGTCCCCAGACTTCAATTTTGTGGAGGAGACACATCCGGATAGAGAGGAGTGATGTCATCGCCCCTGAGCACGATGGACCCCAGCTTTCCTTATCGGGCCCCTGACTTGACCGAATCAAGACTCAAAGTAAACAAACTGAAGGGTCCATTCTCAGGGGGTTCGAAGCAATTCCAGGGCTGAAAGTGATAAGGCGACCAACCAGATAAGGCGCATTTGTCCTCCTCCTCCCCCTTTCCGCTTCCCCTTGCTTCAGGGTCCCCAGGGACCTCTGCCTACCTACCGTAGAAACTCGGGAAATCCGGAATCGAGGGCCCCCAGTAATTCCCCTCTTGGGCGCAGATATGCCAGTCATTTAACGTACAGCCCAGTGCATATGGTGTCACATAGAATCACCTTGTTAGTGAAAAGGTCCAAAACATTGCCCATCACTGTAACTTGCGTGCGTTCAAATGCACAGAGTCGGACATGACCCATACATGACTGCTGGCATATCAGCGCCCAAGAAGGCAATTTGTGGAGGGACCTCGATTCCGGATTTCCCGAGTTTCTACGGTAGCCGCGGTGCCCATCAAGGTACACTGCCCTACGTACTTGTACTGCGTACCTTGCCTTTCAGGTGCAGGTTAGCCCGCTTCCTGTCAGGGCTGTGAACTGTCAGGGTCCTTCTGGGGCAAGCAATATGCAAAAGACATGGAATGACAGGAACGGGTGGCCTGAGATGCGACTTCCAAAAGGCGAGACGGCAAATCCGATGGTTGTAAGTGGATGGATCCCGAAGATTAAGTGGATCCCCTCGTGGCTTACGGAAGGTGTGGATCGTTCGAGACAGTTAGAATTTCGAGGGATTCCTAATGGACGAACGCTGATTGGCTGGGTCGGTTACCGGGCGGCTCCGAGGGCCAAGTTGATTGTCATCATGTCATACGTACCATCCGGTTCAGTTTGCTTGCTCGGCTGACTTCAGTTGAACTTGGCCGCCCCAACTGTTCACAGTCGAATTCCCGCCAACCACAATCATCAACAGAAGAATTGCCCCGTCTTTTTTCCCAACTTGACACTCAACCACCGAATCCTGGTCTTGTCACAGCCCTATGATTCTGACCTCTGCAATTCCCCTTTCTTCTTCTTCCGTACATCATATCACTTCCACCGCCGCCATACTATCGCCGGCCTTCCTGTCTGCGATAATACATCACACAACAACAAGAACAACAACACCACCACCCAAGATGAACGCGCAAAGGATCCTTTCGAGGAGGACGCTCTCGTCCGCCCTCTGCAACAGCAACCGCAACGTCGCTCACGCTCAGCGCCACCAATTCAGCACGACGCCCTCGCCCGCCGTCACCGCTTTCCAGTCCTACACTCTCCCCTCGCATCCGCCATCGCCGCCGCGCTCCGGCAATGATTCCATGGCTTTCCCCGTCCAGCCGCCCATGCCGCGGGTACACGAGACCAGACCTCACAAGATTGCGTCGCCACCGCAACAACAACAGACACAACAACTAAACGACAACTTTGCGCAAACATCATCGCCGTCTACATCATCATCAACTCCCGCTCAGCCTTCTCCCGCCGTCCCCAAGCAAGAACAAACAAAGGCCGCCGCACCACAACCCTCCTCCGCCCCCACACAACCAACACCCTCCAAGCCCGCCCCCCGCGCCTCCCGCCTGCGCGCCCCTCGCAAGGCCGCCATGAAGCTCACTCCGGCAGCCGTCGAGCACCTGCGCGCGATGCTGGACCAGCCGGAACCGAAGCTGATCAAGGTCGGCGTGCGCAACCGGGGGTGCAGCGGGCTGGCGTACGACCTGCAGTACGTGGACAAGGCGGGGGCGTTTGACGAGACGGTGGAGCAGGACGGCGTCAAGGTGTTGATTGACAGCAAGGCGCTGTTTAGCATTATTGGGACCGAGATGGATTGGGTGGAGGATAAGTTGAGTCAGAGGTTTGTTTTTAAGAATCCTAATATTAGTGAGTATCCCTCCCCTTTCCCCCGTGTGTCTGGATATGGTTGGGCAAGAAGCTGACTAGATATTACAGAGGAGCAATGTGGTTGTGGAGAGTCGTTCATGGTATAGAGGGGATGGATATGAGATTGAAATCTCGGTTAAGCTGGGGGCGAGCCGTGGATGCCGAAGCAGCCTTTCAGCCGGTCAGTCGCGACACGACATGACATCAGAGTAACGGTCTTCGCTTCAGTGGCCCTCTGGCGCATCTAGAACGACGGATCGAAGAGTTGTGTGTGGGCTTTGAGAGTCTTTTGCGTCATTTGTCAGCGCTCGCGCGCATGGGTTTTTCTTTTCGGCGAAAGCATGGGTATTGGCGTTTGGGTAGAGAGCATTATTCCCTTTCTCGTGTTTCTTATCTTCCCATTCTGGTCACTCAGATATGGACGGGTCTATAAAGGGCGTTTTACTTTGTTGGTAGTTGTGTATAATTTTTCTCATTCTTTTCTTGTATCACAACCATTTAGACAACGGAGAGAAATGGAGAGGCTCATCATCATATTCAAGATCTTCCGCACGCATAAAATGTTTCATCCCATATTCGCTTCCATCTGGTTATCACCACTACCCGCCTTACCTTTGCCGCGATGCTCTCTCCATGACGCATCCGATGGTTTTTAATGGCTGATTAATCATGACTTCCGCGGTTTCTGTTAGTGCGGCTCAAATGCGGGCACCTGTCAACTGTCCAGCGGGAGTTACCCCACATGGTCCTATCCGCATAGGGCAGTTCGTGGGCGACAGCGGCAGGGACATCTGTTGTTAACGCGTTCGAAAATCAATTTACGCCTTACAAACGCGTCTCCCGTCACTTCGAATTTATCCCCCGACAACCCATTTTTGCTTCCTCTAAGGTGACTTTTTGGAAACTCACTATTTTGCGACATTGAGAAGATTCGAACTTGCTTCCACTTTGCTTTCATCCTGCCCACTGGCACATGCGACGCCATGGCGGTCACTTGTCCGATCTGTAACCAGGCCGTCAAGGGCCTCGACAAGATCAACAGCCACATCGACTCCGGATGCCAGTCATTCCTCGAGACAGCCGCGGACAGCGCCACCACCCAAGCTGAACCCCAAAGTAGTGGACAACAAAGTACCCAGAACGGAAATCTACCACCAAGTTCGACACAGAAGAAACGATCAGCCGCCGACTTCTTCCAGACTCCTGCTAAACGACTAGCGGGGGGGTCAAAGATACCCATTGCTTCGACACCAATACCAGTTCATGGCAGTGCTGGTTCGACTGCTGCGCAAACACCAAGGACGGGAACCAAGAGGAGGTTTGATGATGGACCGGGATTGGATTCACCTTCGGTAGACGCGGCGAGGAATAAGAATGGAGTCAATGGGAATGGGGAGACACCACATCATAACGGAAATGCTGGAGGAGGAGGAGAAGGAAATGCCGAACCCAGTCCACCGATCCAACCTTTGGTCAAACGCACAAAAACGAACAACCGATCCGCTCCCCTAGCCGAACGCATGCGCCCCGGCTCTCTCGACGACGTCTTCGGTCAAGACCTAGTCGGGCCCAACGGCGTCTTGCGCGCACTGATCGAAACCGACCGAGTCCCCTCCATGATCCTCTGGGGCGGTTCGGGAACCGGCAAGACGACCATAGCGCGCTGCATCGCCCAACGGACGGGAAGGCGCTTCATCGAGCTGAACGCGACCAGCTCGGGCGTAGCCGAGTGCAAGAAGTATTTCGGGGAAGCGGCCAACGAGCTCCAACTCACAGGGCGACGGACCATCATCTTCTGCGACGAGATCCACCGCTTCACCAAGGCGCAACAGGACATTTTCCTAAAACCCGTCGAAGCAGGCACCATCACGCTCATCGGCGCCACCACCGAGAACCCATCCTTCAAAGTCGTGCCCGCTTTGCTCAGTCGATGCCGGACTTTTACTCTTCAACCTTTGTCTCGCGACGACCTCCAGCGCATCTTATTACGAGCCCTAAAACAGGAAATAACCGACCAACACCTCCCCCTCAGCCCACTAATAGATGACGAACTCCTCTCCTACCTCTGCGCCTTTGCCGACGGCGACGCCCGCACCGCGCTCAACCTGCTCGAACTCACTTTATCCCTCACCACCACCACTTCACCCCCCTCAGACCAGCAGCCCCTCACCAAAGAATCCATCAAGCACTCCCTCACCAAAACCCTCGTCTACGACCGCGCCTCCGACCAACACTACGACACCATCTCCGCCTTCCACAAATCCATCCGCGGCTCCGACCCCGACGCCTCCCTTTACTACCTAGCGCGCATGCTCCAATCAGGCGAAGACCCTCTCTTCATCGCGCGCCGCCTCGTCGTCATCGCCTCCGAAGACGTCGGTTTAGCCGATAACACCTTACTCCCCTTAGCAACAGCAACCTACACAGCCACCCAACAAATAGGCATGCCCGAAGCTCGCATCCCCCTCGCCCATTGCACCGTCGCTTTATGTCTCGCTCCCAAATCGACGAGGGCTTATCGGGGGTTGAATAATGCCTTTTCGGCGCTGCGGGAACCGGGCGTGGCTAGTTTGCCGGTGCCGCTGCATTTGCGGAATGCGCCGACGAGACTGATGAGGGAGATGGGGTATGGAGCTGAGTATAAGTATCCGCCTAATTATAGGGACGGGAAAGTCAGGCAGGAGTATTTGCCGGGGGAGTTGGTGGGGAGGAGGTTTTTGGAGGAGAGGGATTTGGGGACGGAGGTGGATCCTGATGTTGAGATGGGGGAGGGGGATGGGGATGGGACGGAGGGGGTGGAAGGGGGGAATGGGAATGGGAATGGGATGACGTAGGGTTGTTTTGTTCATGGTTGTGTGGCCTACCTAGGGTATGATTGTTGATGATTGATGTGCATTTGGAGCGTTATAACGGTTATGGATAGGTTTGCTTGTTGGCTGCTGGCGTTTGTGTGGATTATACATGTTGGCATAGCATTGTTTGGCTTCAAAAAGACATGGAGCGGATTATTTCACATTCTATTCGAACATCGTTTTGACCAGTGATTATCTTCTGATAGCCCCAGATTTGACGACTTCCACATAAATACATTGTTAGTTACCAACTCGTCTACCCAGAGAATGCCCAACCTCACCCATCCAACCCTGAAGCTATCCCTATGAATCCACTTGACTCAGAAAACCAGGCTTCATGTATATACTCAGGGCTAGTATAACAAAGAGCAAAAGCCACCACAATGGTTCTTGTACGGCTTTGAGGTTGAGTTTGTGACCTATATGAGGCTTTGGGTTGCTTCCAGTGTCAACCTTGTCAAGCCGACTGTCCGTCCCTTGATCGTGTTCTGAAGCTGCCGATGATACAAGCGTCTCAGTCGCCATGATCCTGGCCAAGCGCAAAGAACGAAGTGTTAGTGATTTGTAAAGGCACTTGGCAGCTCGGATTATGTCATACCTCCTTCGTTCCGCTATGGTTGCCATGATTTCATTCTTGAACTGTCGAATATCTGATTCTTTGGGACCTACAGCGCCACGCGGATTAGTAAACCCAATGCGTATCACAACTTGCTGCCCAGAGAGGGCTTCATCCCGAGAGGGGGGCTCCGTTGTTCATTAGTCTTACCATCGTCTTTTGAATCCTCAGGGAGAACATAAGCGAATTCATCGTCAAAAAACAACTCCATAGTTGGGATCCCCGGAAGGACATTGTCCAGCTCTGCTCCGTGCTCGATGAACAGCCTCATGGCGCGTAGAGTAGGCATTCTATCGGTGAAAAAGTCAATAGAATCAAGCGTAGCTCTACCGACAACACCGGGACCCCCATCTTCCAGGAGGATCTTCTGCTCAAGCAATATGAGTTCTCTCCAGGGTGTGGTGAAAAGTCCCCGCTCGTTCACAAAAACTTCGTTCGGGGACAAGCCTTGCGACAATAAGTAACCGGAGATCTGAAACTTTCCAAATATTTCCTTGACCCAAAGAGGACAATGAAAGACCATATTAAAGAAAATGGGCGATGTTAACGAATGGTAGAGTAAAGGAAACGGGAAATAGGGTGGACCTAGCGGCCGCGACACAACAGCTGGAAGTAGACTACAGACCGTATTCACCAATTCAAACTCTACCGCCACGAGTAGTGACAGTTGAGGTGATGACCGATCATAAGCTGAACTAAGGAATGGGGAGAAGCATCGTTGTACTCCTTCTTCGATTTTGTGGTCTTTTCGTGTGATTTTAAGACTCCAATAGTCCGCGACTTTTGCAAGGACCGGGAGAACACATTTGAGCGGTTCACGATCAATCAAGAGCAACTCTTGAAACTCCACACCTGTCCTGCCTCCGTTTTGGCAGTGTAAATAGGCCATCTGCAACCCCATACCCTCTATTGCACAAGCCGCACTAAAGGTAGGGTCTGATATCCGGAGCGGAGCTAGGTTCCATACGTCTGGGTTGTTCAAAAATTCAACGGCAGCCCGATGTAGGAATGTGACCCTGGAATGCTCTGGGAAATCTTCACATTTGCTTGTGAGGAATGGCTGTGGAATGTCCGAGTTTGAGGTGCGGGGACATTTTTCCCCCAGCGGGCACCAACAGACCTTGATATGCTCAGAGTAACGAGTTGCTACACGACCCCAATACCGGCCATACTCTGCTTGTAAAAGGCCGCCGCAGCGACTTCGCAGTCTTGCCACCATTGCAGAACAAATCTTGCGCATTTCGTGCATTGAAAAGCTTTCGAGTGGAAGGTTTGACGTACAGTCCATACCATTCCTGTCAAAACAAGCGAGTTCAATGGTCGTCATTCCATGTAGATAGCGGACACCAGGAAATGTAGTACCGCTTCGTGATACTGTGTGAAGTATCTTCAAGGTCTTCGCCATCTGTTCATGGTAGCGACGATCGACATTGTTGAGCATGTGGACAAAAAGATCCTCCAGCTCCGGTGGGAGGTCGTCGACTCGTCGACACAGCTCTGCAACAGTGTCATGTGCCGCAAAACCGTCTAAGACCGATCGACAAGCCAATATGACCCACAAGAAAACGCCTGAAGCCTTCTGAATGAGCTTGTTCGTAATCATGTCTGGTGATTGTTTGCCAGAGGCCGCAAGAACTTCCATGTAACTGTGTGAGCCCACGGTATCCTGTATATACTCCCTGATGTCATTGCTTGTAAGATGTTCCATGTGAAGCTGGGGTACGCGAGAGAAGGCCTCGTAACAGATCGCTATAGGACGGCTGGAAACGATGATTTTGATTGCTGGGTTGGAGCAAAGACCCCTGATCCACTTGATCGCGTCGTGAAAGTTGCCTTCAAATTCGTCTAGCCCGTCGATTAACAAGCAAAATCGGCGTTTAGGTTGAAAGTTCTTGACCATGAACTCAGATGCGGCCCTCAGCTCTCCACTTGAAGGTGGTTCTGGCTCTTTATGCGCGTTGGTTCGGATTTCCTGCCATAGTCGCGGAAGAGCCAACGGTATATATGAGGATTCAGCCTCCAAAAGTTGATAAATGATTGCTCGAGAAAGTCCCTCGAGAGATTTTTGCTCTTGCGTTCCCAATCCCCAGAAAAAGAATGAACCAATTGAGAGTGGCAAGTCTCCTGCCCAAGCTTTCAATGGCGCTCTCGTGTCAGGGTTGTCGTGGAGGTATTTCATCAGCGTGGACTTTCCGCTGCCAGCTTTACCGCAAATCCAGTATAAGCGTGCCCCCGATCGAAGCCATTCAGACAGATCGTCCCACTCCGCCTCCCTTCCTTCCCTCTCGCAAGCGGGCTTCAGCGCCCATTGAAGAGTCTTGACGTGGGCAGGTTCAACACTGTCCTTTCTGTCACCCATGCAGCGAAACCATAGGCTCTTCAAGGCTTTATCTTGGTCCTGGGCCTCCTGGAGTATGGCATTTTTTCCCAAGCGGTCGTCGGCTGCTTGTTGAAGGACCGCCTTGGCATTCTCCTGGTAAATAGACATCATCTCGCGTCTCATCAGTGACGCCAATAAAGAGACGGCCCCCTCAGATGAATGTCCGGGAAGAAGAACATCTAGTTTGGAAGTGAAATGGGATAGCTCCTTGATCAAAGCGTTGAATTTATCCTTGTCGACGATCATCCACTTCAACTTGCTCGAGGTGGATGTGGTGGCTTTCCGATGTTGGATTCGAAGTTGCATGGCATTGTAGTCATCCATAAACTTTTCCATGAGAGATCCGCCAATTGTCTGGTTCTGAGGTTTGAGTGGATGTGGAGGAGGTTCATCCGGCTGCTTCATACCATATCGCTGTTGGAGGGAGGAACTCTCACTCAGGAGGTGTATGATGCAGGAGAGTATCTCAGATACAGCTTCCCGGGTAATAGGGTTGTCGAGTCGTCGGTCATAGTCTTCGTGAAGCAGACGCACGCGGTCTGCCCATTGCAGTAAGACAGCTTTCTCAACATGAAGCTTGGCGTCCAGAAGATTGTAGTCGTGGCCGTAGGAACGATAAGTGGAAAAATACCCAAAAAGCTCAACGCAGCTCTTGAATATGCCTGCCAGTCCAATGACGCCCAAGGCCAAACCGGCTGGCTCCATGGTGTTGAAAATGTACGTGACGAGCCAGCGTGTGGTTATCGAGAGTTTGGCGTGAAGGAGGGGAAGTTGATCATGTAGCCACCGGCGCGAGCCATGAGAACTTGAACCACGAGAGGGGCTGGGTAAAGGTAGTATTTTTGGCGCAGAAGCGACTAGCTGTGACCAATGAGCCTTCGCCAAAAGATCGAATCTCTTGATTTGTCCGGTCCCGCTCGGGTTGATGCATGATGGGGAGATTTACCCTTGACGGACAAATATTGTTGATTTCCTTCAGACAGTTCGAAAGTCCGACTCGTACTCATGTCTTGTTCGGAACGCTTAAAATGCTCTCAAGGCTCAATGTGCTTGACGTATCCTGAGGAGGGACTTTGTTCGAAGTTCCATCGGTAATCCGGAACGTCAGCAGCATGTCGGTTGGCATGTCGATCTTTGCCCAAGTACTTTATGGTTTTGGCAGGGGAGTATGATGGTCGGGTAATTCGATTGCCTTCGCGGTGTTGCAGTCCGCAAAACTGAAGGAGAGACCCTGATGACGATAGATGTTAGCAACTGGAACACCAAGAGGAAGGGCTTAAGCGACGTATTTGGATATGGGCATGGCGGAAGAACTGGAAATGGTCCATACCTCGGGATTCCCGTGGAGCAGGGTTCTCATGTTATGTGACTGTGGATAGAGAGAAAGACGGATCGAAGGTAGATCAAGCCTAAGGGAGAGGAACCGTCGGCAATGTGGCCATTGCGGTTGCTCCTGACAGGCGTTGTCCTCGCCGATAAAACCAGTTGAGGCATTGTTGGGTGCAGTTCGATTGCCTGGCGAGCCAAATGGACATGGGTCGTCGACGAATATGTCCGAGTGTTGCTGAGAGCTATAGTCGAATTGCTCAAGGGGGTTGTGACAAAATAGCTGAAACTAATTTGTCCGCAAGAATGCCATAGTTGTGTTGTGTTCAGTTGTTGAAGCCGAGATCTAGCAAGTGACTATTCCACTGGCAGCAGAAGCAAGAACCCAATGGGTTTCTTCCACTTGTCACTTCCACTCTCTCTCATCATGGTCAAAACCCGTCACGGCAGTTGTTCCTTCCTCAGCCGACCTGGAGGGTTGGCGTCGAGCACCTTCCAGTCTCCAGCTGAGACAGCGCTTTGCCATTTCGGTAATGACGCACCTGACTCTTGAAAACTCTGTCGAATCGCAAGATGCGGATTTTGAAAAGGAAGATGTGGAAGTGAGGCAGGGAACTGAAGGGACAGAGGCGTGTGATTGGAAGGAGTGAGGGACGCCGACGAGACACTGCGACAGCTCTCATCGCCTTCCATTTTTTTTTCCCTTTGCGCCCCTTGGCTCTTACTCTGTCAATGGCGTCCCCGGACCTTTTCCCCCGTCAGCACCTCTTCTCAGCAATGTCGCGATGCCGATCCAGCCTGCGCAGAAATGCGCACCGACACCCCAAATGATGGGCACGTCATCCTCAAATCGAGCCACCTCCAGGGCGCCCATGGCACTGCCACCACGCAACTCTTTTCTGCCGCTCCTTCTGAACTTCCGTTCCCCAGCCGCGTCCAGTTCGAGGACATGGCGGCAACATGGAAATGGCATCCGTCAGCCCATGGGCAATCCAGAAATGGCACCGCGTTCTCGGCCGAAGGAAGGCTGCGATTTTTCAACCCCCATCTACGCCATAATGGTTCGACTTTTCTCTTCACTTCCTTGATTGCGAGGGACTTTGACGGCCCAGCCGAGGACGCCTTCGACGGAAGCCCCTAGATCGCCAATTGCAGCCTGGAATGCCTGGGTCACGGGGAGCTGAAAGACCCTTTTCGGCTGCTGCCGGACGGATAAGCTTCATATCCACCCAATCAGTCCCTTTCCAGGCTATTTTGTGCTGACATGCAGCGTGCCATCGCGAGGCTTTTAGGGGACCAGTCGCCGCCGAATTGGGGTTTCCACGCACAAACCCCACGGGCCGTATCCCCTGAAGTCAGATCCAAGCAGGACCCTGAACCCGACCCAACGGGACCCCTGACCGTCGATCTTCTTCCCTCCAATGCCACCTACGTCAGTAACGGACGACATTTCTCTATTATCAACCCTTCAATCCGGGGGTTTTATAGAATGGTCTAGACCCGACAGAGCCGCATTGGATTGTCGACATGAAAATGGTTCGCCCGTGATTCTGCCTCGCGAGTTGGGACTATGGGACATGGGGACTTGGGTCACTGCCAGTAGTCCAACGCCGCTTAAGGCGTCCTCTGGTTCGCATTTTCACCACCAGCTCCTCGCTTCGGCAGATCAACCCGGACACGCGACCGCCAAACATAAGCAGCCTTCAGGGACCCCTTCCGTCATAGTCGTACCTTTTTGAGACGCAAACCCCGAGGGATACCATGTTGGATTGTTGTCTTGCCCACGTGGCCGGCGCTTCAACACCGCGACTCTGTACCAGTTCGATTGACGTCGCGGACAACAATGAGGAAAGATACCCGAAAACGAACAACGGAATGGGCCGATTTTGAACCTATACCGAAGAGATCATCGCTCACATGGCCCCTTGATGATTTGGTTGTCTCCTCTGCCATGGTTTTCAGGATTTTCGAAGCAGGAAATGTCGTATCTTCATCCATCTTCCGGCTCACGATCCCGCGAAGTCGTCATGGAATTCAGTAGTACCTGGCGGTGTCTTCATGGACGTTGGTGGCATATATAAATCGAGATGGTATCGATGTTGCCGAACAATGGGATCAACTGAGCAGAAGTCTGTGATCATAGGCCTAGGATTTCAGCCACTTTATTCACCATCTACAGCCACTCGCACAGATCAATAACCCAAAATACCTTTTTAAAATGTCTAGCTCATCACCACCCCAATCAACACAAGCATCCCTCAGCCGCATTCCGCCACATGTGCTGCAGATGATCGAAGGGACGTCCGGAGTTCCAAGTCATGGTCCTTACACCTCTCTCTTGAGGTGCAATGGTGAGATAACTGCTAGACCCTCGTCGCCGTCCTGATCCTTAGTCTGTCTAGAGTTCTCCTGGGACGGGGCGAGCGCCAATTCTTACACTCCAATGGCTGGAAACTCCCCACGGGTAAGTAATATCACATCCTAGTTTGCTCAAAAGCTAACCGCAGACAGAACCCATCTTCGATTATCACGAGCGCAACAAAAGGGTCCACGGCAGGGATTCGACCTTGATACTGGGAAAGGCAGCACCAAACACCGTGTAGCTGAAGAGGTTACTATTCAAAACTTTCACAGATCCCTTCAAGGGAAAGAGAGAATGTGGAGACGGTGAGGATTGATGAGGACGGATGATTTGAATACTAGAGAGAACGCCATCGGTTTTCTGAAGTTATTAGCATTTGCTAGGAGTTAGGTTGAATCGGCATACCCAATATATCGTGCCAAGCCCCAATTTTCTTGCGGCGAAGCTCTCGTTGTCTGAGATAGACCCAGTCGTTCTATCCATAAGGGACTTAAAATCTCGGGGAGTATTCATGAACAAGTGGCCACGATGTCGTTCAGTGGTGCAAATTCCTGTTCCACGAGGTATAGCATTGAGGTGATGCGCAGATACTCCAATAAGTGTCGTGGGAAAAGATGATGGCTTGATGCAACGAGGATACTTGACAGTCTCGGAGAGCTGGTATGGATTCGGGCATGTCAGCCACTCAACTTCATTGAGCCACAAGCCAATGCTGGCAGTCCCACAGCTAAGTAATCGGGATTATGAATGGGAAGAGGGTTGGATCCCACAGTTTCACATGAATATCGTCGAGTTTGATCGAGGAGTGACATTCGTAAATAATTGGTGGTTGAGAAACAAAGTTACATCCCATCGTGAACCGTGATAGGGCACCTAACAAATAGCGGTCATTGGCCAATCTTAGACCGCTGTAACCACTAATTCGTAGCGAAACAATGGGGATTCACGGGAAGCAAGTCTATGACGTAACCGAACAGGGACCAGCTCACAACCTTCTTCTAACCTCAACCTCAACCTCAACCTAACCGCATCCTCTCCACTCCTTCAGCATCTCAATGTAAACAAAAACAAACACTCCGTCAACCAGCCAACAACTTACGGCAGCTTGAGTGGCTCATCAAACCAACATGGCTTTCATCCAGCCCCCCTTCCCCCAACACCACGGTGGTAAACACCATGCCAAAGACAACGACTCGAACCACGACAGCGACAGCGACACAGAAAACAAATACACCCTCACCAAATCCGGCCGTCCCTACACCCTCTCCCACAAAATCCACTTCCTCCGCAAGTCCAAGTCCCCCGACGGCCACAGCCCCTCCAAGTACATCCCCATCTCCCCCTTCCACGACATCCCCCTCTTCCACTCCCGCTCCCGCCGCATCTACAACATGATCGTCGAAATCCCCCGCTGGTCCCAAGCCAAATTCGAAATCTCCCGCTCCCTCCCCCTCAACCCCATAACCCAAGACACCTTATCCTCTTCTGGGTCTCCCCGGTTTGTACCCAATCTGTTCCCCTACAAGGGATACCTCTGGAACTACGGCGCCTTGCCGCAGACCTGGGAGTCTCCGCATTATAAGGATCCGGATACGCCGGATGGGGGGGCAAGGGGGGATAACGATCCGATTGATGCTTGTGAGATTGGGACGAGGGTGGGGTACACGGGGGAGGTTAAGCAGGTGAAGGTTCTTGGGATACTGGGGTTGTTGGATGAGGGGGAGACGGATTGGAAGGTTTTGGTTGTTGATGTTAGGGATAGGCTGGCGGGGAGGGTGGATGATGTGGAGGATGTGAGGAGGGAGTGTCCGGGTTTGCTGGAGGCGACGAGGGATTGGTTTATGTGGTATGGGGTGCCGGAGGGACGGAGGCCGAATAGGTATGCGATGGGGGGTAGGTGGATGGGGAGGAGGTATGCGGAGGGGGTGATTAAAGAGTGTGAGGGGATGTGGAAGGAGTTGGTGAGGGGGGAGGTGGAGGGTAGTGAGGATGTTTGTTTGTGAGTTTTTACCTACCCTGCCTGCGAACCTGGCCTGGCTTGGGTGTTGTTTGGGTTTGGCTTTGGCTTTTGGTGGGAGGTGTGTGACTTGACTTTGTGGTTGGTGATGATGCTGACAATTGTGTTTACGACTACTTCTAGGGAAAACACGACGCTGGATGGAACGCCGGGGAAGGTTGATCCGGAGAGTGTCAAACTGCCGCCGAATGAGGACTTGCCGCCTGCGGAGGTAGAGCAGGATTTGGAGGAGGTGGCCTATGTGGATAGAAAGAAGGGGGATGAAGATGAACACGGGGACGATGATGAGGATAAAGAGACGGATTATGAAGAAGACAGCATGACAAACGATGACGAGTGGGACGATTTAACGAACGATGCTGCCCTCAACGATCTGAAAACGCTGAACATCAACTTGAATTTTTGGTGATGGGGACGAGGATACTTGGGTAAGTAAGGTCTGCGGGACGAACATTAACATGACTTTGCGATGGGGATGAGCATGTTTGGCAAGAGTTGTGGGAGTAGTACGAAGTTTTGGCGTCTTCACGGGCTTGGTGTTTGGGCGTTTGTTGTTTTGGGAATCATCTCACCATCAGATCATCACTGGAAAACAGCACAGGATGGAAACTAATACCGCTATTTAATCTGATATTCTTATCACTTCTGGCTTAACGACCACTGCCTTTCCTTCGCACACCTCATCACCCTTCACTCACTTTCCACCCACCACTAGCAAGTCCCATCACCACCCCATCACCACCCACCACCCACAATGCAACAACTCCCCTGCGGCTGCCGCCGCGCCGGCCGCCGCAACTGCATCGAGCCCAACTGCCCCCTCGAATCCGAAGTCAGTCGCAACGACCTCTATTTCTGCCCCATCGCCCGCGAGCGCAACCTCCATCGCACCGGCGAACCCGAACTCTGTCCCGTCGAGCTGCCCGCAGCCAGCTACACGCAAATTGTCTGCACGGGGAGGTGTGCCAAGCATCGCAAGAAGATGGAGGATAATTTGCAGAGGGAGAAGAGGAGGGAGCAAAAAGAAAGGGAGAGGAGGAGGGAGTTGGAAAAGGAGAGGGAGCGGGAGGAGAAGGAGAGGAATAGGGCTAGTAGGGATAGCAGGGATAGGGAGATGGGTTTGGGGTTGGGGTTGATTAGGGAGGAAGGGGTGGTTGAGAATGGGGATGGGAATGGTAATGGTAATGGGAATGGGGATGGGATGATGGATGCGAATGGGATGGATGAGAATGAAAGAGTGCATGTGAGGGCGGTGTTGGATGCTCGTGAGAGGGCGAAGACGGAAGGTTTGAAGGTGGAGCGGGCTTTGGAAGAGGTGCGTGAGAGCGGGCTGGGATCGGTGGATGAGGGGTTGAAGAACTTGACGCTAGACGAGGAGAGGGAGAAGAGGGTGGTGGAGGAACAGGGGAAGGGGGAGGAAAAAGAGAAGGGGGAAGAGAATGAAAAGGAGGAAGGGGAACAAGTGGTGAAGTGGAACTACAGGACGAAGGAAGACAGGGCGAAGAGGTATAGAGAAAGAGAGAAGGAAGAGAGAGAGAGGATGGAGAGGGCAAGGAAGAGGTACACTGGCATTGATGCCTTGGGGAAAGTAAAAGCGGCAACGGCAATGTTGGAAGAGATTGTAGCAAAGGACTGGGAGGAAGATGTCAGGCTTGGTGGTGAGGGAATGGCTGAAGCGCGGAGAGTGTCAGAAGCGCGGAGAGTCTCGGAGACGCTGCGCCGTCTTGAGAGTGAGACTAGCCTGGACATGAGCTTGACGTTGCCCAATCCTAGGAGTGTCTCTGGGAGCTCCATGCCCCGACCGGTCGCGCATACCGTGAGAGGGGTTGACTTACGGAGTGCCTGGAGGGAGGTGCGGCGTCGTTTGTGGGATGAGACTGACCCGGACACGAGCTCAGCAGTGGCTAACCCTAGCAGGAGTGTCTCTGGGGGCTCCGTGACCCGACTGCCCCGACCGGCCGGGGGTGCCTATCAGGACGTAGATGACGAGTTCAACAGGAGGGTGGATGAGGCTGGGGATGAATGGTATGATTTAGATTAGGTAGCTAGTGTAGCTGTAGGTATCAATGTGAACTAAAACTTGCGATTCTGATGCAAATGGGAGGTAATGACCGAAACTTGGCTTGAGTCGAATCTGTAACTTACTGGTGTCAGTATTGATACGCCTCGATATAATCTTAACGTATCCTCCACGAGGCTGCCAGTTGCATTAAAGGGCCACGAAGCAGACTACAAAACCCTCCAGCTATATATATACCCAGAAGCAAGTTTATTGCTCGGTGTATATTGTCCACTACTACCCTACTACAATTGTGTCTAGGAAAGAGGCGGATTGACGTGGGAGAAAGATCCAACCGGCCGAACTAGTAGCATGGAGAACTTTAACCACAAGTGAATGGAAGTTTGTACTTTTGTTGCTCCTGGCACAGAAAGGTGACGGCCGCCCAGCTTTTGGCTCCAGGAAACTTCAACAGCGACGGCCTTCAACGGGGTCGGCCCATACCTATCTCGCAAGTGAACTCGCAAGTGAGCAAGCGCATGTAACAGCGATCATAACAAACCTAGAAAGGTGCGCAAAAAAAAAAAAAAAAAAAAAAGTGGACTTACAGTCTCCGGGTTCGAACGCGTAGCGTACATGAGAGCCGGGGGAAGGAAAGGACGGGGAGTGGGCACACCGACAACCGTGCTCGCTGCGCCATCCTACCAACTTGCCACGGAATTAATCACGGGGGAAGTAATCCATATACCCTACTACAAGTGCGGGCTAGATGCTGTTGAACGATCTTCGGTGTTGTTTTAATGTCGGCCTGATGCCTTTTCGGATTCCTCGAATAGCTATATCGATCACTCCCTCCTTCGATCAATTTCCTCCTCGTCCCCCTCTCTCCTTGCCGCCTGCTGCTCCTCCTCCTCTTCATGCTTATTCAACTTGATATTAATAAACATAGTAAAAATCCCCAAATCATACGTCAACCTCAGTGCACCAGCCACCACAAACGCCACCCAAAACCTTCCTCCATCCGCCAACACGCCCGTGATACTCGGTCCCATAGTTGATGCGAGTGTCCTCAAAGTGCCCGTGATGCCCATGACCGCCGTCCTCTCTTCGGGCTTAACCACAGCGGCAATCAGCGCCGCCCTTGGCGCCTGATCCATGTTGTTCAGCCCGACTCTCACCAACAGCAAGGCAAACGTCGCTGTAACGCTTTTGGGCAGAGGGAAGAACAGCACTGCAGCCGAGGATGGGATGTGCGTAAAGACCATGGTGTTGACAAGGCCGATGTGTCGTGCCATCGGACCAGCAAAGACGGATGACAGAGCGGCGAGGAAGTAGGCGACAGACAAGAAGTCGCCAAGCATCGACTTGGGCAGATGGAACTTTTGGTCCATGTAGTACGTCGTCAAAGACATGGAGACCATGCCATCGGCGACGCAGTCAACCATGAGCAGAGCCCAAAGGATGATCATGACCGAAAGAGTCGACCGGGAAATCTCCACCTTGAACCACCGCTTCTCCTTCTTCTTAGGTTCTTCCTCCTCCTCCTCCTCTTCTCTCTCCACAACAACATCCCCCGACGGCCCCGCCTCCGCCGCAAGCAAAGGCTCCGTCTCCCTCGTCCCATCCGTCTCCGGCTCCAACACCTGCACCGGCGTTTTCACCCCCCTCCCCTTGCCCCCTCCTCCCAACTCACATTTATCAGTCATCCCCCAAACCCCCAAAACATTAACAACCCCCATCCCCACATACCCCCAAAAAACCGCATGATACGCCTCCCTCCCCTCCCACTTTTTCGGGCCATCAACCAACCACTGCACCACCCTCCCCGCCACCGCCGTCCCCGCGCAACTGCCCGCACTACTCATAGCCACATACCACCCCAACACCTCCGCCCTCGTCTCACTACCCGTCAGCTCAGAAACCATACTCTCCTCTATCGCCCGGAAAGGCCCAAAATCCCCTCCCGTCGCGGAAATCACACCCACAACCGCCGCCGCCAACAACACCCAATACCGCTCACAAGTAGCAAAGACAGTACCAGAACAAATCATCATCACAGCACCAATTAACAACGTCTTTCTCCTCCCTAGCCGGTCCGCGACCAGCGTGAGCAAGAGGGATAAGACCACATCCCCGAGGAGTGTAAGCGTCATGAATAACCCGATTTGGCTGTCGGAGAAGTCGAGGGAAGAAAAAAAGAGGGCGAGGATTAGCGAGGAGGCGCCGTAGGAGAGCATGCGGGTTGTGCGGTTGAGGATTATGAGGAGGGCGTCGGAGGGGGTGGAGAGCAGGGAGGGGAGGCCTGTTAGGGCGTAGAGGCGGTGGCTGAGGGTGGTCATTTTCGGTAGCTCTAGCTGGGGAGTGTCGGAGGGGTCTGGCGGCGGCATGTTTGACTTTGTCTTGTTGAGGTATTGGTAGGTGATTGAGGTGGTGGTGGTGAGTCAGTGGATGTTGATGTTGATGTTGATGTTGATGTTGATCTTAGGGTGTCGTACCCGGGCGTGTCGCGTGACCCAGGTGAAGTTGAAGAGATGGACGTCAGGGAATGACTTCAAGCCAGAGTAAGGCCAAAAATGGTAGATGTCGACAAAGTGATGCCAAATAAGAAGAAGCAAAAGCAAAGCGTATTTCAAAATATATATAGCGACGATGTAGGTATATATCAAAAACAGACGAGGTTGACAGACAAAGGTTGACTCAACGACGTTGAAGATCCATCATTCCTTCTCCGCTCGGAGCCGAACCGGCGATCACCATTTTCAATATTTCACCACCGTTAACCCTATCGGTGATATCCTTTGTATGACGCGTCCCATTTATCGAACCCTGAGCCTTTCCCGAAATCGGTTGGTCGGTTGGTCGGTCAGGTTGGTCAGGTATCCTGACACCGACGCCGCCCAACGGTCTTGGCCTTGGCTGGTCGGTGATTGTCCGGGTTTAACGACACCACTACTGTAACATGAATATCAACACAACTTACAACAACGACGACGACGAGGTTTCGAAAGCATAAAACAAAATAAACAAATAAACGAAAAATCATAGATTATCCTACACCATTAGCGTCCACCACCTTCCCGACCACCTTCCCTCAGCGAAACGATTCATTTCCAATCCAAGCCCCCTTATGTCTGATGTCCCTGAACACCCGCCCAAAGCCCATCATCTTCCCCTTCCGCGCTAAACGACTCCCCCCTCCTTACTTTCTCCGCCGCCTCTCTTGCTATTTCCCTAATGGCCCTCGACCCGAGAGTAAACGGTGTATAAAAGAGGTAATCATCCGGGGTGTTGCAAACTGTCGCTGTCTTCTCTCCTCCTTCCGCTGCTGCTTCTGCCGCTTCTGTGGTTCTTTCTTTCCTCCTCCCTGCCCATGCCACCGCCACTGCTGCCTTGGCTTGACCAGCTGCCGCAGTAGCTTTCGCACCGTCAGTCTCCGAAGAATTAGAGTTCGACTGCTGCACCAACCCCTCCTCCTCCAAGTCCACCAGCTCCGTCTCCGACTTAACCGGCTTGACACAAGGCTCCCAGACCTCTTTGTACCAGTTATTCATCGGTAATTGGCCCAAGCCATTCCCATCGCTGAGTCCAGAACTGTGCAGCTGCCCTTCTATCAGGGCGGAGGTGAGGTAGCTGGCCATGTCGTAGGTGATGAAGTCACGTACTGGCAGCGGCTGCTTTGGCTTCGGGGTTGACTTCTTCGGCTTCGAGTTGACGACATTTTCTTTCTCTGCCTGTTGTTTCGCCTTAATGCTTTGGCTTGGAGGAGCTCGTTTCTTGTTCGTGTCAGTGTTCTGGCCATCGAGTGATTTGTCCACGTCTGTGTCTGTGGTCAAATAAAGCTCCTCCAACCCAATGTCATCTGACCTCTCCGCCCACGCATACAGCTTATCGCCCATGACTTGGTTCCAAGTATCCGTCAGCTTTGCCGCGTTGCGCATCTGCTCGGCTTTGGAGTGCGGGGCCGGCGTTTCCGGACGGTTGGAGTTCCACGAGGGCGTCATGGAGATATCGAACAGAGCGGGGAAGAAGACGCGGAAGGTATCGGGTTTTGGCTCGGTTGTCTTTGCTTTTGCTGGGCCAGAGACAGGGGCGGCAGCGGCGGCGGCAGCGGATTTGACTTTGTAGACTTCTGGGTCTATGATCTTCATCGGGCCGGTCTTGGTCTTTCGGAGGAGGAGTTTGGGGTTGTTGGACACGACGGTGGTGCCGTTTGATATGGTGCTCTCGTATAGACGCTCCATTTGCTCGATGACGTGATCGGTTAGTTGGTCGATGGCTGCCTTGCCTGTGGCAATGGGGAGCGTGGCCAGCGACCACACATCCCATTGACCCAAGTTGAAGACCCAGAGTGTCTCGTTGGCTTTGGGAAGAGTAGTTGTGTTTTGCAGGTTGAGGAACGCCGTAACCTGGGCGCTCAAGTCCGGCAACGCTTTGGACACGGGGAACAGTCGAGGTTGAAAGGTGTAATCGTACCCTGGACCTTGGGTCTTCTTCAGTTTCGTCGTGTTTTTGATCGTTTGTCTGACGGCTTCGACGTAGATATCGTTCGAGATGAGGGGGTGTGCGGGTGGGTGGAGATTGGGAGGAATGAAGGAGAGGTAGTGGGAGCAATTTAACTGGGAAGATACGCGTTAGCAAAGAACAACAGGAAAAGCGGGCAATGGTAACAGACTAACCTCCCGGCACATAACCTCCGTCCACCCAGGAGACCGCATCTCCTTCTCTCCCCGCGTCCAAGCAGGAGTCGCTACATCGTCCTCTCCAAAGACAACCACCCGGAGTCCGCCAGCGTGTTGTTGCGACTGGAACTCGTAGTGTACCTTTTCGTCCTTGATGTCTTCGCTTTCGTTGTCAGACCATCGAAAGAGATCGTTTGAGGATAGGTCCTCGCCAAAGCCCCTCCTGATGACGAGTATAATGGCGAAGGTGAGAGTCGAACCGATGATTAATTGCAGTAGAAGTCTCGGTCCTCTGTGTAGCACTCGCGCTGAGAAGAAAGAGAGGAGCGCCTGAAAGTCACATGGCTTCATTGTGCCGGAGGGCTGGCCATGAAGAACCATGCCGCTGTGGGCGAGTTGGGTTGGCGGTGAAGTGATCGCAGAGTGTCCTCGAGGATTCGTAGTCGTGGTGCGCTGCTGGGTACAGATGACTTGACAAGCGAGTAATTGGTAAGTTTCGAAGCGCGACTCTCAGAATGTAGAAAGCAAAAATGATGTCAAGGTGAGGAATCACCGTGGGGTATAATGCAGCAAAAGAGATAGTGTCAAGGTTCGATTCAAAACGAGAGCGCCGGAGGGGTTAGTTGCCGGGAATTAGGGAACAAGATGGAGTTCTGCTGGAGATGTTAGGGTGTCCCGCTCAAGCCTGGCCTCGGACGGGACGATTCACTCGGTAACTGACCTGAGAGTTGGGTTGAAACGACCGTGAGATAGGAGTGTCTGTGACGTAAAGGACCGGGTCTGGATCAGTGCTCCGGGGGGCGGCCGGTGCCAAGTCCCTGCCAAGACGGAGCTTCAGGGATAACCTACGGGGCCTCAACCGGTCGCCAAGTCCTGGAAATCGGCGTAGATCCGGAAGCTAGCGGTGATGGAACTCGGCTGTGATTTCAGTAGAGTTCATTCCGTAAGACAAAGAGAAGGGATAGAGTATGCATTCATGACAAATGAAATGCGAGAAGCTGAGTAAAAGTAGGCACATACAATGCACTGTCCAAGCGCCGAGTCAAACTTGTAAAATGAATCGATCCGAGAGCGGATCCATACCCCCATGGCCCTCCTATTCCCGGACCCCCTTCGAAGCCACACCAGCGGCGCCCGGACGCGTCATGTATCGGTAGCCAGGGTCAAGGCCGCGTAAGTGATCTCCGCATGCATGTCTGCACCGCGGGGAGCGAGACGCAGTGCTATACCGATACCGATTCTGTTTTCCATCATGAAACTTGAAACACGCGCTTCGTCACCCTCCGTCCTCGGTTTCTCATCATCTAAGACGCCTCGCCTCGAGCCATGCGCCCAAGATAGCCAAAGCAGCCAATACCGGGAATAGCTTTCCTTGGGGGAAATCTGTGATGTTGCCGAACTCGGGATCCGTCCCTGCAGTGTTGGGATACAAGATGGCTGTCACACCTGCCAACCAGTAGACACTTCCGAGGAAGCCCGCCGTTCGAAAAGATTCCTTGATCCGCTCACGCCTCTCGGCCAGTACGGCCGGTGTGGGGAGCGGGCCTGATTTGGGAACACGGCCGGATGGTAGCCAGGTGTAGAAGAGGGTTGCGAGACCCATGACCACGGATATAGTGATGGTTTGGCCGCAATGGAATCTGTCAAGGCTGGTTCAGTAATGTAAGTGTGTGACAAGGGCGTGGAGTGGTACATACTTTGCATGTGGCTTCCAGGCCGGATTAAAGATGTGGGTTTTGCTGTAGTCGACCGCCGGGGCAGCGAAGAGGAGGAAGAGGGCGTCGATGGTTAGGAGTATCTTTCCGAGCATGGTGATGATGGAGATGCTGTTTTGTTTGTATGTAATCTAGGTGGTAGTTAGCTGTTCAAAAGAAGATGCGACGTCGAGTACAATGGTGGTCGTCGGGTTTCTGTGTCCGGTTACTTACTCGGCAAGAACGTAAACCAGCTACTTCCCTTTATGTCACGAACAACGGCACTGACGGTGGATTCATGCCGTCATAGATGTTGAATCTCCCATGCATTGTTTTGCCTGTAATGATGCATATGGTAAGTATTGCCGTCGGGAGTCCATCAAGAGTACCTCGAGCATGATGTACCGAAAGCGATCATCGTCCCCATCAACGTTGCCAACATTGTCACCGGGGTCAGTTTACCTACCTACCTAAGGAAGTTCAGAAAAGGGTCCCAAAGAATCACCAGTGGTCAAAACATCAGCTCGCTAGTGTAATCGTGAGCGATGCCCTGGGCCTTCGGCAAGGTCATCACGGCAGTTCCACGGGATGGCCAGTGAAGGCATTGGGCGTGGGTTTGGTGCCCCGAGTCGGGCGGCTGAATACAATAGAAATCGATCCCAGTTCCATTGCGCACAAGGAATCCATCTGAACTGCGCCAGAATCAGTGAACAAGTGAATGGCTTCCTTGATCCACGGTCAGGGAGTAGGACTGCGAGAGTCATCAAGGTTTTGACCATGAGGTGGGACAAGACCTCGTGCCATATGTTGAACATGGGATGGTGCGTGAAGCCCTAAAGTCTGCCACAACTTGGGCGGGTTGCGCTGTGGGCTAGCCACCCCTCCGGAGGCTGAAGGCGGTGCCGCCTTCCTCCCGCCGGGCCCCCGCAAAATGTCCAAAACCAACCCAAAACCCACGCTGGATTCGCCGCCAACCGACCAACAACGAACCACCAGACAACCAAAAACCACTCTTCCCTTTTTTCGCAGCTGGAAACCCTTCACCTCTGCTAAGCATGAATTGATCTATCGGTCTTCTGATATCCGTGTCGATTCTTAATTCCTGGCGGTTCCTTTGGTGCTTCTTCCACAGCCTCTCCCTTCTGCGCAAGAACCTCGATGGCCGCGCGGAAGATATGTACCCGTCTGGAGCAAGAGCGACGGTGAGTATCCCAACGACAACTCGTCCATCATGGCTTTTGATACACAAGAAAGCTGACTTCGAACGCTTTCCAGCAGGGTTTGACAGTCGATTATTTTCGAGACGATCTAGCGATTGCCCAGACGGAGGATATTCCACTGACGGCCATGCCTCGGGTCTCGTTTCCGTCTCGTGTAAGCTGGCTCGAGGTCGCTGTCCCTCGAAAGACAAGATATCTTGGACGCTTTAGAAACGTGCTTTCACCAAGGCACAAAGCCGCCAAAGACACAATTCCGAGATCACGACGAGTGATTTGACATCCTACAACCCTCGTCGGCGCAAAAGGCACTCGTAAAGGCCTGGCAGGTATCCGGACGTCAGTGTCACGAGCCGCTGTTAGTGCAGCGGGGTTCCTGCAACCAACCCACTGCTCGCTAACCCCAGGGCGTGTGGTCCACGAGTCCTCCACGAGTTCCCCACGTTCGACTCCCCGTGGGCCCTGTCACGCTGCTAATCCGCCCTAGAAATGTGCACCCCCAGTGACGGGGAATCACCTCAACACTTCATCCCAACATCAATCTTCGTCGACTCATATCAGGACATCGCCCGTCCATTGCGAGAGACAATTTCGAGATATTTACCACCCGAGAACAATGTACCACAGGTAACAATGAATAATCAAGTCCAAGCTGGATTCCTTCGCTCTGCAATTCCTCGCCTGGACGTTTCCCGGAGGCCGAAGCAGAAGCCGCCCATAACCAGTCGCCAACCCATCTTGTTCACAACCCGACAACCGACCAAGACAAGAACAAGTCGTCACACGCTCACGATTCTCGCCCGCAGCTACCTTCAACGCCGCGGCAAGCCTTAACCTCCATACCCTCATCGGAGACCATGTGAGCAGGCAGTCGAGGGACATCACATTCGGAGCATCACACATCCCGTTCTCAGTAGGCGGGCATCCCTAGTCAGGGCGGCTGATCCACAATCGCACATGGCTCGAAGTCGTGGCCCACCTGCTCTTCACCCTTATCTGATCGATCCACTGAGTGGCTTGGCCAGTTGGGGCCTTGAGGGGCGAAAAGGTCTGAAGCCGATGAAAAGATTTCAGGAAAACGGGGGGACGTCTACCGACAGTCACCATTTCTGAAGCATTTCACTGCATGCAAGAGACACGACGACACGGACTCGAGAAGAAAGGACGAGTCTTCAGCGACAACAATGACAGCCATCGAAGACGACGTCAACTTTAACATCCACCTCATACGTCTATGGGGGCCAACACAGACGATACAATGGCCAAAAGCATCATGAGTCACGATTACCGACAACACCGAGGACTCTCGAGTCCTAGCACAAGGGCAAGTAAGAAGCATTCCATTGTCTAACCTACTAACACCCCAAACCATCATGCATTCTCCATCCCCATCTTGCTAAAAGCGCAAGGCGCAAAGCAAAAAAAACTGAGAGAAAAAAGCAACTTCATCACGAATCATTCCATCATCATCACCAAGCAACACGCATAACGCAGCAAAAACTCCGTTTCCTTGCAATGTCCTCCTATTAGGTTATCTCTGTTTTTTCCCGTTAACCCCTTCCATGTTCTTTCTGCCTCCACTATCCTCCGCTACCTCATGTTGTTATGAGTTTGGAAGAAAGCAAGCAAAGAACAATGGACTAGCGCTGTCCATTCATTCTCTCTACCCCGTGCTGAGAGACGAACGATCAATCATAGCCACCATTCTTTTTTGCTAGGTCCAAGCGGACACACAAATGCGGCCGCTGGTAAAATACGATGCTAACTGATTTTGCTACGGAAAGGGAGAGGGAAGGAGACGACGATGACTCATGGATGGGGTGCCAAACCCGAATGGTCAAAGTCTCGAGGTAAAGTCTCAATGTTACCCTTCAAGCTGGAAAGGCCGCGCAAATCGGCGGCAAGCCATCAGGTAAGTGTCCCCACAGAAAAGGTATGCCTGAGCAAGCTGAAGAGAGAATAGGCGGGAGCATGACATGGCACATACAGATTATCCATAAAGTATGGATGTCGAGCAAGAAGATAGCACATCGGACCCCTCTGAGCCCTGGTAACGTGAGCGAGACCACCTTGAAGGCGAGTGGGCAAGTGTCGGGCTGGAGAGGGAGCAGATCAAATGGACGGGAACCCTCTACTCCTCCTCGGAACTCTCCTCATCCTCGCTGTCCTCCTCGCGATGGTGCTGTGGAGCAGGGTCAACAGAAGCCCTTCCCGTACCCTCGATCGACTCCATAGGCTCTTGACTACCGGAGCCTTGGCGGCCGGCCTGGGCGCGAAGCTCGTTCAACTGCTGCAGTCTACGCTCCTGCTCCATCTTGCTCATCGGCTTGTTCTTCTTGGTCTTCTGCACCGGTTTAGACCGCTGCGCGGCAGGTGGGGGAGGAGGCGCCTGTGCGGCCATGGTGCGTTCCTTTTCCCTTTGCAGGTGCGGGAACGCCTTGATGGCGAGATCGTACAGCTGAGTGAGGGCGTCTTGGGAAAGCTGATCAATATCCAGCTCCAACTCGCCCGAGTCGTTCTCACCCGTGCCGGTGTCGCTCTTGATTATCTCGATAGCACGCTCAAGTTGGGCGCCTTCCAGCTCGGCAATACCGGCTGCAATAACTTCCTTCTCGACCGTACCCATCTTGCGCTTCGGTGCGGGCTTCCGAGCCGCCGCCTTCTTGGGCATGCCTCCCATTCCACCTCCATGACCGCCCATGCTTGAATGGCCGCCGCTAGCCTTCTTGGCGGCATTACCACCAGCGTGGTGAGAGCTGCCACCGGTCGGCATTGCCTTCTTGGGCTTGCTAGCCGCAGGCTTAGCATGATGCGACTTCGCAGGCGCCGCCTTCTTCGTCGGCTGCATGGAAGCAATCTTGGACCTCTCCGTGATGATCTGCTTTTGGAGCATGGCCACGACAGACTGAGCAATCTCGACGTCTGCCATATTCGGGTTCATCTCGAGCATGATGTCGTTGATCTTCTTCTGCTCTTCCTCCAGGCGCTTCATGTAGCTCGCCAGTCGTTGTTGGGCCCCCTTAAGTTCCTCATCCACTTCCGGCTCGCCCTCCGATTCGGGCTCCTCCCAGTCCGACTCGTCCTTCATCCTAGGACTAGTGTTCGAAGAACGATGCGGCGCAGGAGGAGGAGCATGCTTAGCCAGCCATTCATCCTTCTTAGACATCTCACGGCGGTAAAGGCTTTGCAGTCGCAGGGCCTGCTCATACACAATGTGCTGCTCGCCGTTAAACAGCCTGCAGTTCTTGATGATCAGCTCAAAGTCCCGCTCAAACTCCTTCGCGTTGGCGTAGTCGCCCGCGTTGAGCTTGCTCTGCATCGTCGACAAGTCCATCGGCTTCTTGACGATCTTGTGATAAGTCGGGATGTTGAGGGCAACAGGATCAACTGGCTTCTGGAAGGCCTCGTTGAACTCATAGTATCTCTGCTTGCGGAGTTCAGTGAGCACCTCTTCGCAGAAACGGAGTTCGGGGATGAGCTTCTTGCGCTTGGTGTCATAGACGAGATCCTTCGGGTGAGCGGGCTTGACAGGGCGCTTGGCCCGGCTGTCGGGCTTAGTGGAGTCTCGGCGAATCAGGGGCATACCATTGTTGTTGGCGGGAATGGCGAAGGCAGGAGACTCAATGGGCTTTGACGAGGAAGGAGCGGGCACTGCCGCGGTATTAACGCGGGGCTGTTGGGGGCGCTGGGGGAGAGGCGCCGAGGGAGAAGAGTAGTGAGTAGCCGCTCTCGGTTCCGCATGACGGGTCGGGTGCTTCGCGAAGTCCTTCTTCTCAGGCCTGGAAGGCTCAAAGGCTGAACAGCCACCTAGTCGAGACAAGATAGTATCGCGACAGGACTTGGCAGCCGCAGTGACGTCGTGGTACTCTCCGTTGAAGGCGATGGAGTTTTGCACCAGCTTGTCCAGGTCACGCTTGAAGTCTCCTAGGGTCTGGTACTTAGCCAAGTTCCCGCGGAGCCGCTTCTCCATGGTCTGAATGTCGGTAGGGTCCTTAACCTTGGCCGAGTACTCATTCCACAGACCCGGCCAGAGCTCCGACACGGGAAGACGGAAGTGATAGCCCGCTTTGGTCTTCTTGACGCCAGCCAGCACCTGACGGATCTGGCGATTCATGAAGTCCGAGATGGGCAGGTTGTTAAGCGAGTCATCCGCCAGCGACTTGGGTTCGCTCCTGTCGTGGACCGGAGTGGATGCAGATGACGCGGCAGGCTTACTGTCGACGTCCATCTTATCCTCCCTCTTGGCCTCGCTCTTGGCGTTGGCCTGATCTGCGACAGGGGACACCTTTGCGCGTTTGGCGACGGGCTCATCTTCGCTGTCTTCCTCGCGTTCCCTGTAGGGCTTGGACGATGGCGGGGGCGCGTCCGACATGCTGGTGTCTGCGGTGACGGGGGCGGCTGGGGATGGCCGAGGCGCGTCTTTCTCCTTTTTCTCGTCTTCAGCGGGTGTGGGGGGCGGTACGTCACTGACAGCAGTGTCTTGTGTCTCCTGTTGAGTCGCTGTGGGTGTCGCCTCGGCGGGCTTCGACTCTTCTGTTTTGGCGGGCTCCTCGACGGTCGCAGGCGCATCAGCCATCTCCACGTCTTCTTGTTGTTGTTTTGCAGGAGACGCGGGAGGTTTTGACGCGGGCTCGGTGGCGGGGGTTTCAGTTGTGGAAGGAGCAGGGGCTTCCTCCTTAGCTGCGGGTCCGTCTTCCGGTTTCGCTTCCGTGGCTACGTCAGCTTCTGGTTCGGCCGGCTTGTCCTCCTTGGCCTCCTCGGCAGCGGCAGGCTTCTCTTCCTTGCTCTTTTCTTCGGCGGCCGGTTCAGGAGCCTTGTCCTCCGCAGGCGATGCAATCGGCTCCTTGGGCGCATCGCCCGCCGGTACCTCTGGTGCATCGATCTCCATCTTTTCGCCCTCGTCCTTTGCCTCCTCTGCCTTTGCCGGTTCCTCGGTCTTCTTTTCCTCCTCTACCGGAGCGGACTTTTCTTCCTCTTTTTGAGCCTTCTCGTCACTCTTCCCCTCACCTTCCTCTGACTCTTCCGCTTTGGGGGCGTCTTCTTCCTTCTTTGCTGGTGTGGTCTGTGCTTCTTCCAACGAAGGTTCGTCTTTAGGAGTAGGAAGACTATCGGTTTTGGTTTCTGGCATAAGAGTTTTAGGGGAGACGTCGGCGTGACTACGGGAAGAAATTAGCGTTCAAGGTTCGGGTTTTGGAGGGGTTGGCGGGAAAAAGGGTTGGGTGGCGAAGCGGCGCAAGTGAATGCGTCATCTTCAGGTGAAGGGTATCTGAGACAAGATTGGCAAGGTAACTGGTAAGGTAACTTACCCATTCACATCTGTTTCTTTTTGATCACCATTTGCAACATCCTTCACTGGCGCATCAGGGGTTGTTGCCGCAACAGCATCAGCAGTAGCAGCAGCAGCATCACTCTTGGGTGCATCTGCCACTGGCGCATCTGGAGCGGTGGTAGGAGCCTCAGTAGCCATGGTGACGGGCTTCTCGGGGAGAACCGCGCCGCCGTCAGCTTGTTGACTTGTCATAACTGCCATACAGTAAGATTGAGGAAAAGCTAGAAGACGAGATGAAAGGATATCCACGTGGATATGCTCTGAGCCTGTGTGTGCGCGCAACTGAAAGGGGGGTATCTAAGCAACGATTTGGGGCATCAAAAACAACTGAAGAAACCGTGTCAGCGAACGCCGTGCACTTGATGCAAAAGTAGTTGATTCGATAGCCAGAGTTGGTATATAAGTTTATCAAATGGATGTTGCGGTGCTATTGCACGAGTGCAGTGAGGTTGCAGTGTTGTGTGCCACGACAACAGCTGTTAAACCACCGCAAGTGCACGCAATTGCGACCTGGATGCGACTGCGAATAGTGGCGTTTGCGATGCGCGCGCGACGACGACAATTGAGGTGGAGTGGGAGTACTCGAAAGTCGGGATTGCGCGAGGGTTGGGGTTGCGAGAGGCGCGAGTGGTGGTACGTGCACACGCGTCGGTCGGGTCGGGTCAGGTCGGGGGATGAGGGGAAAGAAAATCGGAAAAGAAGATGGAAAGAAAAAAAAAAAAATTGGTTGCCACCACTCACAAGTTTGCGAAGTTGCGCGGGCCAGGGGGGTTCGAGGCTGAGAATGATCAAGTCTTGGAGTGGGCCTTCAGCCTTGCGTTGCAGTGTGTGAGATGACGATGTCGGGGGTGGAAAAACGTCGTGAAATCAGACGGTCGGGGCTGGAGTGCAGTGCGTGGTGCAGGCCGCTGATTTTAAAGGTGTGGCTGGGCTGGGCTGGCTGGTTGGGCGGGCAACAGCAAAAAAGATATTTTTTAGTCAAGGGTTGGAACTTTTTGGACGGAGGGTTCGCAGGTTCTCTTGTACAAGTCACAAGAAACGACGGATGGGGGGGAGTGGGGAGAAAGCGGCTGGCGTCGCGTCAGAGTCAAGCAGCCTGTGAGGGGGGTCGTGGCTTCTGTGTTGTTCGGGGCTGCTGATTGGCCGGGTGGTCGGTAGCGGGGGGGTGTCTTGTTGTGTTGCGCGTCGCAGTCTCCCTTTTTTTCCAAAAATTCGGGGGTGAGAACACATGTCAGTCCCGGTCGGGCAGCTCGACGCTATTTATGAAAGCTGTCCGAGCTCCCCAGCAGCGACGAGGCCCTGCGGGTGGCTCCGCCTTCTGACTGGCTCCCTTGGTCGGTGGAGGCGGCTTTCGAGCGTCTGGTTGGCCACTCTGTCGCATTGTGGGCCGTGCGCGATCGACACCAGGGACTCTGGAGTTGCAAGAACATGCGTCCGTATCACGAAGACCGTGGACGGCTTTGATCTTTTCATCGTGGTACATATATCGGCCAGCTGTCCTCATCCTCTTCGTTGCTTCATTCTCTCTTCATCGTCTCAACAGAGTCGCCGTCCTTCGTCAGGTCATTCATCCTAGATGCAAATATGTCCAAGCACTGGCGCAAACAACTTGTTGGGCTCAGACAGACTCCGCGCGTCGGGGATATTGCATTGGTGCAAGTACAAGCCCGGATACGACTGGTTTGATGTCCTCGGTCGCCATGATGCTTCAGGAAAGGAAATCTGGCGAAGGATGAAGATATCGACAAGCACAAAGCACACAGCCTCCTCCTGCCTCGATTTCGTATGGAAGTTCAAAGGCGATCGAAGAGAACCCAGCAAATTGCAGCAAGCAAAACAAGCAAACGGCAACGGCAACGGGACGATGAAAAAGGCATCTTTCTTGTCGCTGGACAATGGGAGCCTACGGTAGCAACCACGGCCGACTCTTTGAACGACCGACGGGACTGAACCTTGGATGTTGTGACGGGGGCATTCCGATATGTGAAACGTTTGTTGCACTCGACTGCAACTCGGTTGCAAACGGCATGCCACGACTGGATTTGGGGTACGCGACAATGACGCGACGACTTACACCATGAGATTGATGATTCTGATGAAGTTGCTGCCTACCACAGGTAAGTTGCAAAAAGGTGAGTATAGAGGTAGTCGACCAAAAAGAGAAAATGGACAAGTCCAGGAACACTATTGTATCGCCTGTCGAGAAAGAACTTGGTTGACGGTATTGACATGCAAGTGCATGCCTTTTGAATTTCTTGTTTTTGGCGGAGAAGGCGGGCGCGGAGGGGAAGATGCAGAAGCAGAAGATGGTAAGGTGGGTTCGTGGGAGGGGGTGCGAAATCAGACCGACCGAGCCCTTTCCCATCATAGGTAGCATTGCTATTTGGACAAGCGAGCCTTGTCGTTTTGGGCCATGTCGCGCTTGCTTTCCACTTCCCTTCGTCGTCGAAATTTCGTTGTCTCGACTCTTCTTTTTCTCGAAAAGAAGCTCGAGAGTCAACAGAGTCGCAAAATGGATGGCAAGGATCTGGCTTCAACGCAAGCACAATGACCAATCGCATGCGGCATAATCCACTCTGGGTGCAAGGGTACCTGCTGTTCAGCCCGTCGCATGTCCAGCTCGATTTCACCTTCCATTTCTCTCACACCGCGACAGAGGGACGCATGTCGAAGCCGATGGAACTCTGCAATGATGGGGTGCAAGTCCCGACGATATCCTTTGAGGTTTGAAAGTGTTGAAGTGTGAAAGTGCTGTTTTCAACAGGGCGAATGATATTGAATGGGAGAAATGAGACAGGCAGCAACAAGGCAACAGTGGTGAGTTCGAGTTTGATCCAAAAAGTTTCTGTTGTGCTGTTGAAGCTCTGGCCAATGAAACAGACCCCTCTTGGCCGCAATCAGCGTCACAGTGTTTGTGCAGCCTCAAGGCAAATTAATCACGCAGGAATCCGCTCCTGTAACGCACAGCCACGCAGCCACACAGGTCCTGACTCACCACAGCAGATGGACTGTGCGTCGCAGCTTCTGTCACATGAGAAGTCACGAGGAAGAAGCAACAACAGCACAGGCCACCCTTTCACCAAATGCCAAGAAGTTCCTGAAGTACTTTGTACCCCAAAGTGGGGGACCGTGGCAGGGGCCCGGTGGACTGCAGCGACTTCCACTTGAAAAAAAGTTTGGCCGTGATCCAGAATTTTTTTGCAGCAGCTTTCGAACAGCTTTTCGAACAGCCAAATCCAACCCGCAACTGAAAGTGAATTCACCTATTCACTCGAATATCTTGCATTCCTTCATCTTGCATAGTCAAGGACCATAAAGAATTACCATTGCTGTGGTATAATTCACCTATTTATCATAATCCATCCGACCAATTGGCAACATCAGATACCCTTTATCAGGTCCATATAATTTTCAATCGATAAGGAAAAAGGAAGAGATTCTTCCCCACGCGACATTCCTCGACTTCCACTTCGACCCTCTCCTTCCTTCCTCACGACAACCTCAGTATCCCTCCACCCCCCAACAACACACACAACCACTACCAACCATGTCTACCAAGAGGAAAGCGCTCGCCCTGGTCAAGCCAGTGGTCAAGCCCAGCGCCAAAGTCGCAACCAAGTCCAAGATCGACGAGACAAGGACGGCCGTCTCGACCGGCCCAGCACTGAAGTCGGCCACCAAGGCCGCCCCAGAGACCATTGAGATTTCCAGCGACTCCTCCAGCCACTACAGCGACTCCGACAATGAAGACGTGAACAGCGACAACGAGGCCGAGGCCGCTCCCGAGAAGAAGCAGCAGACCACCGAGACCAAGAAGACCTCCGAGCCCGCTGCCCAACAAGACGAAGCCTCCGACGCCGACGAGAACGACGACGACGACGCCTCCCCCACATTCGGCGACCTCGCCCGCGGCAACGCCACCATCGACGTTGCCTCCGCCCTGGCCGCCCAAGAAGCTGCCGCCGCCGACGCCTCCTCTACCAAGAACACCATTACCCTCCAGCGCCCCAACGGCAGCCAGACCACCATCAGCGCCACCTCCCTCGGCACCGTGCTCAACCAAGCCCTGCGCACCGACGACTCGGACCTCCTCGAATCGTGCCTGCAGACCTCGGATCCCAAGATCATCACCAACACCATCACGCGCATGGACTCGGCTCTCGCCGGCGTCTTGCTGTCCAAGCTCGCGGCCCGCATGCACCGCCGTCCCGGCCGCGCTTTCGGGCTGATGAAGTGGATCCAGACCACACTCGTCGCGCACGGCGGGAGCTTGGTCGCGCAGCCCGAGGTCGTGGCGAGGCTGGGCGAGCTTAACCGCGTGCTGGAGGAGCGGGCGCGCGGGCTGCCTGCGCTGTTGGCGCTTAAGGGAAAGCTGGATATGTTGGATCAGCAGATGCGGTGGAGGAAGTTTGTCAAGCAGGGTGGTGCGTCGGCTGCTACCCAGGAAGAGGGTGGTGAGCAGAGTGAAGAGGAGGATGGGGATGATGTTGATGAGCCGGGTGTGGTGTATGTGGAGGGCGATGAGGACAATGAGGGCAAAATTACCAACGGTGCCGAGGAAGATTTTGCGCTTATAGATGTTGGTGCTGATGGCGAGTCGGATGAGGAGGAGGGTGATGAGGATGAGGAGGATGAGGAGGACGATGAGGAGTTTGATGATGCTGAGAGCCTTGATGAGGATGAGGTTGATCATGATGATGTTGAGGAGAGCGGCGATGAGGATGAGGAGGATGATGATGAGGACGATGACGAGGAGGATGAGGATGAGGCGCCACCAGCTAAGGTGCAGAAGGTGTCGTCGTCTTCGGGGAAATTCACAAAGAGGAAGTAGGGGGTTCCTACTGAGGTCGAAGAGGATGGCTCCATCAAGTCTCAACAAGAGGAGGAGCTTGAGTCTCCTTTTCAGAGACAGATGCGGCAGTGGGAATTGGAAGAAAGGCTCAGACGGGTGGGAGACTGGCTCGAGGATGTGGATAGAGCGATGTGTAAAGGAGGGTGTATTGCTGTCTGTCAAGTAAAGGTAAAAGCTGGTGGGCCATTGTTGTCTGGTCGTCACATATCCCGTCAGGTTTCGCATCCTTGGGGTTAAGGAGTTATAATCGTGTTTTTGTTTTATACTGGTTTTGTGTATTTTGTAAAAAGGGGACTTTGAGTAACTAGTGGTGTTAAACATCCTTGGGTGAAATAGTTACTCGGTAAATAGAGACATGTCAACATCGCCTATAGACGCGTGTGTGTTTTGTTGTCAGATACTCGTTGTATTTCACGTTTGGTTTCACTCCTTTTGATATTCAAGACTTCTCTCTTTGTCAACACTGGGGTAATAGTGGCACTTAGATAACTACCAAGAGACATAGAACTTGATAATCTCGCGTTCAATATCCTTGGCTCAATAGTTGCTCTTTGAATTTGTGACATGTCAACATTGCCCACAGACACTGTAGTGACTTTTGCTGTCATTTACTTGTTCTACTTCATGTTTGGTTTCAATTTTTTGGTATTCAGAAGTTCTCCCTTTCTTAATATTCGAGTAACAATGATACCTTCGAAAAAATTCCAAAGAACATGGAACTTCACAATCTCACGCTGAACCACCTTCGCTCAGTATCTCTGGTTACTCGGTCGTTAAACATATGTTAAAAAAACATACCCCAAGGACATCGTGCCATTCACTGTCAACCCATCGTACTTCCTTCTTTTTTCCTCTCGTTGTTCTGGTATTCAAGTGTTTCATTGACTTGATCGGTTCAAAAATAGAAGTAGTGTTACCAAATGAATCCGTTTCAACTCTCTTCTCAGCATCCAAGTGTTATGCCTTGGTCGACTGGATAGTGGCAAGGATACTATCAAATGAATACTAACATAAACTTTCACATTTTCAGTTAACTTCAGATCATGTACGCACAGAGACTTCGACATATTTCAATCGCATTTTGATTCTCTTTTATTCTCTTCGCTTACATCTCCTACTGTCCTTTCCATCTATATGCAAATAACAACCGCTTTTCCTCCGCTGCCTCGACCTCCTCCTCCTCCTCTCATCCCCCCACCAAGTTTAACTACTATGACTATACTATGTGATGATATATGCTATAACGACAGCTTGAGGTATTTTACCGAGAAGCGAAGGTCTTGTAAAGAAGCCCATGAGAAGAGCCAATAACCGAACTAGTAGTTGGCCATGGAATTGTATGTAAGCAAGAACGACGGTTTTGTCTTCCAAACCTTTCCTACCCACCTATGCTGTTCGCAATGCGATGCAAAGAAATGTGAAAATGTGTGTGTGTCCTATCCAGAAGGATCACAATCCTGAAAAAAAGAAATTCGAGGTAACGAAGCTCAAGGCATAACACTCTGCCTCCACCTCTCAACCATATCCCCGCCCCCCTGCTGCTGCAGCATTCCCATCTGTCCCATCTGTCCCATCTGTCCCGGTCCCGTCTGGAACTGCATCGGCGCGCCATAAGCACCATAATTGGACACGGCGGCGGCGCCCATTGGCATACCCATGTTCATCTGCATCGGAGCCATAGCCATAGCATTCACCGGTTGGCCATAAGCACCATACTGCTGCGGCGGCTGACCATAACCGCCCATTCCCATTCCATACCCACCAGCAGCAGCAGCAGCACCATACTGCGCACCACCCATAGGCATAGGCACACCAACAGTCATGGTACTAGCCCTCCTAGCCATCGGCTTCTCCATCTCCTGCTGCTGCGCCAGCAATCCTCTCGGCTGAATAGCATTAGCATTCGGATCAAATCCTATCCCCAATCCCTGACCCAGGGCCGGGTTACTCCGGTTACCACCGTTGTAAATGCCGCCCATGAACCCGCCGGTCCTGGCGCCGACAGCGGGCGCAGCAAGCGCCTGCGGCATCTGCGCGCGGATGGCAGCCATCTTGGCTTCCTGCGCGCGCTGGCGGTGGAGGCCTTCGGCTTCGCGGCGGAGACGTTCCTGTTCTAGTGGGCTGATGTTGGGGTTGCCGAGGCCGGTACTGTCGACGGGGTGCGAGTTGAGCACGTCGGAGAGGGATAAGCGCCTGGAAAGACGGGCGTTGTTGGCATTGGGATCGAATGGGATCAGGGTGGAGAGGCGGGCGTTGGCGTTGGCGTTGGGGTCGAAGGGGATCAAGGTGGCGGAGTCACGGCGGTCACGCAGTTGGGGAGGAGCGAGCATGGCGGGCTGAGTAGCACCGGGGAGAGCGCCGGCGGCCATTTCCCGCTCGCGAGCCTCGCGCTCGGCTTGTAGTCTCTTTCGGCGCTGGCCGAGGGTTTCTTCTTCTTCTGGGACGCCAGAGGCTGGTGCTTTGCCCTTGGAGTCCTTGGATGTCGGACGGTTCTCCTCGTTGGGGTCAACGCCGAACTCGCTGAGGAGTTCGGAAGAGAAGCCGGCGCTGACGGGACGAGCGCGTGGGAGAGGGTTCTCGGCTGTTAGACGGGCCTTGCGAGCCGCGAGGGTCTCACCTTCGCCTTCGGCGTCGCTCCCTTCTGCTTCGAGACCTCCTGACACGGAGCCTGGTCCGGAACCGCCTGCCAAACCGCGCGGCAAAGGCAGGGTCAGTCTGGATTGTGAGCGGTTGCCGAGGGCGTTGGGACCTCCGAGGGGAGTCAGCGTCATGTGGGACATGCGCTTCTGCATCTGGTTCAGAGACATGGACGGTTGGCTTTCGCTGCCCCTGAGCCTGTTGCGGCGTTGACTGAGCGGCTCGTTCTCTTCCAGTTCACGACGCTCCATCAAGCCGAGAGGGCGGTTAACCTCGCTCATGAGGACAGCAATGTCGGTAGAGTGAGGATCCTTGGCGCCCACGGCCTTGGCCGCGTATAGCATACCAAGAGGGACGTCTTCATCGTCAGACTCGGGTGTCGGGTTCTGGGTAGGATCTTCCCAAGCAAGGTTAACGCGCTTGTTAATACGTTGCTTGCGTTCCATCTCAGCCACGGCATTGAGCTCGAGCAAAGTGGCGTGCAAACCATGGGGGTTAATGGCTGCTGCGGGACGCATCATCATCTTGTCCTTCTGCTTGCGCATCTGCAACTCGGCGAGGAGCGTCGTGGGCGGGCCGTTGAATACTGGCTCTCCATCGACAAGTTCCTCCCCCTCTTCCTCTTCCTGGGGGTTCGGTGTGTGCTGACCCATCTCGGGAGACCGCCGACTGCTTGGCCCAGGCTCATCGGCGTCAAGGCCAACACTCGTCCATCCCTCATCCTCATCACTATCCTTGTTAGCCTTGACATCAAGCAGATTACTGCTCGAATTCCTCTTGACCAGCTTCTTGCGAGTCTTGGCCGGAGCTGTGGGGATCTCAACATCGGTGACCGACTTGTTGATTTTCTTCCTCTCAACACCATACACCTCGGTGCCCAACTTTCCAGCAAAGGCGTGATCCGTGAACGCGCTGACGGGTGCTGTAGCTGAGGCATCCAGAATGGTATCCAAGGTCGCCGTGGCAGACCCATCCTTCAGCTCTATGTGAGGCGTAGTAGTAGACGACGGCAAGTCGAAAAAGGCACTGGCCCGGAGCTGCGGTGGAAGACCGTTGAGCATCGTGGCGCGCGACTTGCGCCTGTCAGCCTCGGTCAACCGTTGCGGTCGGCGAATTTCCCGCTCTGGCTGCGCCGGGAATGCGCCTGTCTCAGACGGTCCGTCCGCATACGGCAAGCCATCAATTTGGGGAAGCTGAGGTGGTGCGTCACCCGCGCCGCCTGCCATCATTGGCAGGTTGTCTCGGCTTCCACCATAAATCGATGACTGCTGCATGACGCTCAGGACCTGAGACCGACGCATGTTCCGGGCACCAGCCTTGGGGTTCTTGGCCAGTTTGGGTGGAAGGTTAAGCATCGCGGGAACTGGCGCAGGATAGTAAAGCATCTCCTGGCCGGTAGAAGGGTCAAAGTAAGACTTTGGTCGTGGTTGCAATGTCTCGCGACGCCTCCTTGGCTGGGGAGCGGGTTCTGCCGGCTGCGGGAGCCCCGCAAAGTTATCTACATCTGGATCGCAGTGGACGCCGTCAAAATCGCCAAATGCATCGTGTGCTTGTTGGAAGGTGTTGCGGGACTCGGAGGTCAGTGGCCTGCCGTTATATTGCTGATGAACATGATGATCCTCGTAGGGCTGGTAGTCTACGGGTTGGTGAAGTTGTAACCGGGGAGTGGGCTGGTCGAAGAATCCATGGTCGAGCATTGGCTGTCGCGCTGGGTCGTGTGGTCCATTGAGGTCCACGTCATCCATCTCATCTGCATACTGCGGCTCAATTTGCTGATGGGCACGGGCTGCGATGGCTTCGTCGTCATCAAGAGCCGCCCCAGTGGCCGTAGCACGATCTGCCTCGTCGATAGCATCCTGGGTAATCGTTATTGGGTGGTCCAACTCGGCGATCTGTGCAAGAGAGAGTCTCCTTGAGGCCTCCCTAACCGAACTCTTTCCTGGTCCATGGCGGGCAAATGGGAACTCTTCTCCAGTACCGGCTTCGATGAACTCGGGGTTCTGGGCGTTTGCGGTCTCGACAGGAGGAGACTTGGGTGACAACTCTCCAATGGACCCCGACTTGCTTCCGGAGCGAGCGACGCCCGACAAAGAGTGGTTGGGCGTCATAACATAACCTCCAGGCGAGTAGCCTCCCAAGCGCGCCGCAGAGTTCAATGCCCGAATGGAATTGGTCCTGCTCGTCGATACTCGCGGTCGATTGGGGGATGATCCGGTGTCTGATGTTGGCGACTTGTTCTTCGGGCTGTTCGCTTGAAGGATAGCCGATCGGCGACTGTCACTGCGTTTGAGCTCGTTGTGTTCGTTTCGAATGGCCTCTTCAATTGAGCTGGTCAAAGAAAAGCGTTCGGCGGTGGCCTCGAGAGCAGCGATATTACCAACGTAGGCACCCGATCGTGATCGCTTGCTAGTGTCTGGTGTAGGGTGGCTCAGGGGGATGCTGGCGGTCGAGGATGTTCTTGGCGGCGGAGTCTGCTGGAGCGCTACTGTAGAGCTGCGCGATCGCTGTGTTTTGGGGCTTTCGGGCGTTGGTCGGACAACGGTCGTGTTGGCGATAGCGGTGGTTGTTGCAGTCGCAGACGGTGGCGGAGGCAGCGAAAAGTTGTTTAAAAGGGTAGAAAGGTCGTGTTGGTTGTCGGTTGATCGTGAAAAGGAATGATCCCCTGTCGTGACGGCGGCTGTGGGTTGCGGCACAGGCCGAAGTTGGTTACGCTCGTTATCGGGACTGGGATCGTTAATGTCGTATTGGTTGTTAGCTGCAGCCCCGTTGTCGCTGTTTTCGTAGCCAACTTTATCCTCCCTGTTGTTGTCTGTCGATCGCGTGTTATCGGTGTTGTTATCTTGTTGATTGGGGATTTGGACAATGGACGACGATCGGGGGGATCCCGACGGCGACGGCGACGGCGATGGTGATGGTGATGCGCCCAGCTGACTCCCACCTGGACCTCCAGTGGCACTCGCCTTGGACGACACCTGCACCAGATCGTATCCGGCGGCAATCCTGGCCGCTCGTAACGCCTCGTAAGATTGGACCATGTAGCTGACCGTGGTTGCGCCGCGTGCTGCCAACTCTGCGAGTGCCGGGATGGCAGGTGCGCCTGGGGGTGGCAGGAGGGCCTGAGCTCCAGCCCCAGCGGTTAACGGAGTATTGCTAGCGCTGGAGCCGGCCGATCTGATGCTGCTCGTGCTGCTGGCGCGCCTAACGATTCCCGCCGGGCTCAACAGCCGGGTTGGGGGATCCCTTTCCAGGCCCAGTTGTTGATTTCCATGATTTCCATCATGATCGCCAGGAACTGTCTTGTCCTCAAGTGGAGCCAAGGTCTGATCGGCCAGTGACAAAAAGGCGGACGGGGACGGTGTCGTGGCCATGGTTACTGGCGTCGCCGTGCTGACGGTGGCGGTGGAGTGGGACAACGCTGGAGACCTGGGAGACTGCGCTGGAGATAATACCTGCTGGACCTCGACACTGGGAGTTGTTGTTGTTGTCGGAGTATTTTCTAGTGTTGATGTTGGGCCTTGTTGGACGTGTTTACTCGTCCCATCCACATCATGATAGCCCAACGAGTCTTGGATGTCGTCATCCCCGCCTTGGCCCATGGTGCTGTAGTTGACGGCCATGTTGGTCGATGTTGGTGTTGGCGAAGTCTTTTGCTTATTATACCCTATTGTGATGCAGTCGATGTCGGTTGACCCAGGGACAAGGGACGCAATAGGTCAGGCGGCAGTCATGTGGTAGGTCAGACTTGGTGGGCATGCCTCTTTTTCCCCTTCAAGTCGTGAGGGACAACAGCAGCATCCAGCGGGCACCTCAGTCTGGTGATGATGGACCAAGAGAGGGGGAGTCTGTCTAGTTTATACTAGAATTAAGACTTAAAAGAGATCTCGATGCAGCTGTGGAGTTGGCAATTCACCCTGTCGAGCTAGAAGTTGCAAATTCCCACGAGGACACCGCGATTTCAGCTGAGGACGTCAAAACAGGGTCCGCGACTCTCTGTGATAAGGCACGAGTATGTAGGGGCCTTGAAAGCTGGAAGCGAATGGCGGCGTCGATATCGAGAAAAGCACCGCAAAGGAGACCAAGTTGCTGGAAAGTGGGATGTAATAATGTGGGGTCTTTGCTTGCTTGGAGTGCTTTAGGGGCTCTAGGCACTGCACAACACTGGGGAGTTGCTGCACCTCTGGAGCGAGTTAGACGACGACGTTGATGATGGTACCTGCTGCCCGGTATACAGTGTACGACCAAGAGTGAGGACGTACTGCGTTATCGATCGTTGTGCGGTGTGGTGCGGTATCTCGGAATTGTAAAGACCAAAAGAAGAAAAAAAGGATGGGATAACGAGTGACGGGACGTGTGAGTGGTGGTGAGCGAATGTTGATTGGAGATAGAGGTACCGCTCCGGTATGGTTACGTTCCTCGACCGGAGAGAGGCTGATCTAGACCCCGGACACGGCAGAGCGCAAACAATGGAACGAGGAAGGAGGACCGGACGGAAAGGAAAGAAAGAAAGAAGGACAAAGAGAAGACGGATCAGACCCCGGAGGACTGAGGAGGAGAAATGGCCAAAAGGTGTAGAAAATGTTAAATTGTTAGGGGGTGAAGAGATGCAAGGAAAACAATCGAATTCTGAGATGGAGTCAAGGACAGACTCAAGACAAGACTCTCCCTATCCCAAGACACAGACACACAGTCAAAACAGTCCATCAAGACAACAGTCCGTAATTCTGACATGACGGCCCCGGCAAGCAACACACAGGAGGTAAAACACCGAAACCACGTTTAATTCCATTACATCGTGTCCATCGTGCTAGCGAATGCCGGAACCCGCCCCGGCACGACTCTACAACACTGCCAGATGCGTACAAAATGTACCAGATTGATAGACAATTTGGAGTTGACCTAGGGTCCAAGACCCGACGAGACGAGTGGATGCAGCGGGTGGAGAGCCAAATTTAAAGAAATAGAGTGCTGGTCCCGGATTTCGCAGAAATTGGGGTTCCAGATCAAGATGCCTCAACAAGGATCTTCCTCCTTTTCTGTCCTCCTCTTTCTCAAAAGTCAAAACCGGACCCGGATACCTTTTTCTTCTCTCACGATGCATTCCCTCTGACGATGAAGCCGTGGTGTTGTCGGATCCGATGCTGTCCATCCTTTACATACCAACGAAAGCGTAAATACAACCTATCTTTAGCGTCTCAGGGAAAAGCCAAGTCGCCAAGAATGTTAAAAGGAACCGAAAATAACAACACCATAACAGCCGCTAAAAAAAAAGGGTTCGGGTAGCAGATTAACTGTCGGCTCTTCTAATCTCTTCTCACTAGCTTCCTCTTCTCACCCTTCTTGGAGATAAGCTCGAAAGATAGTACATATCATCCCTTTTCGACTCCCCTCCCGCCTCACCGGAGACAGTGAGCGGTTGGTCCATTGGTTTGTCTTGGGGGTGACTGTGCACGGACCACTTCGGTCTCTTTTCCCCCCATCTTTCATCCTCCCTGGTTTTTGAAAGTTTGGTTGGTGATGTGAGCCAGGTAAACATCCGGTGAAATATCCGTCGCGATCAACGGTCAACCAGGTCAACAGTTGGGCAGCAGGCAGCAGAACGGATTACATGTCCGAGATCTTGAATCCCAGAGGAAGATGAACACCAGAGCAGTGTTATCCGAATTTCCACCACTGACATCCCAGGACTCTGTACAAGCTATCATGGCCCTATCAGTTCCATCTGCAAGTGAGCACATGCCCATCTTATTCCTGCTGCAGGTAAGTTGGCTTGTCCAACGTGGGACAAAGAAACCTAAGACCAAGTATCACCACCACTACCATCAGCCATCCACCATCAACCATCACAACGGGCGACATGACGGCGGTTCGGCTGGCGGTAGCGGTCATCCTCCTCACGATAGAACTGCTGTGGCACACAGACCACAAGGCACCACGCCAATCAGACACCACCAATGGATGGCCACTTGCCTTGTGTACCCTCCCACCCCTGGACCGGCCTCAATCTCCCCAATCTCGCAGTCTCGCACCCGCGGTCGTCAGTGAGGGTCAGTAAGAGCGAGCAAGATGAACCACTAATTATCGAGCTGATTATCTTCATCTCCCTGACATCGTACAGGCCCAACCCGCGTCCTGACATGAACCAGTCTCTCGTGAGCTTCCTTTCGGCTGCCGGCGTTCGTTTCGTGCCTGCCAAGAGCGCGACAAGTGTCTGATTCTTTCTGCTGGTTCTGTGCCTGTCAAGCAAGAACATCCACATGAATCCAGGGAAGTCCCTGCGGCGTGCTGATGGGGCTGACAGGCATTTCCCGGCCCTGTGCCTCGGTCCTTTTTTTCGTCGCAAAATTGCCTTGTCCCATTCTCAGCCGTGCGCATCCGGGCTAATGGGTCCGACTCCACTGCGGACATCAGTCCGTCCGTGGGACGGTGAAGGCTGCCAGGGCCCGGAGACGGCGGTGACTTTTGCTTGAGTCGTGACGGCCCGTTATGACCCGCTGTGATCGGAGAGACGACCGCGATCCGGAGGGACAGGCCGCTGCCGAAAGATCCGGTAGCGTTCCGGACCGTTTTGCAAGCCATGGTCCACTGTGGGTGGGCCTGGTCCCCTGGAAAACACCGCCGAACGGCCCGGAGGACATCCCATCCCGTCGACGGTAGAGGAGCACAAAAATAACTTGAACTCTCCGGACCTTGGAACCGAAATCGCATCAACCGTTGAAAATGAGCAGCTGGACAAAACAAACCGTTCTCTTGATGTTTGAGTTTGCGATTCTCGCGGCACAGCAGCCACCGAACCCTGACCGCCAAGCAAGAAGGCAAGCAGCCAAGCAGCCAACCGCACCACCCAAGACTCCAAGAGACCGTTACCATCACTAAGTAAAATATGGTCGTTACTCAGCTCGGAGTGAGGAGGAGGCAAAGGGGCGAGGAAGCAATTTATAAACGAAGGACAAGAACGACTTTGGGTGATGGCGGTTTCATCTAGACACGGATGCCGACTCTCCGTTCTTCTCCCTTCCCGTCCTTCTTCATCAGTCATCTTTTCCGTCTCCCTCTTTTCTTTTCTCCCTCGGCAGCGGCACCGCATCGGTCGGACAATTCCGCCTTTTCCATACGATAGTCTCTTGCGCCATCGACCATGACGATTCGATTTTGCAAAAGAGCCCAATCGTGAGAATCGAAAAGAGGACCTTGGAAAAGAGATGGCGGAGAACCATGTCCCAACGAGGAAGGTCAACCATCACCAAAGTGGGGACCGGATGTCAGCGTTGGCATGTCATCCATCGCGCGCCGGCACGTATGGGAGGCATGCCGTACAAAATATTGTCGAGGACAATATGAAGATCTTCCTCTGTCAGTCATCAACAGCAAACACCAAAAGACTTCAATCCCAAAAACGCGCGCGACAATGGCTACATATGCACATCTCAGATCGACATCAATGTCTTCGAGAAGGAAAATGTCAGATTCAATAGTCCCCGCTGAAATGGTAAGCTGCGATGGGGAATTGCATTGACAAGACAATTTTGACAGTTGACAGAAGGATTGTTCCGTCTGGTTAAGCTTTGCCAAGCAGATGCCGAGGCACACCAGTGGCAGCAGTGAGTCAATGCGATGGAGGCCATCGTGAACTCATCAGCACCACCACTGCCACCACCATAGGAAGGACAATGTTGCAAACGCCAACGGCGTACAACCGTTTCACCTATCTTGTCAATGATGAGATGACGGATCACAAACTTTGTCAACAAGATGAAATTACGACCAGCCAACAACAGCATCTCATACGACTACCACCTTCGTCTTCTGGCACTGACCGCAGAAAATACACCAGCCTTCGTCCAGCCCAACGGTAGCATTGTTCTGTTGCATAAACTGTAACTTTGATCTCGTATGGCGCGTGGGCATACGGTGACAGTTTTCCGTGTACCTACCTTAGTGCGATTGGCCAATGACACCCTCTCGCGGCCCGTGGTCTTGCCGGCGTCCGTCGACCTTCCTCTTTCCATCAACAGATCCGCACCGACTGGCATCGACCAGCATCCAACAACCCGCAATTGCTGACAATACTCCGTAGGCAACTGCCCTTCGCGATGGTCGCGATGATCTTTTGGCCTGAGCGACGCCCTATCGACCTGCCCTTATTCGCCAATAGGCCGCCCCAAGTTAACCACATCCAGTTAATCCTGGGACTGGGGGGAGCCCATTCCGATCGTCGTCAGTGACTACCAAGTGTGGAGCAAACACGCCTTTTCTGGCTGTCACTCTGTTTGGTTCCTGACGTTACCTTGCCAGCTTGCCCTTCCCAATTGTCCATCCACCGCCCGGAAACACGTTGAGCTACGAATTCCTTCCGAACCGGTTTTGCATATTGCTAGGTTCAATGGTCCAATATGTGCAGGGAGCACGTTAACCCAATAAGGGAGGAGCTCAACGCGTTCCCTTATCACAGACCTCAGATTGTCTCTACCGCTTTTTCTGTACGGCGTACGACCAGTGGTCTATACGTTGTGACTGCCACTCCAAAATATCTGCAAGAGAGTGGGAGTTGCGTGGACACACAGATCGCCACTACCACACATCCACGGGTCACCTAATAAATGTAGCTCCGAGTATATAACATTCCCATCCTCCCCCTCTCTTCCTTTTCCCCCCTCCTTCCAGTCGCACTTCAGTCCAACCAGACCAGGCCCTAGTCGACCATCACCATCATGCTTTGGTCCGTCCTCCTCCTCGCCGCGGGCGCCTCTGCCCATGTCAAGAGCAGCCTCCCTTCCGTCCCCTCGGGCTGGAAGAAGGTTCGCGCCGCCTCGGCCGACGAGAGTGTCTCGCTCAAGATCGCCCTCCCCGCCCACCAGTCCGATGCTCTTGAGGCGGCCATCCTCCGCGTGTCTACCCCCAACCACCCTCAGTATGGCATGCACCTGAGCAGCGAGGAGGTTCGCTCTCTGGTCGCCCCCTCGGACGAGACCACGGATGCCGTCACCTCGTGGCTCAACCGCAACGGCATCAAGGCCAAGGTCGACAACGACTGGGTCTCCTTCACCACCTCGGTCGCCAAGGCCAACAACCTGCTAGACACCACCTTCGCCTGGTACCAGCAGGACGGCGACAAGACGGGCCCCAAGCTCCGCACCCTCCAGTACAGCGTTCCCGATGACCTGGATGTCCACGTCGACATGATCCAGCCCACCACCCGCTTCGGCAAGCTCGCCGCCAAGGCCTCCACCATCTTCGAGATCTACGAGGAGCCCGAGACCCAGGGTGTTTCCAACGTCAAGGTTGCTGCCGATGAGGGCCACCCCACTTGTACCGGCTGCATCTACCCCGACGAGATCCGCTCCCTGTACAACATCAAGTACAAGCCCTCTGCCTCTGAGAAGAACACTGTCGCTTTCGCCTCGTACCTCGAGCAGTACTCCAACTATGCGGATTTCACCTCGTTCGCCGAGGCTTTCGTCCCCGACGCTGCTGACCGCAACTACACCGTCAAGCTCGTCAAGGGTGGTCTGCACGACCAGTCTCCTGATAAGATCGGAGGTAAGCTTTTCTCTCACCCCCCTCTCCCCCTTCCATTCAAGCCCTGTACTAACAAACCCCCAGTCGAGGCCAACCTCGACCTCCAATACATCCTGGCGGTCTCCAACCCCATCCCGATCCGCGAGTACTCCATCGGCGGCCGCGGCCCTCTCGTCCCCACCGCCAACCAGCCCGGCCCTGAAATCTCCAACGAGCCTTACCTCGACTTCTTCCAATACCTCCTCTCCCTCAAGAACTCCGAGCTCCCCCAAACCCTCTCCACCTCCTACGGCGAAGAAGAGCAATCCGTCCCGCGCGAGTACGCCGAAAAGGTATGCTCGATGATCGGCCAGCTCGGCGCGCGCGGCGTCTCCGTCATTTTTTCGAGTGGCGACTCCGGCCCCGGCGACGCCTGCATCCGCAACGACGGCACCAACAGCACTTACTTCGAGCCCACCTTCCCCGGCGCCTGCCCGTGGGTTACCTCGGTCGGAGGAACCTACCAGACCGCGCCCGAAAAGGCCGTCTATTTTTCCAGTGGTGGATTCTCCATGTACCACAAGCGCCCTTCCTACCAAGACCCCGCCGTCAAGAAGTACCTGAAGAAAATCGGCTCCACCTACTCCCAATTCTTCGACCACCAAGGCCGTGGCTTCCCCGACGTGAGCGCGCAGGCGTACAAGTACGCCGTGTACATCGGCGGTAAACTTGCCGGCGTTTCGGGAACCTCTGCCTCGGCCCCGGCCTTCGCTGGTGTTGTGGCGCTGCTCAATGCTGCCCGCAAGAGCCGTGGTATGCCGAGCTTGGGATTCATTAACCCCTTGCTTTATCATGATCCTTCGGCTTTTACTGATATCGTTGATGGTGCGGGTACGGGCTGCCTGGGAAGACCGGAGTTTGCGGCTGATGAGGGGGGCAGTGCGAAGTGGAATGCTACGGAGGGGTGGGATCCTGTTACTGGGTTGGGGACGCCCAAGTTTGAGAGGTTGTTGGAGCTTGCGGCGCCGGGGGTTAAGAACGCTTAAATGTCGAGAGACGTTTAGGGGCGGTGTTGAAGAGGGGAATGTAATGATGATGTATGAAGTGATGAGGATGATGAGCGATTGATGGGGGTTATGATGCAGTGGTAGTACCTACCTACATAGGATCTTTTGTTCATTGTTAGTGAACGGTAATACCTAATGACTTGAATCCCTATGTTGATGAGCTTATATTGCGTCCTTGTGATGTGGACTGTGATGAACTCATCTTGCAAGAGATCTTCGGCTCGTAGTCTGTCTCCTCACTGCTGTCCGTGAACTCTTGGTCCTCATGAGGAAGTCGGCGACGGAGCCAAAACCGTGTTAGTTGATTGGTCAGATTTCCCAATAGTGGAGACTCAGTGTCAGGACACTAGGACACGGACTTCCAACCTGCAATTTCGATATCTTAGATGACCTCCTTCAAGGCACAAAGACACTTGATTTCTCTTTCAAATAGTAATTTATCGTTACTATCAGAAGTGGAACTGGTATTGACTTCGAAATAAGCATACTCACTTATGTATCACAGCATGAGAGACAGACCATTCGAAACCCGAACGGGATTTTGATTGCGAAGGATGGGATTTTCCAGTTTTCGTCAGTCTTGCTGAAGTTGTTAAGGAGTTCAATTGTCTTGGATTTCACTGTCTTGCAGCTGAGGGGAGGATAGATCAAGTCAGGATGTCTTGGGTGTAAACCTCCTGTACGGACGCAACGGGCAGGGGGTTCGGGGTTTAGGTATTATGCCTGGTATGGGCTTTGCAACGGACCGACGGGTGCCAAGGGTTGCCAGGCATCAGGCTTCTCTTGGAATAATGAGTGAAGCAACCTGGGCTGGAATTGATGTCGACATCCGGGTGGGAAAGGGAGTAGGTAGCCTTGATTACATGGAATTGTCAACTGTACAGAGGGGACGCATATGTCGCACGTGGGCAGATCAAGTCAAGAGTGCAGAGTGCGGAGTGCAGACTGTAGGGAAACTGGATTACAGACTGAGCAATGGAACCTAACTTGGCATCTTGCATTGCATCACTTCCGAGCTCCATGTGATGTTACTGCTGCTACTGCTGCTTCTGCTACGCTGCTGCCATGTTTACGTCCAAGTATATCAGCTGCAGTGCTCATATGCCACCGACAACTTTCTTGAAATGTGCTCGTAAGGCTTAGACTCGGAGAGCACAGCTGAATGCATTCTTATCTCCGGCCTTTCTAATAGGTTCAACTTTGCGATGTTGTCACCAGGAGGAGATGGTCAGAGTAAAAGGCGGTCGAATAAGCCCGGTGTCTAGAAGGAAATGGTTTGGCCGCTTTACGGTAGTGATATGTTTTGGACAGACATCTATGACCCGGAAGCTTATGATGATATGGGCCTCCTGTGTATAGATTACATTTTCCAAGCATGCCGGTTTTGATTCCTGCTGTATGTTTGACTGCTTATGCAGGTTTCCCGCAAGATGCGAGTTGGTGAGTGCATAAGCAGCGGGTTGGGATGCATTGCCTTGCAGCGGGCTTTGTGCGTACGCTGTTGACCACATATGCACTGTTGCTTCATGGTGTCGTCCCTGTTACAGCCTGAGTGTCTTTTCCCATCTGTTCAAGGCATTCGAAGTTCAGAAACTGGGAAGTCAACATTGCCCTTTCTCCTTCCAGGTTATAGAGGTTTACCTGACTCCAAACGCCCTTCCAAAGTGTGAGTTGTGTCACACAGCGCAGGGCAGATATGAACCTATGCAACTTACCTTGTATATCCTACGTCACCTGGCCCTACCTTCAAGTTGTTCATTTTGCCGTGCCTCATCGTACTCCTCCGCAAGAGAAGGATGAGACGTTCCAAGGTGCATAAAAGCCGAGCAAACGGCCAGTTGATGTCTCGAGTCCTCAGTCCTCAGTCTCGGCACCGAAGCCTGTCGGTATCTTCCACGCTTAGGCTTGATAGCTTCCATCCCGTTGAATCGGGTGTTTATCAGCTGAGTTTCAGGTCGTCTCTTCATTGTTGGTTCGTCACCGAGGCCGATGTTGAACTGGCATATGCCCGATGTGGTACGAAGCTGGGTAGGGATGAGATGGGATTGCTGTGCCTGGCGTGCCGTCCCCGCAGGTTTCGGGAGGGAGGGAAACGGGGGAAAGTCCGTCTGAGCTGCGTCGAAGAAAAGTGTTTGTTAACAAATGGAAGCATTCCAGATGACAGAGAATCCCGAAACCGTTTATCTTGTCAACGTGATTCGTGTGATTCGTGTCTGAGGTTAAGTAGCAGGCGGCTGATAAGATATCGGTCGATAAGGTTCCGAGCCTGTGGGATGGTGGCATGGTCATCCTCTTCCGTAGCATCCGACTGTGCGCAGTCAAATGCCATATGGTGGTATATCTGTGCCTCAGAGCACTGCAGCGGCATGGCCGTGACGCATCACATCGCATCGCGGGAACATTCGGGGTATTCGGGGCTGTGGTCCTCAGCGAAGCCCCGAGAGGTAACGAAGGGGATGATATGATACAAGGCAAGGGGCGAGAAGGCATCACGGGAGCATGAGATGATGAGGGTTGATGATGTTTGTCGATTCGTGGCGCAAAAAGCGAGGGTTGATTGTAGCAAGGGAAGAATGACTCGACTCGACAGTCGAAAGATCTGAAATGGGACAAGATCTGGATCAGCAACGGATGGAAAGTGGAAGGTTGCATTTGACGGCCCAACGACTCCTCCTTCGGGTCTCGCTGCTTTGTTGCCCGCACCTGCCCGCATTCCTCTCGACCATCGAGAGTCTCTACCCCTCATTGTTCTGTTGGAGGAGGCGCTCTTCCCCTGAGAAGAAAGTGGACGATATGATGGAGCGGGTCCCTGGCCGAGTGGTTCCTTGCCGTGTTTGGTTTGGTGTGGTTGGCCGCTTCTTGTGCCGTGCCTGCCCTGATTGTCGTGACAGGATCGACATGGTTTTTTTCTTGTCAATGCCGCCTTTCGGTTGCGACGTCGTCTTTGGGGTTGGGGTTGGGGGTTCCAACTTTCATCTGACCAACCTTGTTTCTCCGTCTGATCTGGATATTGTCTTTGATCCGAGTTTTGATCTGATCTTATAAACACACTACCCAACCGGTGAAGAAAGGTTGATAAGAGCTTTCATCATCCTCACCAACTGAAATGTGAAAAAAAAGACCCTGAACTCCGGGAAAGGCGCTCAAGCCACATCATCACCTGTGAAAAGAATTCATCCAATGACAGAAATGATCCCTGTCGTCCCCGCTGCCCCGGTTGTCAAACACACCCACCGCAACCGCTAGTGTCCGCCCCAAATCCCTGTTTTGGCTACCGTGGTACGGAGTACTTCGGCTGCTTTCCTTTTTCTGTTCAAAATTTTCGTCTTCTTTTTTCGCTCTCGACGGACCTCTCGAATTTCGCGAATTCGCTGTCCGCCTTCTTTTCCGGTCCTCTGCTTTTCAACTCCGCATGTGTGACTACCCAATAACAAGCGGCTTTCATCCATTGTTGAAGCGTGCTTCAACTATGCAGAGGTGGATGACTTTCACAGTCTGGAGTGTCACTTTAGGGACCTACATCCACCGAAGCGGAGTTGAAGGACGGTTCGTCTATAGCCGGGTTTTCTAGCAAAGTTCTCAGGCCTCTCATTGGTCAACTCGAGTGCACGTCCCTACAACTGGTCAGGGCGTTTGCCAAGCCCATTTCTGATTGGCTACTTCGCGAACAGTGTCAACGACAGTCTGCGCCAGAATGCACTGGGTCCTTCCGTTTTTGAAATCACCAAATCTCTCGATATCGCCTATCGATAAGGTTATCGTCATCCTCACTACGCCGAGACGCCGTCTTCATCATCGCCTTCTTTACCATCGGGTAGCTCCGACGATCCAATGCAATGCCATCAAGAAATGAAGCAATGAAGCAATGAGGACAGAAAAGAGGAAAGAAAAGAGGAAAGAAAAGAGGAAAGAAGAAAGAAAAGAGGAAAGAAAAGAGGGACAGAAAAGATGGAAGAAAAGAGGACAGAAAAGAGGGACAGAAAAGAAGGATAGAAAAGAAGGACAGAAAAGAAAAGCAAAAGGGAGCAAGATGGAGCAAAAGGGAGCAAAATGGAGCAAAATGGAGCAAAAGGGAGCAGTTAGGGTGAGGACGGCTACAGCCGTCCGAACAAAGAACGTTGCAAAAGATGCAGATGCCCACGCTTCACTTATACAGCGGGCGTTGCTTGAACTAGGGATCCAGCATCGCACCGGTGTCCGAGACTATTTTACAGATAAAGCTCAGACCACGTGCTGTTTGTTGTTATTTCCTTGTCACCACCGGTCCATTCACTTGGTTCCAAGTCTTTACAGTATATAAAGACGGCTGGTGGACCGGCGCACACTGAGCCAACTGTGCCTTTGTTGTCTCCAACGAACCGAAGCGAAAGGCGGGAGACGAACAAGAAGCAAAAAGAGCCGCTGGGGTTGGACCGTTGTTGGAGAAAACACACAACCAAAAAGCGAGACGAGTGGAATAAAAAACCGAATGCAGGTTCGTCGGGCGGTCACGCATCTCAGCTTGCCCCGACCAACCTTTCCCCAGAATAACTTAGCCTGGGCAGCGGGGACCAGGCCGTGGGCAACCTCCAGGGGTGACCGTTCCAGTCGTGCAGTTGTGAGCTTGTGAGCCGGGGTGGGTGACTGGGGCACGACGCACTTCTGGACGCACCACAGGTACACGCACGACAAAGCACGCACGACCTGACGCACCCGCTTTCCATCTCTCCAGAGAAGGCACAGGGCCAAGCACACCACACAGCACAGGCACCGCAGGCACCACACCAAAATTTATGCTTTTCCCCCAACCAAGCTGAGACCGCGGGCATCGATCTGTCCATTCATCACTTCCGTTCCATCATTCGAACCTGGCCTGGCACACCTTCCTTGCAACAAACCAACAACTCCCGTCCTCCTTCCTGCCCTTGTGCTCTTTTCCCTCGTTTGGCACACATCATCACCACATCTTGACAATCTTCTCCCGTCTCTTTCAAGGCCAGTTGTTGGTTGTTGCTACTACTACTCAGTGCCGCCAAGTCAGTTGATAGAGTCGGGGTCCTGACTGATCCTCCCATCAAACCGCGTTTTCTTCAAGTTGCATCCCCGTCACTCGTCTGGGCGCGCCGTCACAGGACCCAGCCAGGTTAGCAACTTTGTCAGATTCATCCATCCACCTTCCATCAGTCCAACTAAGGCGTCTCGAAAAAGTGAAAAGACTCCCGAGTCTTCGTCCTCCAGTCAAGTTGTGGTTGAGGCTCTTCAGATTGCCAGGTTGGACTCTGTGCTCTTCACCTCGTCGGTGTCCAGCCGCTGTGCAGCCCTAGTCAAGGATCGTGAGGTGGTCTAGGCGCAGGGTCTTGAAAAAAAAAAGTCGTCATTGTTTTTTTTTATTTCCACTTCTCGACTTTTTTAAAACTGGAGATCCGCGGGTACCTGTAGCCGAGCGTCCGTCCGCCCTCTCCGCCCATTTTCCCAGCAAGCATTCCACTTTTTCAACACGATGGATCCAAGACACCAGCAGCAGCAGCCGCCGCCACAGCTCCCGTTTTCACGGAACGGGAACGCTGCTCCAGCTTCTGCCCAAAACACGACCACCACCGCTTTTGGTCGCCCACCATTCCCGCCCGCGTCATCGCAGCCACCATCACAGCCGCCACTTCAACCACACGCGCAGCATCCTCATCCTCATCATCATCAGCAGCATCAACCACCATCGCATCGCTCCCCGCCGCAACCAGCGCATCAGCAACCACCCCCGCCGCAGTCGCAGCACTATTCGCCCTCTGCCAACCCGCCGCACTCGACTTTTCATGCGGATCTGCACACGCGCAAACACTCCGATCCGATCCAGTACTACGCTGGTCCGCCCCGGCATTTGCGACACGAATCCGGCCCGATGATGCCCCCGGCGCATTCGCGACACCCGAGCGCTTCTTCGATTACATCAGGGCCCGGCCCCGTTAATCGCGCGATGCCGCCGCCCACATCACCTCCTCAGCAGGGGCCGCCTCCTCAGGGTCCCCCGCCGCCATCGCACCAGCAGCAGCTTCAACAACCGCCGCCGCAAGCGCATCCGCAACAACACCCCCAGCAACACTTGCAACAACATCCGGGTCCTCATCAACAGCAACAGCAGCCGCCGCAGCCGCCACACCCTTCTCAACAAGGCCCGCCGCCGAATGCGCACCAGATGGGTGGATCCTATGGCATCCCGCCTCCTCGAGCTCCTCCGGTCGCGATCGGGCCACCGAACGCGTTTCCTAGGGACCGCCAGCTCCCTGCCTTAGAGACTCTGCCAAGGACCGGCTCCGGCAGCAGCATGTCCATCTCCTCTATGCTCGGCGGCCCTCCCCCAGCTCGCGATCCCGGCGTACCTGCCGGTCCATACCCGCCTGGGCCCCCCTCGGGTGTGTCAGGTCCGCCGTATAACCAACCCATGCATGCATCCCCCCGAATGCACACGATGGGCGGTCCAGGCCCCGACTTTGGCTTCCGCCGACCACAGACACCCGACCGTCATAGACTGTTCGATGGCCGCGACCCTCGAGACCCGCGTGATCCCAGAGACCCCCGAGATCCTAGGGGAGATCCCAGGGACCCTAGGACGGGCATTGCTGCGTCGCCTTCGGGTGGCTACACCCCGGAGGTGCAGCGTTATGGTACACCGCAGGTCTATAGCAATAGGGGACCGCCACTAACTGCTGCAGAACAAGCAAGGGAGCAGGCACGTATGGCTGGGACCGGGGTGCCGCCGCGGCCCAACAGTCAGCCCAAGTCCTTCCCGAACGCTCCTCCGCCACGTCCCATGGAAATGGGTAGACCACCGCCAAACGACATGTATGGGCATAGGGAGGACAGGAGAGCGGTCGAAGAATACAACCCCGAGCGTCCCATTCGAGTGCCCAATTACGAGGAACAGCGGTTCATGACTGAAAGGGAACGGCAAGAGAGGGAGCGCCAAGAAAGAGAATTCCAGGAGATGCGTGAGAGGGAGCGCCGCGAGAGGACCATGTCGGGGAGTGACGCTGGACGGCCACACCCGATGCAACAAGCCGAGTATGCTCGCCAGATGGAGCACCAGAGAGCCCCCCCTCAGTTTGGTCGACCTCCTGATCCACGAGAGCAAGGTCATTGGCACAGGCCGAGCTTTGAACAGCCACGAGGCCCTTACGATCAGCCCGGACACATGGCCAGGCATCCGCACGAGCATCCGGTGACCACTGCGCCCCCGTACAATGGCCACCCGTCGTATGCTACGGGTCCGCCGCCGGATCGGTATCCTCCCTCGTCGCTCCCGCCCCATCAGCAACACTCCATGGCAGCTCATGGGCCGGGTCCTATGCAGTTTGAGTCTCCGGAACAACGACAAAGGATGAATATGATGCATATGGAGCAGCGGCAACAGCAGCAGCAGCAGCAGCAACATCAGCATCCCTATTACATGCAACACCAGCAGCTCCCCCCTCGTAGCAGAGAAGACCAGCCTGTGCCCCCTCCGTCAGTCGCCTATAGTGGTGTGGGTACGGGCTCGTTGTACGGTTCCCCAAGGAGTCGTCATATGGAAGAACTGGCTCCTCCTGGACATCAGCGGAACTTGTTGGGCATTCAGGAGATAAACCGCAAGGGTCGCATTTCGCCCTTGCCCCAGGCTGTCCAGGGTGCCCAACCCCAGCTGGCCGGCCCAACAGGCGAACCTGGTATCAAGAGCGAATTCGGACGTATGTTTTCCGGAATCGGTACCGGCGTTGGCGCCATGAGCCCAATTCCCACTGGAATGCAGCAGCTTCCCTTTACTGGAGCCAGCTTGATGCGTCGTGAGGATTCCGATGGAGTCCCACAGCCCCAAGAACATGCCGAGCCTGGAGCCAAGGGCCCCGGCCGTGGTAAACGTAGAAAGCTCAAGGACGACGAGTCCAGAATAGATGAGGATAGCACAGGGAGGTTGACTCCCGTGGGGGGTCGCGGCAAAAAAGCCAAGACCCATCATACCCACCACCATCATCAGTACGTTGATGTTATATCATTCTTGTCCCAGGGAGCTACTAACAAACCCAGCCATCACCACCATCATCATCGGCATGATCTCCCGCAAGGCCCTGGGCCTGCGCTCATGGGGAATACTCCGTTCAAGAACGTGACTGGTGCGACATCTGTGCCTCCGCCCAACGCAATGCTCGCTAAGGATTTGCCGACAACTCACCATCATCACCATGTCGTTCCTCGATCGTTGCCGCATCCCAACAACGGTCCAGCCAAAGCGGCTCCGGTACAACCCCCGAGTCCCCCTCCGGTCCAACTCCCCAAGCCCAAGCATGAGGTCAAATCAAAGGAGGTGCTGAAAAGCGTGGCCAATCTTCCGCGGTCACACTTGGGTGAGGTTGTGTACGATCCCAAGCTGGCGCCATCGCGGAGGCAGGATTCACGCACTAAACGGCCACCTCGCCAACCTTTCAAGTCGACCCCCCGGCCTCTGCCATGGGATTTGATCCAGGGCAAGGAAAATTGCACCTTGACGGTGAAGATTAGCAAGACCCATCTCACCCCTGAAGCCCGGGAGGAGATCACTTCCAGGAGAGCTCTCTGGGGTACCGACATCTACACTGATGACTCGGATGTAATTGCTGCCTGCATCCATGCTGGTTGGTTCAGGGGCGAGTGGCCGGAGGAGGTGGACACAACCTTTTTGGGCTTGGACGAGGCAGTTAGTAACGCCTCCGACATCCTTACGAGCATGCGTAATGGTCCTCAGACGGTCAAAGACGAGGCTGGCTCGGAGGTGTACTCTGAACCCCCTCAGAACGGCCCCATGGCTGTACCAGCCAACCGCGATCTCCACGTGACCCTTCTCATACTCCCCAAGCTCGAAAAGTACGCCTCCACCGCGCGCTTCGGCATCAAGAGCCGCGAATGGGGCAGCGTCCTCGAAGAAGGCGACGGCATTTACTCACGCTCGTCGCACGACGGCCTCAGCTTCGCCATCATGGACATCCGCTGGCTGGTCAATGGCGCGCAGCCTGTGAACCGACTGAGAGGCAAGGCCAGACGCGATAGAATAAACAAGGCTCTTCGGGAGATCGCACAAAGCCCGCCATTTTCGAGTTTCAATAAGTTGGGACAGATTAGACTGAGCGGGACGCCGCAGGAGCAGCGTGAGAAGGAGTCTGATGAGGGCCAGCAGAGTAGCAAGTGGTGGCCGTCGGCCGGGACTGGCAGGAAGGCTGCGGCTGATGAGGATAAGGAGAACCATCAGCCGGGTGAGAGTGTCGAGGGGCCCAAGGGGAAGGAGAAGGAGGGAGAGAAGGAGCCGGAGAAGGAACCTGAGGAGCAGCGAGAGGAGGACCAGGATGGGGATGTGACGATGGAGTTGGAACCGGAGGCTCAACCGGCGCAGGCGAGGGAGAAGAGCCAAGAAAAGGAGAACGAGAAAGCTGATGGTGAAAAGGAGGATGTCGAGATGACCGATAAGCCTGCTGAGGATGAGGCAACAGAAACCTCAAAGACGATCGAAGAAGATAAGGAGGTGGAAAAGACTGGTGAGCCGGAGCCTGAGATGGACAAGAAGCAAGAGCAGGAGCCGGAGAAGGAAAGCGAGCAAAAGAAGGCCACCAGCCCTGAACCCAAGGCAAAGGAGGCCGAGCCCGTCAAGGAAACTGAGCCTGAGCCCGAGTCTCCGCCTGCATCCAACCTTGATGCCCCGGCCAAACCTCCCGCAGAAGTCGAAAAGACCCATGCACCGGAACCGGAACCGGAAAAGGCGGATGAAAACGATGATACCATCGTTGAAGAACCGGAGGAAGCAGCGGAGGAGCCATCAAAGCCGGCGGAGGAAGCCGTGGAAGCTGCTAAGCCTGCCACCGAACCAGAGACCGTAAAGGCTGTGGTCACGAAGACCATCACGGAGGTCAGGGAAGCTACGGTGCCGCCTGCGGTTGCCACGGAAGAGTCAGCCAAGGCTGTCACTCCTGCTGCAGATGCTGCAGGTGCAGATCAGGCTGCTGCTGACCACGACGCGGCTGACGCCGCTGCTGCGGCCATTATTACCACGATTACCAGTACGACTACTACCGCTACCACCACCACTGCTCCCGCCACTGCCCTTGCTCCTGTCGAGGACAAGGAAAATGAAGATAAGGACGTCGAGAAAGCTAAGGAGGCTTAAGCAGACATTTGGAAAATGGGAAATATGGAATGATATCAAATTTTGGGACAATAAGTGGATGGCGAAAGTGGATTGCAGGTTGTAAAAATGTATGACTGCCTGTGTAAGGAAGAGAGAGAGCGTTGCATTGCATTGCCTGTTTTGTTGTGTTGCTGCCGGGCATGTTTGATACCAGGCTGTTGGTTTAGTTGAGTTAAAATGAAGAGAACGTTTTGGAAGTCATTTTGATGGTGCCTTGGTTATTGCTGTCGATAATGCTGTGTTTTGCGGTAGCATTTTGCTCTCTGTGTTGGCGTCTGTGTATTGCCGGGCTCGTTGATGTGAGAACTAGAATATGGACTTTGGTGAAATTGAGGATGTATATGGTTATTAGACATACAGAAAATGGATGACTACGCCGCGAGGCTTGGATCTAGTTGATGGTAATTTACATCAACTCTGGCCCGTTAAGGTGCTTTGTATCAACGATAATCCCTTCAGTGTTTTGTCAATACAGACACGGTTGATTCAATTTGCCAATCCAAACAAATTAAACCGCTTCTATTGTACAGCTGAACCAGCACTTGACACGGGTCAAAATTCCCAACGTCCTCCTCATCAACTAGCAGACAACACGGGTGGTGCCCGCATCGTCAGTCTTGACAGACCTGACGGTCCAAGATTGTGAGCAATCAATCTTCTTGCCTCCATGCAACCCGTCCTGCTTCCAATCTACCACCACCACCCGATCGGTAGCTTCCCATCTCACTTCCCATTTCATTCCCATCTGTTCATCATTCCAAAACATCTTTTTCTCAGCGTCGAGACGTTTAGAAATCCGTAACCCTTCCATTAAAACTCCAATCCCCACCCGCCCCCCACCGCAACGGCTCATTCTTCGGCCCCCCAATCTCGCCCGTCTTGGGATTCTTATCGCCTTCGAACTCGGGCGGCGCGCCCTTGCGGATGCCGCCGCTGAAGGTTTGGGATGCGTCTTCGATCACTGGCGGTGCTTGCACTTCCACTTTTGCCGCGTTCACTGTGTTGTCCCCAGTGGGGGTGGTGACGTGCTTTGAATTGTTTTCGGGAGAGGCTGGGGTGGCCGGGTTCGAATGGTTAAGGTTGGGAATGGTGGTGTGGGTGTAAAGCGCGGCTTCGGCGGCGGCTTGGAGACGCTCGAATTCGGCTTGTTGGTCGGCGGGCAGGCGGGGAGGGGCGGGGCCGCGTTGGAGGAAGGAGGAGGAGTAGCGGAGGGTGGTGGTTGTTGAGGGGAGGCGCGAGAGGCCGGAGAGGGGGCGGGTGAGGGTTAGGAGGCGGCGGGACATTTTGTTGGTGTCGGGTGTGGTTTGGTGGTGCTGAGGTTTTGAGGTTGAAGTTGAAGATTGGATGCGGATGCGCGGCGGTACCGGCGTTGAGATTATGAGCGTTGTAGAGTTGAAGAGGTGATGAGGATGCTTTAATCGCGCGGTTCGATTACTTTAGAGGCTATGAGGTTGTTCTGCGAGCAATCGGTGATGAGGATGGCGGTCCGCGGAAAGAAAACAGAAATGGAAGGCGAAAAAGGCAAAATCGCGATTTGAAATTCGGTCGCGGATTGCGCGCGCCTTCTGTTCCGAGGCCCAATGAGTTGAATGACGTGAAAGTTCCATTTGCGACGGAGTGGGGCCGGCACTGTGGAGATAAGTGGGTTTTCCATCTGGTTGCCGGCGGGAGATCCCGGGGTTGGGTGGATGGGCACAGTGAATTTACAGTGTGAAGCTGCTATCACCGCGGGGACGAGGCCTTCAAGGTGCTCAGAGGAGGGGGGGATTTCAGAGTTTGACAAGCTTCTTTTCCTTTTCACAATATCTGGCGATGTCTTCATTTGGAACCTGTCAAATCCAGCTCGATGCTGGACACATAACGACAAGTACCGCGCTTCAACCGGCAATTGAAAATTGCCCACAAGTGGAACCCAGCATTTGATGTCGTCCACACCACCCCCAACGCCGATTGGTGTCATGCTGAGCCTGCTTAAACTCCGAAAAAGCCAAGTTCAACGGCGTGCGCCCAACTTGAGGCCCAAGACACCCGTTGATTGGCTTCCTCCCTTCTCACTCAACATAATGCCTTGAAAAGTTGAACAAAGATTCATCACGCGGTTTCCCGCTGATGGCTGCCTTGGCCCGCTTAACCTACCGGATCTCGTGGCAGCCAGCATGATTGTTTGCTGATGGAGTACCGGGTCCTCACGGTATTTGACCCTCTGCTGTCCTCCCCGCACCGCCAGCATGTCTTGCATGATTGCCGTGGGAGTCACGATGGTAGGAGATATCCACACCCATTTTTTGTTGGCGAGCATGTCCTTGCTATATAAATATCCCGTGTTTGCGAGAGGGAGGTAGAGGGGGATACGATGATGTTGGGGTTTTATGACCAAGACACTTCCCCGACTGTGGTTTTTGTTTTTGACCCAGCAGGCATACAAACATGGAGCAGAACTACAATTACGAGAAGAGTGGAAGTCCGCAACGGCTTGGATTCTGGTTACTACCCTTCAACAAAGCGGCCGCCGCCTTGGTGAGCTGCCATCCATGGAACCTCGAGCGATTTGCTTTCGACGAAGATACTTCCGGCCTCTGGATAGACTTTTCGAACCCCGAGAAACAAGAGTACACTGTTGGCTGCAGTGACTCTGTCGACATCTACCTCCCACAAGTCTGGAACTCGACAGGTTCATCAGGGATATCAGAACAGCACGCATCCTTCCGAGCCGTCACAGACACTGGTCCTATTCTTCTTTGCGATGAGTCCGAATACTCCTCTACAGAACCCTTCTCCCACGGCAGCCATTCATACACCGTGAACTTTCGACGGGAAGGCGAACGATCAGTGCTGGTGGCCCAAGGAATCAACTCCCTGGTGGCCTTTGGTCATGGCAGGTTCTATCAGTTTGAGCTCCGGTGGGAACGTGATGGCCTCGATGAGTTTCGCATGGAACCACCAGTGCTCTACGCTTTGGGTCCGAGCCGTATCAAGACAAAGCGGTATGTCTTAGGAGAGAAAGTAGGCGGAGGCACATTCGGAAACGTTTACCACGCTATGGATATCACCACGGGGACTGTCATGGCAGTCAAAAAGTTCCATCGTCTATCCGGCAAGCGGCTCGACTTCGCCTCTCGAGAAATCGCCAACCTGCTCAAGATCAACAGCGACGAATCACTACGATGTGTAAGCCACTCCCTCCCTCTTTACATCCCCCCAACCCCCACTAACACAAACCTACAGGACCACATCATCCAAATCCTCGATTACACCACCGGCCCCAATTGGGCAGAGATCTTCCTCCCCCTCAAATCAGGCAACCTCAAAACCCTCATCTCAAAAATCCTCCCTCCCTCTTCCCATTTCGAAATCTCCAACCTCGTCCTCCACCAAATGCTCCTCGCCCTCCACCACCTCGACCACCACAAAATCATCCACCGCGACCTCAACCCCGAAAACATCCTCTGGGAACTTGACTCCCCCTCTTCAGGCCCAGGCTACCACTTCACCCTAGCCGACTTCGGCCTCTCCACTTCCACCTCCACCCTCTCCACCTCCACCTCCAAGCGTGCCTTCTCCCGAGCCGAAGTAGCAGGCACGACACCCTTCATGGCCCCCGAGATCTACAACAGGCACAAGCAGAAACAAAAACAGACGTCCAAGGTGGACATCTGGTCTCTGTTCGCCACGGTCGTGTGGGTGCGCGATCACCGGTTTCGGAAGGGGTGCGAGCTGCTGGGACCGCATTTGGTGCATGTGTGGCTGAATAGGATCGCGGGAAAAGGGAAGGGGAAAGGGGGGTATGAGGCTGTTAGGAGGATGGCGTGCTTTGATCCGGGGAGGAGGCCGTCGGCGGGGGAGCAGTTGGAGATTTTGGAGGAGGAGGCGGAGATGGAGGGGTTGGAGGACTTGGAGGAGTTGGATGAGATGGATGAGATGGAGGCTAGGTTTGCTGGGATGGGGCTCCAGTGGAATGAGGGGATGGGGTTCGAGGGGGAAGTGTCGGATGGTTATGCCTTGGGGACGCCGTACTATCAGTATGATGAACCACATATGACCGGGGCGATAGGTGATTATGGATGGGATGGTATTAATGAGGCGTGGACTGCTAGTGAGGGTTATGTGCTTCCCATGGAAGCACCGCGGGATCAGGAGGTGAGTTCTTCTTATCACTGGTGGCAATAAAGCTTTTGCTAACAAATTTTAGGGATGGGTGTCAGGCTATGATGGCCACTACGGTCTGGCAAAGGGACCAAGAGACGAAACTGCTGCCGCCATGGCGATGTGGACGGCCTGGTACCTTGCGACCGACGGGGAGTTGTCGGGAACAGGTCGGTGAGATACAGAGGAGAGAACTTGACGCCTGGCTTCATCACCCTCGCTATTACGAAAATTGATACCCAGCAGCACCTCGCTGCTTCTTTGGTTTGACGGTCTTTCCAGATGATACCTTCTATCTAATGATTTTATTTACCCAACCCTACCCAAACTCCAAGCAATAATAAACATTACAAGGCATTATTATCATCCTCCAAGCAACGAGTTGCACTCCTTACAACTTCGTCTTGTTAGAGGGAGCGTTAAAGTTGGGGTATCCCTTCTCCTTCCACTCATAAAAGCTCATGCCGTTCGCCGATGAGGGCATGTAGACGACCAAAGGAACAACGACATCCTCCTCGACGCCAAGGGTCTCGGCCTTGTGGACGATGGTCTCCTTGAGGATCTCGTAGCCGGCCTTCTCGTAGAGGCCAATGGACGAAGGGGAAGACTCGAAGTAGATGGGAAGCTGGCAGCGCTCGGAGAGTTCGAGACCGAATTTGGCGAGGGCAATGCCACCCTTGCGGCCCTGGCATTTGGGGTCGACGCCGATGACGTGGGCATCTGTTATCGCGTCTATCAGCAGATGTCACACTATAAAAAGGGAACAGGAGAAAACAAAGATGACCCACAGATATAAGGCTTGCCACCAAAGAGCTGCTCCCTCATGTCGTGCAAGGGGTTAAGGACCCTCTCGGCCCTCTCCCTCTGCTCGCCCTCGAGCCAGGGAACGCCGTGGTTCTTGCGCTCCTCCTCGGAACGCTCACGGACGAAGATATCGACCAGACCCATGCCCAAAGTCTCACCGTCGGCCATGTCGACAGCCTTAAAGGTGTACTGCGAGTCAGAGGTGTGCCAGTACTCGAGGGTGCCCTTGGCGTGGGCCTCGCGGAACTCGGCCGCGTCGGTGTCGACGCCGGGAAAGAGGATCTTGAGCATGATCTCGCCCATGCGCTCGCCCTTGAAGGCGGCAAAGTAGGACTCGTACACGCGACGGATGTCGGGGATGAGGGCGGGGAGGACGGCGACGACCATTTTGGCGGTTGTGTTTAGGGTGTTTGGGGGTGGTTTGGTTTGGATAAGAAACGGCTGGTTGTGGGGTGGATGGATGGATGGATGGATGGATGGACGTCGGACGGGTCGGATCTGATAAGATCTCTTGGGCTTTGATAAAAGATGAAACAGACGGAGAGAAGGGAGCAAGCTGGTTCGTTTCCTCTTTTTAAAAGATCAGAGATCTCGTGTGCGTTCTTTATCTGATGATCTGATCAGATAAGAACGACTGCCGATTTCTTCCGCCACCCCAACACCCGCAAGCCAAGGAGACCATGACTAGAAAAAGTCAACGAGTTACTAGGTTCACCCCAACAAAGCGAAGCGCCCAGAAGGACGAGACCACGCGAGGCGGCGAGATGGTGAACCGTGGCATCGTGGGATGCGCCGGCTTCGGTGGCCTAGGCAACCTGGGCTACGCCGGCCAGCATGAGCCAGCATGGCGCCATACTCGGGTTAAGCGGTAAGGGGGGAACTGTGGACGACCTGGTCTCGAAGCTCTCTCCACACCAGCTAACCCAAATCCGAGTTCATCCGGTGCTCGAGGAGTGTCTCCAGGAAACCACCGCGGCGGTCGAGCTACTAGCTCGGTTAGAACGTGGTTCAGAAGGTAGCTGAAAGAAAGGGCAAGCTGCTGCTGCCCACCGAAGCCGAGAAAGGTCCGAGTTGAAAGGAAGAACGTGAAGTGTTTGGGCCATCAAGGTTGATGATCATCATGGACCACATTCATGGTCACGATCCGGCAGCGTGGCACCCACGTGTTACCCATTGTCTCACGGGTTCTGAATCTGGCGATGAAAATGTTGATCAGTTGTCCACACGGGAGGACAGCGGTGCAATGGGTCCGAGGGGGTGGAACTTACGCCCACGATCAAAACAACGCACTCACGCACTGTCTTGGCCATGATCCGACCTGGGATGATTCATTTCATGGTACCATTCCTGATTTGTCAGTACATAGGCTGGACCCGGATCTTATCAGTTGTCCTTCGCATTCGCTCGATACGAGATCTTGTTCTCTGTGTGGATGCATGGTGGGAAAAGTTTGTCCAGCGATGTCCCTTGTTGGTGTTTTGGTCTTGGGACTACAGTAGTCTTGGACCGGAGAACCGGCCGTTTCGAAACTTCCCGTTTAGAGTTATCAGATCCGTTTTCGGACCCACCCGGGGCAAGCTCGCTTATCTTCGCTGGGTCGGGGGTCCGGATGTGTCACAGTTGCACTCGTCGGACACTGGAACTTTTGGGACTTTGATCGTGACTTGATCGGATTTTTGAGGCTGAATACAATAAAGGGAGAATCCAGGTTTGACTGGGAGAAAATCGCATGAAACAAATCGCAACTGATCTTCCCCAACGACCGACCCCGAGCACTCTCTTGGCCTGGCTAGCACTCCTTCCCCAGACTCGCGGTCGGAGTGTATACAAGAAGGAGCGATGGAGGGCGAGTGGGAAAAAGCCACCAGCTCAACGGACTCGTCGCCGACCCTCATGGACATCTGTCACTCAGTCACCACCTTCCCAAATCACACAAAGATGAGAGTCCATACTCACGGGTAGAGGTTCCCCCCAATCCACTAGGCGTAGCTACACGTACACCCCTCCCTCTTTGCGGGATCGAACGAAGGCCAAGGCACACACAGGTATCCTCTTGGACACGCCACCCCGGAGGCTCCGCATTGGTTTACTGAACAGGGGCCGGTGTAAGCCGCCATTGCTGGCGCTGCCGTGATGCCGAAGAGGATGAGAATTTTGGTGAGTTGCATTTTTGCTGATAGGTGAAGGTATGCTGCTGTTTTTGAGTTGAGTGTTGCCGTTTTAAGTCGAATGGTGGGAGGAGAACGATTTCTTTGTCGATGGAAATAAATCGCGGGAGACCTGGCTACGTAGGTCAGCTTTCCTTCTTATAGTTAACTGAACACGATCATGTCTTTGGACTGCCGATCTCAGTTCACTATAAAGAGAGCAGGTAAAAAAGAACTCGGGAATGGATGCTGGCCAAGAAAGCCAAACGGGAACGGAGTCGACATTGACAACAAACAAAGTCCGATGCTCAGCCGCAATGGCAGGTGATCTCCCGGCTTGGAAGCTTGTACAAACACCTTATTTGTAACCTCTTGGCTTCTTGGTGTTGATGGATTTGCGCCTATTCCGACGGCGGCATATTGATCGTCGCCAACCACGCGGCGTCAGCCTGGCTTGGCTTTATGTACTACCGCGTTCCTTTCTAGGCAATACCAATCCTTCCATGCCAGGTGATAATCACAAATTGAGATTGCGACAGCGATAAGGGATGAACCGATTCCTCCCACAAATTAGAAGTAAAAGTAGGTAAGACCAACCATCAACTCCCCCACTCCCCATCTCAATCATCAGGAACCTAGTGCCTCTGCTCATTCAACTTCTGCACCTCCTTGGCATGCTTATACACCAACTCCTTAGCCTCATCATCCTCCAAGTAGATGGTGAACGAATCATCATGATTGCGTCCGTAAGAATACCCGCCATAGCCAAACTGCCAGTACATGTCACCCGCCATCTTCTCCTGGACGGCAATCTTCTGCCAGCCGCCAATGACCTCGAGCCGGGTCTCGTTCTTGACCTGGCCGAGCTGCTCCAGACGGCCCTTGTCGGTCATCCACCCGTACTCCTCGAGCACGACGGGCTTCTTGGCAGCGCGGCCCGAAGCGGCGTGGTCGCGGATCCATTGGTTGGACCACTCGACGCTCTTTGACCACCACTGTCGACATTCAAGTCAGTTCCAGTTCAGGGTAAATGCAAAGGGTGGGGAGAAACTTACATCAGGATACAAATGCAGCGTCCCAAAGTCCACATTCCTCAACCTCAACTCCTTATCAAAATCCCCTCCATCCCCCCCATTATAAAACCCATCCTCACTTCCCTGCCTATTAAACCCACCTTCACCACCCCACGTAACCAGATGATTCCCATCCAAACTCTTCACATACGTGCTCATCTCATCAATCCACTTCGTCAACGTCTCCGTCGTACAATTCTCGCTCCTGGGCAAATTCCTCGTCCCATCGGCGCCACACCTCGGCTCATTCGCCAGCTCCCACCCCATAATCGCCGGCGAGTCGCGATACCTCGTCACCATAGCCTTGACGTACTTCTTAAACGCGGCCTTGATCTTGGGCTGCGTGTAAAAGTCGTCGTGGTACTTGCCGCCCAGGTTGACGGTGTAGACGTCCATGCCGCCGTAGTCGGCCCAGTTGTTGGTGAGGGCGACGATGAGCTTGATGCCGGTTTTGGTGGCGGAATCGACGACCTTGTCGAAGGGCGAGACGTCGATGGTTTGCTTGCCGTTGTCCCACCATTGGAAGACGGTCTCGGTGGCGCCGGCGCCTTCGCCGCCGTATTGGGGCAGACCGGAGGGGATGTAAGTGCGGTTTTTGTCGTTGAAACCCCAGGTGCGGAAGACGGTGAGGCCGGCGGCTTTGGCGGCTTTCATGCCTTTTTCGACGTCGGATTTGTCCTGTGGTCAGTTAGCATAAGTGATTTGGGACAGGATGATATGAGATGGATGATGGTGGTACTCACGTTGAAGGGGAAGTAGTAGGCATTGCTACCGGCAAAGTAGAAATCCTTTCCGTCGACCTTGAAGTGGTCACCTTCAGCAGTGACAAAGCCCTTGGGGACCTTGCCTTTGCCGGGGGCTGCCGACACGCCGGTGGCGAGCAGAGAGAGGAGCGAAAGGAAGTGGCCTTGACGCATCTTGACGGTTTGCCTTTGGAGGAGGAGAGAAGACAGAGAGAGTCAACTGGTGAGCAGAAAGACCACATTACTGTTTCCTGCGAAGTCGTGGACTTATATATACTCAAACTCACCCATCACGTCACTAACACTAATCAATGTCTTCAGGCAATTTCCTATTTGGGAGGGCGGAGGTTGCTACCCCGAATTTCAGGGGATCAAGAGGTGTTAGTCGAGCCGAGGCTTGGCATCCAATTGTTAACGGCGACGGACATCGTTCACCCGCCCTCGCCGCCTTATTACCCCAAGTTTTCTCCAGGTTTCCCGGCCGGTCGGTTCCTGGCAGGTAGGGTTACTCTCTCATCAATCGGTGAGGCGATATCGATCAAGTTGGCCAATGATGAGACATCATGAGGGAAACCGAACGTTGGTGGTTGCGTGTCGGGCGAAAGCTAATTCTAGAACTGCTAGGACTGCCTGGACTGCACTCGCGCCGATGCCCCGGGTTCCTGGTTCAGGACCTCGTGACTGTCATGGAAGACTGGCTTACGAGTCGCAAGGGCCGGAGGAACGGGCGAGCTTAAACTTCCCATGTCCCCTTCTTGACAAAGGAGAGGCCATAGAGGATTGATTTTATACGCCGTCTCCCTACTGCTCAACATCCATCTTCCTCCTTCTCACACCGAAGACGACCTAGGCCTTCGTGACACACTGCTCGCAGATGGCATTCGCGACCTGTCCAACGACGGGAGCAGTGACGGGGCAAGAGGCAACTGGAGGGCCGGTTTGCGGGCGCGCCGAGGTGAAGGCGATGGAGGAGAGGAGGGTGATGAGGATGGTGGTGCACTGCATGTTGGCTGGCTGGCTTTGGGATTTGGTAAATGTGAATATCAAGGGAGGTGAGTTACTTGGTAAGTGAAGTGTGTCTGATGTTGCCATCTTCATTGACGTTGACAACATCGTGCTTTTATACTCGGTCAACAGCCTCTTCATCTTCCATTCTCACAGACTTCTGTGTTCAAAGTTTTGATGAAGTGCGTTTTCCTACGCCGGAAGTCCGTAGACATCCATGCACTTGACATGATAGCCATATTGCCCGTGAAGGTCAGCCAGGAACGATGAGGTTGGAGATATAGTATGCAGATTTAACCGCACGACTCTGACTTGTGTAGATGCTCGGCAAGGTAAGTCCGAGGTGGTATTCAGGCTCGCCGATGAAGAGACGAGGACGCCGACAGCAGCGTGAAGTTGGAGAAGTCCGGGCCGGTAAAGTTAACACGGGAATATGATGGAGTTGCTTCATCCTTCATCATCCATTGCCTGTCCCATCTCGGGAGGGACCAGTCGAGTAGCAACCGTCGTCATAACTCCTCATATAACAGGTGCGATTCGAGAAGAAGCCAGGGAAAATCGTCGGTCCGTCCATAATATTGAAAGGCCTGCAATGGCAATCCGGGTACCATCACCGTAAGTAGCTCATCTCGAAGCTAATAAGATAAACAGCGATGCCGACCATCGGAGCTCAGCCACGAGTCATAGACGCCGTTCATCGCATTCATCAGCCTCGTCGATGGCGATTCAATCCCATTCATCATCACCGGTTTGCATCATCAATCCCAACATGACGCTGTTACATTGGGATGGCTGGGAGTTGGCTCGTGGTTCGGGCGGGATCGGGACGGAAAACGATTCCGAGATGCCGTTGGTGAGAACAAGTTGGTGAGGGGAAGCTTGAGCTTGGAGTTTGTGAGCTGATCGTTGTCGTTGACTGTGAGGGGTCTGCTGGGGGGCGCTGTGAGGGGGTTGTGAGGGGGTCGAGAAAAGTTTTTGCAGGCCCTCGCCCAGCCATTTCTCGGTGTCAATCCGACAGCGCCCGAAGAAGTCAACGCCATGCGCATCTGCCACACTTGCACATACAATTGACATGCCGCCTGGGCCAGCCCGCCCGCCAAGATCTACATGTGGCGCTAAATGAGCGGATTGGGGCCATTTTGAGGCCATTGGGCCCTGGACTTGGCGAGCTTGGCGACTGGACAGTGGACGGGTAGTGGGGGACGCTGTAACGTCGCCGGAGCTAAACATCATCGAGATTGGCCTGTCCTCTCGTTCCAAACCTAATTCGTCCTGTGTGAATCATCCGACGAATTCGACACCAAGTCCGACCTAGGCTTCTAAAGACGGGAGCTGTCCCCTTCTTGATCGAAAGTCTGTCTCTCCTCTCTCTCCTCCTCCTCTCCTTCCTCTCACCACCACCCGCCTGTCCTCCTAACGATCCTTCTCTGTCGACAGAAATCGCCCACGATGCTTTCCTCGGTCAGACTAGTTACGCGCAGAGCTGCTGTCAGAAGCGCTTTCGCTTCCCCCGGTCGCAACTTGTTTGCTGTCCGCGCTGCCTCGTTCTGGGCTAACGTCCCTCAAGGTCCTCCTGTAAGTTGCCATGCCATGTCATGTCTTTAGGGTCCGGTGCATTGCGCAATGGGAAATAGTATGCTAACAACTATGCCCGCAACAGGATGTATGTCATTCCCCAGATTCCAAACCTCAATAGCTTCGAGCCCGAGCTATCTCCGTCTTCGCGCTGTGTCGTGCGCCTTCGGTGTTGCTAACCCCGCGCTCTTTGTCGCGTCTGACAGGCCATTCTCGGTACGTAATGCGACATTAACACCACGAGTTGCGCAAAACCACAAACTAACACCCTCCAGGTATCACGGAAGCTTTCAAGCGCGACCCCTTCGACAAGAAGATCAACCTCGGTATGTCAACACCCCGAGCACATGCTATTTGCCCCTCACACAATCACCTGTCGTCAAAGATCCCTGGCTTGGCATCCTACGCGACTCCACCACGATCTACCACGATGATATAATAAGACCACTAGCTTCAACAATAGCTAACGGATTCGGACAGGTGTCGGTGCCTACCGCGATGACAAGGGCAAGCCTTACGTCCTCCCCTCCGTTCTCACGGCCGAGGACAAGGTCATTCAGTCCCGCCTGAACAAGGAGTACGCCGGCATCACCGGTGTCCCCGAGTTCACCAAGGCCGCCGCCGTTCTCGCCTACGGCAAGGACAGCTCCGCCCTTGACCGTCTCGTCATCACCCAGTCCATCTCGGGTACCGGTGCCCTCCGCATCGGCGGTGAATTCCTCGCCCGCTTCTTCCCCGGAGCCAAGAAGATTTACATCCCCACCCCTTCGTGGGCCAACCACGGCGCCGTCTTCCGTGACTCCGGTCTCGAGGTCGCCCAGTATGCCTACTACGACAAGAACACCATCGGCCTCGACTTCGAGGGTCTGATCCGCGACCTCAAGGCTGCTCCCAACAACTCCATGTTCCTCTTCCACGCCTGTGCCCATAACCCTACCGGTGTCGACCCTACCCCCGAGCAGTGGAAGGAGATCGAGGCCGTCGTCAAGGACAAGGGCCACTACTCCTTCTTCGACATGGCCTACCAGGGCTTCGCTTCCGGCGACATCCACAAGGACGCTTTCGCCGTCCGCTACTTCGTCGAGCAGGGCCACAACATCGCCCTTGCCCAGTCCTTCGCCAAGAACATGGGTCTCTACGGCGAGCGTGTCGGTGCCTTCTCCATTGTTTGCGCCGACGCCGACGAGAAGAAGCGCGTTGACTCGCAGGTCAAGATTCTTGTCCGCCCTCTCTACTCCAACCCCCCTATCCACGGTGCCCGCATCGCCGCCGAGGTCCTCAACACCCCCGCGCTCTACGAGCAGTGGCTTATCGAGGTCAAGGGGATGGCCGACCGCATCATCAAGATGCGCGCCCTCCTCAAGGAAAACCTCGAGAAGCTCGGTAGCAAGCACGACTGGAGCCACATCACCAAGCAGATCGGCATGTTCGCCTACACCGGTCTGACCCCCGAGCAGATGGACAAGCTTGCCAAGGAGCACAGCGTGTATGCCACCAAGGATGGCCGTATCTCTGTTGCTGGTATCACCAGCGAGAACGTCGGTCGTCTTGCTGAGGCCATCTTCAAGGTCAAGGGTTAGATGTGTTGACGAGAAAAGATTTAGACTTTTAAAAAGTTATAAAAGGCAGTTTGGAGTTGGTTGGTTGTGGCGGGACTTTATGATGGTTTCTTTTTCTGTCTGTTTTCTTGAATGATACACAAAAAGGGGGCGGTTTTGGCTTTTCACGTAGCTTGTATGATGAATAATGGTACATGACGAATTCAGAAATCTACGGAGCAATTCCCTTGGGCATGATTTTGCATTGTAGACTTGAAACTTTGGATAGTGTCATGATATGTCGCCTGTATCCGGCCGAGCTCATCTGCTTGAAGCCTCATGTCCACTGCCCTAAGTAGTCAAGTGCATGATACCTCGTACACCTGAATGAACAGAGACAGCTCTCGATAAGACAGACAAACCGCGATTCTTGCAGGACAATTCAGTGACATCACCAAGACCAATCATCCACAATGTTTGCCTTCAACCTCTAAAATCCCATTTTTATACACAAAAGATATGGTACAGCCGTCATCCTGAACAGTAAGACGGTAATCAGACCCTCTTCAGAACCTGTCCCATCCCATCTAAGCCATCTTCGGCTTCGGCTCCTCCTTCATAAACAGATCCTCCTCCTGACCCAACTCAAACTCCTCCGTCTCCGACTTGATGATCCGATCCGCCTCACCCTGCAGTTCCCCCTTGCTCTTCGGCTCCTTACCCTCCTCAAACTTGAACCCCGCCAACTTAAACTCCCTCAACTGCTCCTCCAGACTCTTCTCCCCCTCCCTCTGAGCAGGCAATCCCAGCGCCTCCCGTTCCTTCGCAAACCTCTCCCTCACCTCGGGCGTCTGCATGATCCTCCACCTCAACATCCACCCCCACGGTCCCAACTCCTTCACTCTCGCCGCCTTGTGGCCGAGGAGGTACTCATCCAGCCCACCGACTTTATCAATCGTCCTCAACACGCGGGTGGTAACGCGGGTGCGCACAAAGACTCCCAACGACTTGGACCACAGTCGCTTCTGCTGCACGTTGGGCCGCCACTTGCGCCGCGTCTTGATCTCGTTGCGCTTGGACACGTTGTTGCCGAAGCGGATCAGGGCCGAGCCGTAGAGACCCGTGTTGGATTGGTGGTATACGCGGCGCGGGCCGTAGGGGTAGGCGGGGATCTCGATCTTGAAGTTGTCGGAGCCGGCGGGGACGTCGGGGAGGGGGACGCGGCCGGAGACGTTGGGGATTGGGATTGAGGAGGAGGGGACGCGCGGTTGGTGGTAGGTGAGGGGGGTGGTGGTTGTGAGGGTGCGCAGACCGAGGGTGGTGCTGCTGCTGGCCCGGAGTGGGCGGGCGAGGAAGGACGACATTTTTTGGTGGTGTGGTTTGGGGGGTATCTCTTGGTTGTTTTTGGCTGTCGCGGAATTTGGGAAGAGGACGAGACAGAAAGCGATGCGCCGGGACCGAAAAGATCAGAGGTGCGACGGCGCAATTAATGGGTTAATCGGACGGGCGGCTATTCGTCGCTGTCGGTCGTCGTCGTCGGCGTCGTAATCGTCGAGTCCGTCGCCGGGAGTGGGAATGTCTCGGACACAGTCAAGGGTTCGAGATTCGAGGTCCAGCTCTGAGTGGGTGGCCTGGCGGGACTCAGGGCGGCGTGACGGGTCCGGGTCGGGTCTGTCTGGCAGCTCACAATCGGATCCGGCACGCGGGACGAATTTGTTTGCCAAGCCGGGTCCGTGCTCCAATTGCTGTTGTGCATTTTGTGAGCAGCGGATGAAAATTAAGTGGAACCCACAGCAGAGCTGCTGGAGAAGCGGGGCCGATCAGCTGCTTTCGCGGGGCAGCTCGCGACTGATCCTTGTACGGGGAGCTTATCGGAGCTTATCAGTTGTGATGGAGGAGGTACCTTGATGGGACACGACGCGCTTCCATCGACGGTACACCATTAAAAACACATTTAAACAGCACGGATGGACTGGACAACTGAACGACAACTCAAGTCAACTACAAGCTGATCCTGTTATCAACCATGCTCCCGCCAATTGACAACTCCGTCCTCGAAAACAACCCCCAGTTCGCGAACCTCTACAAGGGTCTAACGGAACTCCTCCTCAACGAAGATGGTTCAACCAAGCTTCATCCACAGAATCCAGTGGCTCAGGAGCACAAGGCTGTCACTGATGTAAGCCATTCCTACTCACCTCATTTTGACACCCACGAATCTGCATCTAATAAACCCCCACAGGAACTAACCAAACACCGCCTCGCCGCCGCCACCGAAACCCTCCTCATCCACGCCCTCTCAACCACCGGCCCCGATCCCGTCCCTATTCCCATTCCGGAACGAGAGTCCACCCAAAAACCTTCACTCTCAAGCGGTCTCCAACGCCGTTTCGAAAGACCACGGCTCACCCAACCACCACCACCACCCACCATCCCGCCCAACCTCAAACAACCACTAACCGACCTCCTCCTTCTCCTCCCCTCCTTCCTCTCTCTAGATTTCACCTCTCCTGAACCCCCTCTCGACGCAGAGTCCCTCTCTCTCCTCTTAACCTCCCCACCCCTCTCCCTCCTCCCCTCTCTTTTACCTTACTTAGGTCCCCTCTTATCAACAACCCTCCACTCCCACGCTCTACACCTCGCCCACCTCGTCCGCCTTTCCCATCCCTCAATAACCACCACCACCCCACCTAATAACACCAACCGACTAATCCCCCACCTCCCAACTAAAATCTCCACCCTCACCACCTCCACCCTTCCCCAACTCCAAACCTCCGTGCTCCAATCCCGTCTTAAAGCCGCGGAGGCAGTTAGAGATCTACTATCCAAATACACCCTCGCCTTATCTCAGCTCATCAAAACCCTAGAAGCAAAACACGGTCCCATCGCCCGCTCTCTGGAATTCAAAGCTTCTGAAACTGCCTTGCTGGCCCAAAAGGCGGAGAAGGAGTGTGAACTTGCGGTAATTGGGGTGAAGAGGGAGGTGTATACGCCGGAGGTTAGGAGGGCTTTGGGGGAGTATCAAGAGTGGTTGGGGGTGGAGAGGAGGAAATTGGAGGAGGAGATGAGGAGGGGAGTGGGGTTATTAAGGGGGTATGGGTTGGGTTCAGAAGGGGAGAGAGAGGGCCAAGGGGAGGGCGGTCCGGAAAAGGAGAAAGTGATGAGGGAGATTGCGAGGGTTTATGGGGAGATGGAGAGGGAGGTGGAGGTTGTTAGGAGGGGTTTGGAGCGGTTGGGAGGGGTGTGAAGGTGTAGGTGATGGGGAGGATAGATGTTACGAGTTATGACGGGAGATTATGAGACACGAGGCATGCTTAGGGCGTTTGGGCATTGTTAGTTGTGATACCAGGGTTTAGCTTTTCGTGGATTACATGGGGGACAAAGGAGTCTATGGCTTAATGGAAAGGTAGGTATATCTTCAATATCTCCAATCTTATGCATGGGTCTAATGTGGACTGACACTGACAAGCCACAGCAGAATTAATGGGACAATCAAGCACCTGTAACAGGGAATCTATTGAATCCATTCAACCGGTCTTACCCGATGAACAGTATGTGGTTTAAATGGTGTGAAGAATCGAAGCTATATAGCATCAGATGCTCAAACTTTTCAGTCCTTTTTCAAACACAGTCTAACACCGCACTTAGAAGCGCAAGTCCCAGCCAATCTTGGGGCCGATAATAGGAAGCTCATCAGCAACGCTCTGAACATCCTTGTCACCACGACCAGACAAGCAGATGACAACATCCTCATCCGGCTTCATGGTCTTGGCCAGCTCCAAAGCGCCCCAGATACCGTGAGACGACTCCAGCGCAGGGATGATACCCTCCAGCTGACTCATCAGACGGAAACCCTCAAAGGCCTGGGCGTCCGTGGCAGCCACGAACTTGGCGCGCTCGGTATCCTTCCAGTTGGACAGCTCGGGGCCGACACCGGGGTAATCGAGACCGGCAGAGACGGAGTGGGTGTCCTCGATCTGGCCGTGCTCGTTCTGCAGGATGTAGGTACGGACACCGTGCAAGACACCCTTGCTACCGGCGGTGAGGGTGGCACTGTGGCGGAGAGTGTCGACACCGTCACCACCGGCCTCAACACCGAGGAGCTTGACGCTGGGGTCGTTGGAGAAGGGGTAGAACATGCCGACGGCATTGCTACCGCCACCAACGCAGGCGACGACGGCATCGGGGAGCTTGCCGCGCTTCTCCAGCATCTGCTGCTTGGTCTCGTTACCGATGACGGACTGGAAGGTGCGCACAATGGTGGGGAAGGGGTGAGGACCAATGGCGGAGCCGATGATGTAGTGGGTATCGGCGAGGTTGACGACCCAGTAGCGGAGAGCCTCGTTGACGGCGTCGCGGAGAGTGCGGCTGCCGGCCTCGACGGCGACGACCTTGGCGCCGAGAAGCTTCATGCGGAAGACGTTGAGAGCCTGGCGACGGACATCCTCGGCACCCATGAAGACGGTGCACTCCATGCCGAACTTGGCGCACACGGTAGCAGTGGCGACACCGTGCTGACCGGCACCGGTCTCGGCAATAATCTTCTTCTTGCCGAGTCTGCGGGCAAGCAAAAGCTGGCCGAGAGCGTTGTTGATCTTGTGGGAACCAGTGTGGTTGAGATCTTCACGCTTCAACCAGATGTTGGCACCACCAGCATGCTCGGTGAGACGCTCAGCCTTGTGAAGCTGACCGGGGCGACCCATCCAGGGGTAGTAGGAGCGGTATTCTTCCCAGAAAGCGGGATCGTCCTTGATCTTGTTGAAACCCTCCTCAAGCTCGGAAAGACAGTCCATGAGCGCCTCAGGGACGTACTGACCACCGAACTCACCAAAACGCTTGGGAATGGTGCCGTGGAGAGCGGCGAGCTGGGCGTCAATATCGGCCTCGGTGATGACGCTGTCGACGGTGGCGGTACCCGAGGGTTCCTTGGCGGCTTCGAGAGCCTCACCCATGTTGAGCTCGTGAGCGGACCCGTCAAAGGTGCGGCCGCAGAGGTAAGAGCAGTACTCCTGGACAGCCCGGGGCTCCTCACCCTTGGCAGCCTTCTGAAGAGTGGTGATGATCATGCTACCAACAACGACACCATCGGCAATGGCGCCAACCGAGGTAAAGTGCTCATGGGTGCTGACACCGAAACCGACAGCAGCGGGCTTGTCGCCGCTGTACTTCTTGACACGGGCGAGGAGCTCGGGAAGGTTGGCGTTCATAGTACCGGAAGAGCCGGTGACACCCTGACGGGAGACGACGTAGATGAAGGAGTCGGCGAGCTGGCAGAGAACGCGCATGCGGGCGTCTGAGGTGGCGGGCGCAATCAGAGGGACGTAGGAGAGACCGCCGCGGCTGCAGAACTGGCGGAAAGAGACGGCCTCCTCGGGGGGCAAGTCAACAATGATGAAGCCGTTGACACCGGCTTCCTTGCAGTCGTTGAGGAGGCGCTCCTCGCCGTAGCTGAGCAGAGGGTTGTAGTAGCCCATGAGCAGGACGGGTGCCTTGAGGCCGCGCTGGCGAGCGTCGCGCACCATCTGCAGGGTCGAGTGGACGGTGACGCCATGCTGGAGAGCGATCTATAGGGAAACAAGGAGTGTCAGAGAGGTGTTGCGCGCCATGGTGATGCGGCTTCTTCTTCTTACAGTGTTGGCAGTCTGGATGGTCGGGCCATCGGCAATGGGGTCGGTAAAGGGGACACCGACTTCGATCACGTCGGCGCCGCCCTTCTCCATGGCCAGGAGAATATCGGGGGTCTGCTCGGGCAGGGGGAAACCGGCCGTGACATAGGTGACGAGCGCGGCCTGTTGATGGAGTGTGTTAGCATCATGTCGAACAAAGGCCGGAGTGCAGGTGGAAGATATGTCAAACATACCCTGTTCTGGGCCTTGCAGCGCTGGAAAGTCTGCTTGATACCCTCCATGGTGTAGCGGTGGTGTATGACTGCAGCTGGATGGATAATGACTTTTGCACAATGCTAAGCGGGAGAAGTGGTTGAAGAAGAAAAAGGCGATCCAGGAACCGAGAGTGGGGGGGTGGTTGTTGGTTAACAAGGAACAAAGAATAAAAGGCAACGAAATGTGGCCCTGGAAGAGTGGATGACTCCGGTGGATGACACTGACAGTGTACAATTGCCCGATGCCTTTGACCGAGAAGGACGACCTGTTCGCCCCGCAAAACCCGATGTCGCCTTTTGACTCACCCGATTTTTCAGACACTCCCGTCTCTCGATCCGGGCGCCGTGTTTCAATTGACCACTGGCGGCACGTCTGCCCCGCCATCCCGCCCACTGTGCCGTCTTCCACTTGCCACCGATCCCGGACCCACACAAATCGCTAGTGTCTTGGCATCTTCCTCGCCTCCAACCTGCCTGTTTGCCTGCCACGGAGCCCCAGCTTTTTGGAGAACTTGGCCGCCGGCATTTGATGTGAGCTCATGCTTTTGGTGTTGATGAGCATCGCCAGAATCACAATGAATGCCACTGGATGTGGTCATTCAATTGCCACACCCTGACAGTGTCAAGGTACATCATGTTTAGTGCTTTGTTAGTCTTTTGCCAAATGCTCGTAGCATTGGAGGCTCTACGGGTCTGGAAGATAGAGGGTTAGGGTTAGACGTACAGCCATTACCGGCAGGCAAATGGACAAGTGAACGAATGGCTGGCAGGCATCCCTTTCCTTCCGTTTCACAACAGCACCGACTCCAGCACACGTCCGTCATCATCACCGTCGTCAAAGGACCTCCTCCAATTCTCCAACAGCATCGATTCCCTTCATTGCCCCCCCGTGAGAAGCATGCAATAGTCTACAATGGACAGGTCGCCATCCTCCTCCGGGTTGTTCCCCTTGCCTGTGCCTGGTGCCCCTTCGTCATCGTGGGCCCTCTACCGTGCTCGTCTCTCCAGTCTCCTTCAGAGTGTAGACACTGCTGTCTTCATCGCATTCTGGTTGTTTGGTGCGTCTATCCTCTCTTTTCATCTGGCCCTCACGGTATATGCTAACACCCGCTATTAGGCCTCATCAACAATGTCCTCTACGTCATCATTCTCTCTGCCGCCCAAGACCTTGTCGGAAACGGCATCCCCAAGGGCGTCGTCCTCCTCGCCGATGTCACGCCTAGCTTCCTGACCAAGCTCGTTGCTCCCTACTTCATCCATCGCATACCCTATGCCACGCGCATCTTTATCTTTGTCGCCCTGTCCTCCGCCGGCATGCTGCTTATCGCCTTCACACCGCCCTCTCAATCAGTGGCCGTCAAGCTGATCGGCGTCATCTTGTCTAGCATCAGCAGTGGTGGCGGCGAGCTGAGCTTCTTGGGTCTCACACATTACTACGGTCACATGAGTCTGGCCGCTTGGGGTAGTGGTACCGGCGGTGCGGGCCTCGTTGGGTCCTTTATGTATGTGATGCTGACAGACTGGATCGGCCTCAGCGTCAAGACAAGCTTGCTCGCCTCTGCATTTCTGCCCATCATTATGCTTGTCAGCTTCTTCTTGATCCTCCCCCATGGGCCGCTGCGCGCGAGTGCCCGTAAGACCTACGAAGCCGTTGCCACTCGTGACTCTTTCCAGGAAGAAAGAGAAGGGGCTGAGGACAGCTTTGGCGATATACCTACGAGCACGGCATCATCAAGCCTCCTTGCCCCCGGACCTGCAGTCGCTGCCACGGCATATTCGTCGCACCCCACCGAAGATGCTCGAAAGGACTCACTTGCTGCCAAAATTCGACGATCCAAGTCGCTTTTCTTCCCGTACATGCTCCCGCTTTTGCTGGTCTACATCGCCGAATACACCATCAACCAAGGCGTCTCCCCGACGTTGCTCTTCCCACTCGATTCATCGCCTTTTACCGAGTTCAGGTCATTTTACCCCTTTTACGGTTTCCTCTACCAAGTCGGTGTTTTCATCTCGCGCTCATCGATCGCTTTCATCCGCATCCACCATCTATACCTGCCGTCCCTGCTTCAAGTCGCCAACCTCGTTCTGCTTACTTTGCACGCACTGCTCAATTTCATCCCGTCTGTTTACATTGTTTTTGTCATTATCTTTTGGGAGGGTCTGCTCGGCGGTTGTGTTTACGTGAACACTTTTGCTGAGATTATGGAGAACGTGCCTGCGGAGGATCGCGAATTTAGCTTGGGTGCTACCTCGGTCAGCGATAGCGGCGGTATCTGTGTGGCTAGCTTCCTCAGCATGGCCATGGAGGTATGGCTGTGCAATTGGCAGGTTGACCATGGCAGAGATTGGTGCAGGCGCATCAAGGCTGGCTGATTGGCGAGACTAACGCGCGGGGTCGCCCGAAGAAGGTTGCGGTCACGATACAGCCCAACTTGATCCTGACCCAACATCCTTCCCAGACATCAAGCCCTCTGAACATGGAATCTTGCGAAAGCACAAGCTCGCAAATTGCGCCTACACAATCACTACATCAACTTTGCGATGCGTGTCTTACAAACTTCCCTCGACATGGCGAATGGCCTTTTCAACAAGAATTCCGGAAACATGGCGAAAAAGGGTCACAGTACCTCTACATCTTACGACAATGTACACTGAGAGACATCCGCATTGCTGCCACTGCGGGCTGTCATCCCTGTGGCAAGATGCTCAACGCACTTCTTTCTCGTATCACCATGGACACCCCAATCAGGCTGATTCTGAGTGGTTCGCCCGGTAACATTCTTGATTTACTAGCAACACACTCGTACGATGATTCGGACATAGGGCAAGTCTGGGACACGGGTATTCATCTTCAGCGACTGGATCGTACTGGAAGGCATGCGTCACTCGAGATCCAAAGCATTCCTTTGCCCGATTCCAACATGGGTTCTTTCGCCCTGAACAAAGCTAAGGAGTGGTTGCACCTGTGCCGGCACACTCACCAACAATGCAGACCAGGCGAATCAATGACTCTTGGGTTGCAGCAGTCAAAGTTTATACGGCTCATCAACATTCAATCCCAGGAGAAGCATAGCTATACCTGCCGGCTGGTCGACCACTTCCTTGGTGACAATGTTGATTATATGACGCTCAGCTACCGCTGGACTGCCGAGGTCAATAAAACTCTGTTGACGCAAAAGAACAAGGATGTGTACTACGATGCCATCCCAACAAACACCTGGCCTCAGATTTACCATGATGCTGTCTCAATGGCACGCCATTTTGGGGTTCATTATCTCTGGATAGACGCGTTATGCATCATCCAAGATGACCCTGAAGATTGGAATGAGCAGGCTGCATTGATGAATATTATTTACGAAAGAGGTATTCTAAACCTTGCCGGAGTTATGGGTGAAGAAGCAGATGGCCTTCGGGTTCATCGAGATCCCTTGAGGGTCTTTGGCTGTGCCCTAAGCCATCCATCTGGAGAAACTTGGGTTTTCCGGAGATACAAAGACCAAGGGGTGAAGATCGTGAACTTGATCTCAACCGCTCCCCTCTATAAGAGGGGATGGACGTTTCAAGAGAGAGTACTGTCCACTCGAACCTTACACTTCGGTACCCAACTTGTCTGGGAATGTTTTAAGGGCGCTGTTACGGAGACTACCGAGTTGTGGACATCTCCCCACAATCAGACCCCTCTGCATCTGAAACAAGCTTTGCGGAATCCTGCCAGCATGTTCAGTTCACCGGAAATGGGATCAACGACTATGGAAAGCTTTTCGACGCCGTGGATGCGCATGGAAAGCTTTTCGACGCTGTGGATGCGCACTGTCGAGACCTTTAGTGATATGGACTTGACCGAGCCAAGTGACAGGATGCCAGCATTGCAAGGGATTACCAACAGATTTGGGAGCCTTCTTAACCTGGACCCAGCACGATACTACGTGGCCGGATTATGGTTGATCGATTGCACTCAATTGGCGTGGTGCAGAGCAGAGAGTGCGAACTGGCTCACGTCAAAGGATGATGAGTTGGCTCGCGAGCTTAGCATACACTACCCTTCATGGTCATGGGCAATTTCCACCGAGGGAGCAAGTTTCTATTATGATACTAGGACCCAGCTGGTTGAACTCGGGGCTGCTCCAAGCCACTGCCGGAGCTGTGCTAGGCCACCATTTATCACCGTTGATAAATGCATCTCGGTAGTTGCTCTCGATAACACCTCATCATCCTCAAACATGCAAACACATACGGGCATCACCCTGCGTGGGAAATTCATCGATTTGTTTGAGATTCGGAAGATTCTGGAACTCGGTCAATCGCAGAGTACTATTGTTGCAAAGGGCTTTATTCCAGCCACCCATGCCGGTCAAGGGGGTTCATTCAAATTCACCATACGTCTTGATCGCCCTATCTCGAACTGCAACACAAGGAAAGGGCTGAAGCTCCTGCCTATTTGCGGCGAGCGCGGAAGGAGCGTAGTTGGAATTTTGGTCGCCTTTTGCGGTTTTAGTGGCGGCCTTGCGGTTTATCGACGGCTTGGGCACTTCAAGGTTAGAGATGCATATGATGACCTCGAAGGAAAGAGGTTGTACCGTTACATGTACGCCCTCGAGGGATATCTTCATCCATCCAGATACAAAATGGGAACTGAACCGACACCCGAATTACGCCGCGAGTTGGACGATTTTCCGCCTTTCAAGCTCATATGAACTTCGCAGCTCACACGCTGAGCGGGAAAGAGACATGTGTCGGGAGTCCTTTCCACAAACCGCCTTGACCTTTTCCCCATTTGTCCTACCATATGGACACCTTCATACTCATTCAGGCTGTTGTATTTTTTTCTCGTTGCTTAAAGTAGTTTCGAACGATGCGGCTATTTTGTCTTTCAGTGCCTCCATACCCTTCTTGCAGATTGCTTCATTTGTCTTCCGAACAACTTTCTATTCAATGATCTTGCTCTTGTTTCATTCCAGGCATGTATCAACCTGCTGGCCGGCTAGTCTCCTAGCACTCTTATATCAGTTGTTGCTTCTGCCACTCGTCGTCAATATTAACCCCTTTCTGATAACACCTGCGTTAATGTGCCTCGAGGGTGCATACCCGCTACAGTACCGCGGCAGTCCCATCTATCACCCACCTGTCGGTAGGTCGATGCATGGCATGTGCAGATGACAACCGATGAGATAAGCGGTTTCCGCATCATGATTTTGTGATGATCTGGAGAAGAATCATATCTGAACATGGATAGAAGCCCGTGTACCCCTGATCTCCGTGACAATCAAAACTCCAACCCATCCAGTAAGTTTTCCAGCATCCATCACAATCAACAATGAACTCCAACAACCAGCAAAAATGCTCTCCCACACGAATCCCTCAACCGTTCTCCTCGTTACTTGCCTCCTACAGCACAATGCCGCCGCCCTGTCAATCGCGAGCTCGATTTTCCTCATATCACCACCACCCTTCGCCCACAGCCTCTCAGAAACAGAAACCCAACCACCCTCCCAAAACCTCCTAACCTACCTCTCCACCACACACATCCCCGATACATCAACTCCCAAACTCCCCACCTCCCTCTGCACCAGCTTCCTCTCCCGCGATAAAACCGCCCTCCTCCTACCGAACGCGCGCATCCCGCTGTCTCCGGCAGGATTCATCGATTGCTTCCTCGAGCCCCAAGCCCAAGGGTCGCAAGCAGAAGACAACCACAAGCACCAAAAGCAACAACTAGTCTTCAAAGGGATTCCTGCGGGGTGGCAGTTTAGTATTACGGAGATTACCGTCGCTGGGTGGTTGGATTTGGAGAGGGGGAGTTTTGTTGAGAGGGTTGAGGTTGGGGTTGGCTATCCCGATGTCGTCGAGGTGAAGATGATGGAGGAGGAGTCTGTTTCTGTGAAGGAGAGCACCGGCACCGGGAACAGGAAGACACAGGGCAAGAAAGATGGAGGAGGAGACCAAGCTTGGGTTGAGGGTGGGGATGGATACAATGGAGGACATGGGGAGGCGGAAAGTGATAAGGGGTGGAAATGGAAATGGGGTCTTAAAAGGGAGATCAGAAAGACGAGAAGAGAAACCCAAGCAACCCAAGCAACCCAAACCGCAAAAAGTCAAAGTCAAGGTCTAATCGACACAGCAACATCCCTCACCCCCTACGGCCGCTTCGGTACCGGATACCAGGGGACTTTCAACCTTTCTATGCCCGTCAAACCCACCCAATCCAACCCCAAAGCCAGTGTTTTCCGCAGTTCAAGCACAAGCTCAAGCACAAGCACAGACAAAGGAAAAAGAGACCAACTAGCCGTCTCGCCATGCTCAACAGGTCCCGAGATGGAAATCGCTCTGGGCGCTGAGCTGTGGTTTTCGCTTTCGAATGAGCAGATTGAGTTTGATGATACGATTGTTCATCGGGGGAGGCTGGGTGGGGAGGATGGTGAAGATGGTGAGGGTGAGGGTGAGGGTGAGGGTGAGGGTAAGGAAGGGGATGAGGAGGGTCGGCGGTGGGAGAAGACGTTGAGGGTTGGGGTGAGAGGAGAGTGGAAGAGGTGTTGACTGGAGGTTTATGTGGTGAGGCTACTTGATGGGTTGAGGGGGGTATTGGTGGATGTAAGGTGGGAGGTGCGCTGCTGGTGATATTGGTCCGTTGGCAGGTGGTGAGGGAGGAGGTGAGGGAAGGCTGTCAAGGTACTGGCTGATTTTGCGGACTCGGCTGAGCAGAGGTCAATAAAATCCAATGATGGTTTGGTTGACGGTGTCGAAGCGGGCTGTGAACATGTTGTGCTCCGGAGGGATCGATGTTACTTTCCGACCATCGATGCCATGTTGTTGTCGTTACACGACACACCTCGCAACAGCAAACTCAAAGCGGAAATGTTTAAACGGCTATCTTGAACTACCGGCACTGATAACGGGAGATATCGTCCCGGTCTAGGACATTTTCGCTGACGATCTGCGACAGACTCGGCTGTGATTCGCTCCCCGCATGAGAGATACCAACCGCTGGAGCCAGTCGATGCATTGTAACGTCATGTCCAATCGCCCGACAGACACTTTGCCTGCGTCTTATCGGAGATACTCCAAGATAAGAGTGACGATAGGTAATCGCTAGGCCGACAGCGGAAGGTGCCAAGTTATCGATTTGAGATCGCCGCCGCTTAATAGAAGCCATGTCGGGGCCATGAGGAGAACAAAAAGAGGACGACACTCCCCCATCATTTCACCAAAAATGCCCGCACCATCTTCCCACAGCTGTTCCCAGACAGCAAGCACCATGGCCTCCTCACCACCACAACAACGATCAACCTCCCCCTCCGAAAAGAAGTCGGAGGACCCCGAACGCCAACATGATTTCCCCCCTACCGATAATGACAAGCCCACCGCCTCCGCCTCGGAGACGATAGAAGTCCTCGACCCCAAAGCCGAAGCCGCCCTCCTCCACAAGCTCGACTCCGTCTTCGTCCCCATCATCATGCTCGTCTACCTCTCCTGCTTCCTCGACCGCTCCAACATCGGCAACGTCAAAGTCGCCGGCATGCCCGAAGACATCAACGCTACCCCCGCCCAATTCTCCACCGCCGTCTCCATCTTCTACGCCACTTACGTCGCCTTCGAAGCGCCCTGGGCGATCCTGCTCAAGCGGTTGACGCCGCGCGTCACGCTTACCACTTTATGTGTGGTTTGGTCGTTGACGACGATCTTTTCGGGGTTTATTACGAATATTGGTGGACTTTATGCGGCGCGGTTGGTGTTGGGCGCGTGTGAGGGGGGTTTGTTCCCCGGGTTGAATCTGTATTTGACGATGGTGTATAAGCGCGAGGAGCAAGCGAGGCGGGTGTCGTATTTGTTTGTGTGCACGGCTATTGCGGGGGCGTTTGGGGGGTTGTTAGCGTATTTGATTTTGAAGATGGATGGGATTGGCGGGCAGGCGGGGTGGAGGTGGGTGTATTTCATCGAGGGAATCTTTAGTGTTCTGATTGGGGCGCTGGTGTGGTTCGCGCTGCCGAATGATCCAACCGAGGCGTACTTTTTGAATGAAGATGAGAAGAGGATGATGAGGGTCAGAGCGAGGCAGAGGGCGCAGTACATGGGCAGCGAGGAGTTCAGCTGGGAGGAGATCCGGTACGCCCTCCAGGACAAGAAGATGTGGATCAGCGGCGCGATTCAGTTCTGTCAGGATATCCTGCTGTTCGGGTTCAGCACGTTCTTGCCGAGTATCATCCAGAGCATGGGGCACGATAGCGTGGAGGCGCAGTACCTGACGATTCCGGTGTACATCTTCGGCGGGCTGTTCTTCATGGCGCTGGCGTTCTTGTCGGACAGGATTTCTGTTAGGGGACCGCTGGTGGCGTTTGCCAATATTTTTGGCATCCTGGGCTACATCTTGATCATCTGCCCGACGAGCAACGGGGTCAAGTTCTTTGGGACGTTCCTTTGCGCCGCGGCGGTGTACAGCGGTCCGGGACTGAACTTGACTTGGCTCAATGTCAATATTGCCCCGCACTATCGGAGGGCGGCGGCGATTGGGTTCCAGCAGACGGTTGCCAATACGGCGGGCATTGTGGCCGGGCAGATCTATCGGGAGAAGCCGTATTTGCTGGGGAATGCGTTCTCGCTGGGTGCGTTGGTGGTGGCTGAGTTTCTGATTGCTGGGTTGTGGTTGTACATCCGGTCGTGTAATCGGAAGAAGGAGAGAATCAGTCGGGGGGAGATTGAGGACACGAGGAAGGTCAAGACAGGTGATGGGGAGCTGGACTTCAAGTACCATTTGTAATGGACGATGACGGGACTGATACATGTGGTCAACGTTGTCGTGTAAAGCCTTTTAGCATTAGAGGTAGAGATACCGTTCTCGGCATCAACTCTGTGAACCTGACGTCTATAGATCTTCTGTGTATATATCGTTACAAAATCGCATTCAACACGCCCATGATTGACGAGCGCAAACATGTCAACGCCCACTATAAACATTCTCTGACACCTAATAGAGACACTGTAGCACCTTGCTAAGCATGGCGAACTATTAAGACTCGCTCGTCCTACTTCATATCAGATACTTAGTGATCGCTAAGTGTGCCGCAAATGAACGGAAGCTTCCCAAGCACATCGCCTTTTCCCTTTTTCTTCCCCCCCACCTCTTTGACCTTCATTTCCTTTCGTCATTTCCGTAATACAGATTGCTCTCCAGGAACGAGGAGCTGGTTGCAGAACTCGAAAGAAAAATCGAGCTTATTGCCCGGTACAAGAGAAGAAGAGTCTTCGACACGCATCTCAATATGAGGGTAACTAACCAAGGAACAGACAGCACAGAATGAACCAAATGTGCGAAAGAAAAAAGAAAAGTAAAAAAAAGGAGAAAAACAACAAAAAGTGTGGCCCGTACCGGATTCGAACCAGGAGCGGCAGGCACCGCGTGCTGGAAGAGAACGTGGGATTGGGATCATGGGATCATGGAATCATGGGATGAAAAATATCATTCATGTTAACAGTTGAGCCGGAAGAGGCCGTCCATCAAGGAGACCAGAGGATTCAAGGGGGCTGTTTGTGATCTTAAAAACTCATCGCCACATACGAAGACAATGCTTCCTTCGTCAACTCCCCGGGTCCGGCCGCCTCTTCATCTCAAGTCGATCTCGATCGATACCATAGCCGCCACCGACGCCCCAGTTTGCTTCTCCCATTACAGTACCAATGTCAAGAGGACCATAGTCCCCCTAAAAGATGTCGTAAAAGGAGAAGAAGGATAACAAAATGCTCGTGGCAGAGAGAAGGGAGCGGAGAAAAAAAACGCCAAAGCCAGCGCCAACTTCCAAGCCCAAGCCCAAGCCCAAGCTCTGACCTCGACCTCATCCAACATACAGCTATGGACAACACTCCCACGCTTTTGTATGTATGGGACAACATGTATACATTTGGTGAGATTCCGAACAGCAAACTAACAAATTCTAGCCGTAGAATTCGCCGCACAACGAACGCGAAGAAGGAAGCAGGGCACGAATATAGGTCGCCCGGGCTTATTACAGTAGAAGCCGTAAAAAAAAACGCCCAACCCGTCATTTCCCCGGAAAACTGATCGAGATGACGTCTCAAAGAAACCACAGCGCTCAGCAACTAGTGTAATAAAAACATCAATAAAATATAATTTATGTGGCATTGTAATACGGGAATCGATTATAAGAATACACTTAATACAGGGTTATTAGAATAAGGCCATATTGTGTGTAAAAAGAAGAGATATTATAAGAGGAAAGAGGAGGCTGTTCTAGCCAGCCGTTTGTACGCAGAAGATATACTATGTAGAGATTAACGCACGGGCTATAGGGTAGCCCGAGTACTACAATCTAAATGCCCAAATTGGGCATAGCAACCTCCATGACAGACCAGCTAATCTGGGCTGTCATTACTAGTAAATGATATAATACAAGTAAGGTAGGGAAATCCAGGAATTACCCTATCAAATGCCGGCTCACAGAGAAAGAAACCATCGTCCTCGATAGTCCTAGACGTCCAAGTCTTCTCCGACAAGTTCCAGGTCTTCTCCGACATTTTCCAGGTCTCCTCCGACATTCTCCAAGTCTCCTCCGACGAAGCTGTCCATTCGGGATGCTCCGGGGCGGAGCGGGATGTAGCTGAGTTGTAAGGCGAAAGACGGTCGAAATCCGAGGATGAGCGTTGAGGTCCGGGAAGTCAGGTGGCGGCCAGGGTAAGGCAGTCCATGCCAAGGGAGCGAGGGCATGGCCAGAAGGCTGGTCGACTGAATGAGAGAAAAGAGAAGGGGGCACTCGAAAGAGAGGCACTCGAAAGTGTGAAATCCGTAGAGAAATCTGGTTCCATGGATAAATAAGAAAGGAGAGAAAAGGCGTGAAAAACAACAACTTGGCGGGTCTCTGACTGACTGGCAGAGCAAGCAGGGGGGGTGAGCAAGTGCTGACTGCCGAGGAGGGCCGACAAGTTATTAAGAAAAGAAAGGCAGAAGTGCCGGGACTAAGCGGGAGCCAAGGGCATGAGGTTGACGATGATGCCTTGGTGGTGTTGTAAAGAGAACCGCTTGGTTCATGGCTGTAAAGCAAAGCAGGTAAAGGCGCTGGCAGAGCAAGCAGAGGGATGAGCGAGCTGCTGACTGCCGATGGGGGCCGACGAGTTGCTAAGAGGAGAAAGGGAGAAGCAGCGGGACAAAGCGGGTTGCTGCTGAGAGAACCAAGCAGAGGCACGAAGAGTTGGCGATGATGCCTTGGCGTTGTTGGTGAGAGAACCGCTTGGTTCACAGCAATGGATGTGGCTGCCCGCGCACGAAGAAAGAGAGCAACGAGCTCGTTGCTAAGTAGCGGATAAAAGAGAAGCTGACAACAGGAAGCTATCACCATACCCTGGTTGTGAAGACCGGTGAGGAAGCAAGGAGGTTGCTTGGGAGGTTGGTGGGAGCTCGTTGAGTGAGCTGAGCGTCGGGGTGTTGCAAAGAAATAAGGGAGGTAAGAAAGGGGAGCTGAAAGCTCGCAATCCGACAAGAAATATCATTACATGGATAAATCCAGAGTTAAGCAGCTGAGCTGGGGAGGCCACAGCTGTCAAGCTGCAGTGGCCACGGCAGTAAGCTTGCTTATGATCTCTCCAAGTACACCAAAGTCCATCTGGATAGCTTTGCCACTGCGCCAGCTAATGTTCTCGATCTTGAGAGACTTGGAGGCACTAGTCTGAGGGCGGCAATGACTGTGGTCGCGAAGGTGACTGAAAAGGAGGTTTCGTGAAGCAAAGCTTCTTGTTGCAAGCGCGGCAATTGCAGGGGGTTGAGGGCTGACAATAGCTGCCGGGAGGAGAGAGCTGACTACTCTCTTTGTGCTTGTTGCCATGGGAACCATCAGGGGTTGAAAGCTGGCTGCTCTCTTTGTGTTTGACTGCAGAGGTCACTGATCTACTGCGTGGGGAGAGAGGAGTGACTGCTGCCGAGGGAGGTGTAGAGTCGTTGGGAGGCGAATGATCAAACTCCCACTCGATGGGGGATTCGTTGCCACGATTAGGAACCGAGGCAGGCCGAGTCTTCACTGGGGTGAACAGGCCAGAAGAAGCGGGAGCACTCGGGGTGTGGGGAGCAGGCGCCTTGGGGGCGGCAGTCTGGTTGACATGGGAATCATTAGACGTAATGATAGAAGACCTCGGGTTTGAGCTCTTTCTGGGGGTCTCCAAGCTGGGCTTGCACGTGTTCGAGTAAACGTGATCGAAGAGGGCGTTCCTCGAACGAAAGCTTGAATCCCCACACTTGCGGCAGGCGTGCTCAGCGGTGGTCATGGGAGACGGTGGCTCAGACGCTGACTTGAGGCTATTGTGAGGCGGGGTCGTGAAGCCATCGAGATGGTTCTTGATCTTGATCTCGGCTGAACGAACGCAAGGGTCGAGTGCATTCAGAGCTTCACGAGCGGCTCGCAGTTGTTGCTTTGCAGCGCGAATTGCCTTCTTAGGAACGGCGATGTACTTGTCATCTTCATCGGCTGGGCCGACAGAGCTGGGCGCCACAGAAAAGACAGTCTGGACTGCAGAGATCGAGAGGGCGGGGGCTTGCTTGACCGGTGGGCGAAAGAACAGAGCCGACGGTTCACGAAAGAGAAGCACCTTTTCGTCTGCTGGAAGGTTCCGATCTCCACGGAGTTGGCGATACTGATCGATGGGGACTACGGTGTAAGAACCCCATTCTTGTCGATGAAAGTCGTGGTATGTGGGCGGTTGCCTCTTGGGAGCTCCAAGTTCTTCGAAGATGAAGCTATAAGGACACTCTTCATCTATCGGGCAAAGAGGGCAATATTGGGAGCGTGTGAGGCCCATGGTGAAGCTGCTTGGTATCTTGTACGGAAGCGCTTGGTTAATCTCGTAATTCACGCGACGCCCGTATCTTCGTCGCAAAGAGGGGTGAATCAAGAAGAGTCGTGATGGCAGTCGTTGTCGAGCGGGAAGCTGAAAGCTGGCGTCAACGATTGGCGTCGTCTGCAATGCTATCTCGCGATAAGTAAAGTAGGCGGTCGTCGCTGTCTTAAGCTGGGAGCTGGAAGCTCTGGTGGTGAACACAGGAGGTATGCCCCGCGGTCGCGCTTGGTGATGATGGCTGATCGAGTCGCTTGTTGACGTCGATCGCGATGATCGAATGACTGGTATGGTTTGAATCTGGCGGCCACTGCGAACTTTAGTTGCAGCTACCACTTAAAACGGGGATAGATCATAAGAAAGCACTTAATACAGGGTTATTAGAATGAGGCCATATTGTGTGCAAAAAGAAGAGATGTTGTAAGAGGAAAGAGGAGGCTGTTCCAGCCAGCCGTCTGCACACAGAAGATATGCTGTGCAGAAGTCAATGCACGGGCCACATGGTAGCCCGAGCACTGCATCTGGATGCCCAAACTGGGTATAGCAGCCTCTATGACAGACCAGCTAATCTGGGCTGTCATTGTTAATAAATGCTATAATACAGGTAAGGTAGAGAATTAATGCCTCTAAATCCTATTCCTATTTTACGGTTTTGCCTCCCTGGTGCCCGAGCAAGAGGGTGGTGAACTTCCACTTGAAACTCTTAGAGGACGTTAGATTTGACCCACTGAAAGCCCCTATAAGTCCACCATAACTAACTCCCGCTCACCTCCCACACCTCCCTTGCACTTTTTTTTACTACTCTCTTTCACCACTTTCATCGAATAAAAACGGCCAACTACAAGAGGTTCTATGGGAAGAAAGGAAAGAAGAATCTCCTTCAAAAGTACATGCGCATTTGGACGGTAATAAGGTTGTCAAACTGAAGAGTGACGAGTGTGACTTTTGGCCTTCTTTGCGTTGGGGAAATTTCGACTTGACCGTTTTTTCCCGGCACTGGTGCCATGAAGACACTAAGGACAATTCACCCAATTAAAATTGACTGTCTTGACCAAAAGGGTAAGAGGATGAACAGCGCTGTAACTTTTGTAATGCGAAAGGGACCGTCTTGACCCGTTACCCGAATATGAGCCAAAAAGTACCAGATGTGTACGTAACTAAAGGAGCCCGCATTGCTCACCAACGAAATATACATACAGGTAGAGAGGGACTGTGCTGGGAGTGAGGCTCTTGGCTGATGTAACTTTGACAAAATTCGCCCCGGCAGCCTGGCATTCAGCTCCGTGTTGAGCCTCGTGTGCCTCCAGATCCCTGGCGACCTACCGAGTCACTAGTTCGAGACAGGGCCGGAAGAGTATGCGCGAAGTAACTGCCTTGGTTGTCATCACCAGCAGCCAAATAGCAGAAGTCCGAGGAGGGCACCTAGTTCGCCTGGCTTTCAATGGGCTTATAACGTGCCGTGGTTACTACGAACGATTCACAACCTGGTAGGGCCAGCCTCGCACCCGGTCCTCTTGTTGTGATAACGCGGGATTCGGCACGGCCCGGCCTGCATTAGGTCTTTCTCTCGAAAGAACTAGCTTTAGAGCGTGGGGATAAATCCGAGTCGGGTGAGAAAATGCGATATATGCTCGTACGTGTACCATTAGACTTAGGTATGTTGACCCGATTCGATCGAGGCGAGGTGGGCACAGCTGACAGCCAGACTGAAGGACCAGACGTGAAGCGGGCAAAATATTGATGTCTACACGGTTTGGGAGCGTCGGTGAAATGAGCTCGGCCAAAGATGCGGGATGGACCAAGCTGGTACGGTATCTCCCACCACGTCGGTGGCCTATCGGAGTCGAACCACTGAGGACTGGCCAGGGACCGAGATGTGTTGGTTCTTTCTTCATACTACCTGTATCAAAAAAGTTAACTGAAGAAAAAGTACTAGTGAGAAGGGGCAAGAAAGAAACCCAGCCAACCTTCCATCACTCCCCTACATACCTATACATCCTCCCTAGCAACCTCAAGCGCTGGCTGCTTTTCCCTTTGCATCTTTTGCCATTTTCTCCCAAGTTATTGTTTCAACAGTCCAACGTTTCCAACATGGCCACTACCGCTAAAGGTCCTTCCAAGTTCAATGTGACTCCTGAGCAACAAGCGAGCCTGCCTCACTTCTTCTACCAACAGCTCACATGCAAGCCCAAGCCCATCACCGGCACCAACCTCAGTGGCAAGACAGCTATTGTAACCGGCTCCAACACCGGTATCGGTCTCGAGACGGCGCGACAGCTGCTTGACCTTGGTATCAGCAAGTTGATTTTGGCCGTTCGCAACGAGGCCAAGGGCGCTGCCGCCGCCGCCAACCTGACCAAAGGTCGAGACCTCCCTCAAGATACCATTGAGATATGGAATCTGGACCTCTCCGTCTACGACTCCATCTTTGCCTTTTGTGCCCGGGCCGAGAAGGAACTCACCACACTTGACATCGCCGTCCTCAACGCCGGCATCGGTCCTGCCGCGCGCTGCTTCAACCCCCACACCGGCCATGACGAAGTTATCCAGGTCAATTACCTCTCCACCGCGCTGCTGGCCATCCTTCTCTTGCCCGTCATCCAGTCCAAGCGCCACCGTCAATCCGGTCCCAGCCGTATGACGATCGTCAACTCCGAGGTATCGGGGTGGACGAACTTCACCGAGGTCACGGGAAAGAACAAGCCAACAACACCGTCCTCAATTCTGGCCGCTTTGGACGCCGACGAAAAAGATGGAAAAGTCGACATGGTAGATCGCATGTTTGTGTCCAAGTTGCTGGGCCAGTTTTTCCTGTCCGAAATCGCAAAGGTGGTCGATCCTTCGCTGGCAATCATCAACGCCACATCCCCGTCGTGGGTTCTCGAGACCGAGTTCAACCGCGATCGCGACGGTACATCCGTATTTTACACGATTGGAAAGCTCGCGCTGAATAAGGTGGTGGCCAACACGGCGGCCGTCGGGGCGCGGATGATTACGGATGCTGTTGTCAACCATGGCGAGGAGACGCATGGGGAGATGCTGAGCTTTCAGCAGCTTGTTCCGTGAGTCCTTTTTTTCGGGCCTAGATATCAACGTTAAAAGATATTTGACTGACGTGATGCAGCCTGGCACCCATCATCTATACGGAGGAGGGAACGAAGATTTCGAAGCAATTGTGGGAGGAGACTTTGTCTGAGCTTGAGTTTGCGGGCGTGAGGGAGATTTTAGGTAGAGTGAGTTCCTGAGGCACAGACAGCTTCCAGTTCGAACATGTTTCCCTTTACCTTCTAACTCCTAAATGAAGCCCTGGTTCCAGCCCAGTCACTCCCATCCCCCCTTCCCGGCTTCGCCCCTTCCCCCTCATCATCTACTCAGCAACATTCTTCCCCCCCCCCCCCCCCCCCCCCCCCCCCCCCCCCCCCCCCCCCCCCCCCCCCCCCCCCCCCCCCCCCCCCCCCCCCCCCCCCCCCCCCCCCCCCCCCCCCCCCCCCCCCCCCCCCCCCCCCCGCCCCCC
>RAOV01000026.1:946616-1049252 GCA_009806015.1 Neurospora sp. CHS-2018b
CCCCCCCCCCCCCCCACCCCACCCCCCCCCCCCCCCCCCCCCCCCCCTTCCCCTTCCCGTCACATCCAACCCAGTCCCATCAACAACGCACCTCCTCCCTCCCCTCCGTCCTAAACTCCTCCCCCGGCCACCCCTGCACCGTCGGAAGGATTATCACCAAGGTATAGAAAGAAGGTGAAGCGGCAGAGTAATGGAAGCCTCTCATGGCAGTGGTTGTGAGTTTCCCAACAAAGTGTTTGTGGAAAGCGCACTTCTGTTCGTTAACAGCTTACGTTCAGATGATTGTGTGCCAAGGAAAGAGAAAGGAACGATGTCGAGTGTGGTGTTTCCCCGCCGCGCCCATCTTCCTTCCGTGTGGCAGCGGTCCGGTGTCTGAGGGCAAGTAACCTCGATGTCCATCCGCCTTCCCCTCTGGCCCGATACACCAATTATCTTCACACGGTCTTGCTATTGGTGTTTATTCGTGAGAACTGTTTTGCTCCAATGCACCCTCGAACTTTCCTGTTCCTTTACTTGAGGGATTGGTACCTACTATGCGCCTCACGTTTGTACCGGAGACTACCCACAATCATCAGCGGGGTCACCACCACGATTCAATACGTGGCCAGAACCTTCCTTGAGTATGAAAACCTCTTTCCCGTTGAATCTTATCATTAAGATCTCAACGCAGTTGCCGTTCTTGAGTTGGTTCCCTCGCTCTGACCGTGACTTGGTTCCCACGCACCTTCTCCAGTACATTGTACACTCCCATGATGTTACCCGCTGTTGTCCCGAAGTGGTTGCGAGCCAAATTAGTCATCCCGCGTCGTGAGCGCTTCGCTTTCCTTTCCATCCCAACTCTCCAACCGAGCGGGCAAACAACAATCAGGATGGGTCCTCCCCATGGGTCATAAGAAGGGGTCCTCCCCCTTCCCAAACTTCCTCCTCTTTCCTTCTTTCTCGTCTATCGCTTCCTGCTCACTTTGCCGTCACCTGGGCTTGCACCCAGACCCAAGCAACCATGGCCGACAACCCTGGGGGTGATAAATAAGTTCCAGGCCCTCTCCTTACATTTCCCCCGAACCTCTTCTGTTACCCTCCGTTGCTCATGGTCTTGATTTTCTCCGCTTGTCACTCACCTCTCTCCACGCATCATCGGGAATCAACTCCCTTCAGTCACTCCCGATTCCGCACACCATGGATCTCCCACCTGATGCTAGCACCGAAGACCTTGATACACACAGACTGGTGCAGTGTTCATAATGAGTTGAGGTAAGTTTTTTTTTTCGTCGCTTTACCTCAACTCGTTTCAAATCGTTCAACTCACCTCATTTCAACGTTGAAATTACTTCGCCTCATTGGGAAGTAAAGCCGGAAACCCCATTTTTCCGGTTCCGGGATATAGTAATTACACACTTCTATTAGCCGTATCGGCATTAAAATACAATAAAAACGACCGGAAAAATACATAGATTAACATATAGGAACCAGAATTAATAATAGCAATAAAGAAATAAAATTATTATAATAGCCGTAGGCTATTATAATACCTGTGAGGTTAATTACTTATCGATTTCGATATCGATACGATTCTAGACCTTTAAATATAATAATTTGTTTATTATATTGTAATGTAAACAGTGTCTTTGTAGCGCGAGTATTAACCGGGTAGTATTGAATGCCCTCTCGACGTCGTTAGATATTAATAGGATAGAAAGGTAGTTAAATATTATCTTCGATAAGTAGGGATATTTCCCTTCGTATTGTTTCTACTATTTTAGAGGGTCGGTAATTCGTAACGGCTTCTCTTTGAGATATATGGTGAATTCGTTGTCGAAGGAGGGCGGCGTTGCTGTGGCAGTATTGTAGAAGCCGGGCGGGGTTAATTAACTATAGGGGTTAGATCCCTGGTTCTAATTTTAGTTTAGAGTTGAGATAGGGGTGATAGGAGGGGTGTTGTGTTCGCGATTTCGCTAGTCTTTGAAGTCTTTCGATTGGTATTGTTTATGATAGATCGCTTTAAGTTGTCGGATAATATCGTTAGCTTTATAGCGAGGTAATTTCAAGTTTAAATACTTTTTCTTTTGCCCGGGATGAAATACGTTGGTAATTTAATAAGATAAGGATTTGCTTATAACTGTTATATATTTTTTAAGTTTGGCGATAGTATGGTTAATATTGTTTTGGATAAATTGGTAATTAGAAATCGATAGTTTGGGGAGAGAGGGAAGTTGGTTGGGATTATTAGCGGTTTGATTATTACTAGTAGTTTAGTTGCTAGTAGTCTAATTATTATTATTAGTAGTTTGATTGATATTATTAGCAGTTTAATTATTGGTACTAGCGGTCTAATTACTACGACGAGGGCGAGTTTGATTATTAGAAGGGGGGGGTTGATTGTTGCGATGAGTTTAATTATTAGTAAGAGGGGAGGAGACCGCTAATTAATGAGGGCGCCGTTAGGGATTGAGGGTGGGTATATTAAGTTTAAAATTATTTAAATAACGTAGTCGGTTAATAGCGCGGCGGGGTCGATTTTGACTCTGGTTATTACTAGCGATTTTTTATAGAGGGCTATTGTAATTGATATCGCTATTAATTTTTATTTCCTTATTATCTTTATCTTTATCCTTTAAAATATTGGGTTTCTTAGTTGAATCCGACGCGATCCTTTTAACGTAGAGAGTCCGTTGCGTTTTAAGATCGTTTAAGATGCGGTAGAGGGTAGTGAATATTATAGGGAAATGCGGCTGCCTCTATTTAAAGATCTTGGTAGTAATTTTGAAAGGATGGAGGATATTGAATATTGCGTTGAGTATATCCTAATCTTTAGGGTATAGAATATTGTCGGTGGGGATGCGTTTGGTAGGGTTATGCTAATGAAAATTCTAAATATAGAAATAATTAATCGTTTCCTTTAATTTGAATGCTCTTTCGATTATAAAGAATACTGAGTTTTAGCGAATATTATTATTAGTAATAAGATTAGTAGTTTTAAAATCCGGATTAATAAAGATCGTGCCTAAATCTTCCTTTTCTTTGTCGGTTAATTTCCCTTTTGCGAAGTTAGTAAATTTCTCCTTGCGTTGGGGAGAGCGGCGTACGAAGGTGATAATGTTACGAAGTTTGTTAATAGGGTTACGCTTTCGTTATTTTTTCGTTAATCTATCTTCTATAGCGGGGTTGATTGCGGTTTGTAATATATTGGTATCCCCTTTAAGGAAGGCTTTGGCGGCGAGATTGAGGATATAATTAAAGTAACGTAAATGAAGGCGGTCTTTTAGTTTGTCGACCGTAAAGTTGTCGATTTGGAAGTTAATATTACTATTAGATATGTTGTTAATTATGTGAGTAATATAGACGTCGTTTGATTCGATATTATTGTTCTAAAAGTGTTTAAACTAATTTAGATCCCGCAGACTATATTTATTAAGAAGTTCGAGATACGACGACGCGATATTTATACTGCTGTGCCCCCCTTTTACGTGTCGAAGATTTAGAAAGTTGTTTTGTAGTTGCCGCTCCTTGTTGAAATAATAAATATATATCCCTAGTAAGGTAAAGCCATTGCTAGAGGTCTAGAGATTGAAGGAGATATACTTCCGGAATGGGTTTATTAATATTTTCGACTTAATAGCCTTTATTAAGCATATATAACCGAGGTTAATTTATAATTTGATTATTATTCTAGTCTTTGGTAATAATTTGCTTATTATATTATAGTTAAGGAGGGATAAAAGTTGGCGGAAATTTGGGTTAGTAACTGCGTTAAAGGGTACGTTGTAGTTAATGACCTAATTGAATAATAAGTCTTTGAATATATCGGTAATTGGCTTAGGTATAGAGATTCGCCTTAATCCGTAAGTTTCGACAATTTGGTCGAGTACGCTTTAGGCCGTTATCTTTTAGCGTTTGGGGGCTAGGCTATTTTCCTCCTTATTATCGAATCCTTTTATTTAATAGACTCTTTAGAGGTACCCGATTGTAGAGGTAGTGGCGGCGTTAACGTAAATCTAGTTACAATCGCAGTAAGCCTATACGTAGCCGATAATTTTATAGACGGTATTTCCGTTGATAACTTCCTCTTTAATTTCGGCTAGCTATGTACTATGATATTTGATAGGGGAGGTTCGAGGGCGAGTTCATAATAGTTAAGAGTTAATTATATAATCCTTCCCCTTATATTTAACGCGGGGGAATTTACTTATTTATAAGGGAATTTAATAGATTATATAATAGTAATTAGTTTCGATACTTCTAGTAGGCATTAGGGATTGGAGGGGACGTACCTCATCCTTAGGCTTAATAATAAAGTTTCTAATACGTTAAAAGATGGTCTTACCCCTCTTTAATATAGTAAATACATTAGTAGTAAGGGCAGTGTTATCTCCATCTGCAGGGGAGCTAGCGGTGGCGGCGGCGGTATAAGAATTAGGAGGGTTCTTTATAAAGGAGGTACTGGGGGTAGTCTCTATTATACTGGTGGTGGTGAGAGGTACGGTAGAGTGATAAAGAGAGGGAGAAAGAGACTTAGGAGTATAAGGGAGGGTACAAATATAGAAGTAGCTTAATCTCCTTTCAATACTACGTCGATATTATCACTCTTAAACCAGCTAATTAAGTTATAGAGGCTAATGCGCACCCCCCAATTACCCTTCTTTAGTAGTCAAACGAATAGCCGTCGGGAGTAGACTTTTCACGGGAGGAAAGACGGACACGGTACCAGGCGCTAGATATGGTAAAGAGCTGGATTTCTAGCTAAAATCTACCCCCTTTAATATTAGGAACCTTGGTACACATAAATCTGGTAAGTCGAAATGAGGCGAGTAAGTAAAGTGACTTCGACTCGCTTACTTACGTGGATGCTCGACTTGCCTCACGAACTCGCCTCACCTCATTACTCATTACTCATTACTCAACTCATTATGAATATTGGACTGGTGATTGAGGTTCAACTCCAAGATATCGATGACCTTCAGAAGGAAAGCAGCCGGAAACGGAAACACAGTGAGGGCGAGACGACAGACTTTGAGACCGCCATTGCCACATACCGGGCAGAGCTCAACGCCATCAACCAAGTGTTGGCCGATCGTGCATTGTGTGCCAACATCACCAATCCCGCTTCCAGTGATGAGGCCGCCAGCCGCCAGCACTCAACAACACCATGCCTGGAACCTACGCCGGAGAGAGAATGCGTGATTTGCAGAGACCACGTCCGCTCCGATGAAGTGGCTACTGTTTCGTGCCACCATGACTACTGCAGGCCCTGCTTGGTGTCACTATTCACCGCTGCCATGACAGACGAGTCGTTGTTTCCACCCAGATGCTGCAGCAAGCCAATCAATGTCGACGACTGCCGTTTCCTTTTGGGACAACAGCTGGTCGGGAGGTTTCTGGCCAAGAAGCTGGAGTTCGAGACTCCTGACAGAACATACTGCTCCCAACCAACATGCTCCTTCTTCATACCGCCGCTCTTCATCCGCCAGGATATTGCTACATGTGTCAAGTGTGGACACAAGACCTGTGGGCTTTGCAGAGGCCAGGCTCACCCTGGCACCGATTGCCCTGGAGATCCAGCAGCACAAGCAGTACTCGAGATGGCGGAGAGAGAAGGATGGAAGCGGTGTCACTCCTGTAAGAGGATGGTGGAGCTCAAGTACGGCTGCAATCACATAAGTGAGTTAAGTTTTATTGAACGTTCCAACATTTTGAACGGAAGACTAACCATGGCATGTAGCCTGCCCGTGCGGTGCCCACTTCTGCTATAGATGTGGCGATATCTGGAAGACCTGTCGCTGCGAATTGTATAGTGAGGCGGCTCTCATGGCTCAAGCCAACAGGCACGTCAATCGAGAGGCGGGAGCTGCACAACTCCCAGCGCCAGTGAGAGAGCAGCGAGTAGCGGCAGCTGCGCAGCACTTGCGCGAGAATCATGAGTGTGCTCATGCCCGATGGACAGGACGAGGAGGGCGGTTCCGGTGCGAAGAGTGTTACGACTGGCTACCACGATACATTTATGAGTGCCGGCAGTGTCGTTTACACGCCTGCAGGAGATGCCGCTTCAACCGTCTGTGAGGTTCATGGTTGACGCGGGGGAAGAGAGGGGCACACACCAGTTTCAACCCGCCGTTGCAGTTCCTCGGATCGATAGAAATTACTGTATTCAGCCGGACGCGAGCTACGATGCCAGCCATTACTCACTCAGTCCTAGCTGGCCATGAGGGGATGAGATAACAGATATTTGCGTTGGCCCAACTGTCGAATAGCCAAGATAAAGTGTTGTTGACAACGACGTATTGACCATGCTTCTCCAAGTGTCAGTGACTTGCAATCTTGCACAAAGGTAATCTCCACCGACAACTCTTTGAATTCCCTCATACCTTGGTGATTAACCTGTGGCAGTTAGTGTTATTCCAGACCCCATCGGACCAAGTATGCATCGACCAAGTCGCCTCGTCTTTGCCCTTCTTCTGTTTCTATTCACTCTCTCCTTTGCACTCTCTCCATCGGCATCATGCCCACCTATCCCCCATTGGACCCTCCTCTCCGTCAACGTAACCTACAGCAAAGAGACCTACACTCCAGGCGTCGTCTCCCTGGAGGTGCTGAGCTCGAGTACGAACGGAACCAACATCTTCACCTGCGACTTGCAGTTCAATAGCATCTGTCTGCCCGACGAGACGCGATTGCCAAGCGACAAAGAGGTGCTGGTGACCTTTTACATCAACATCGAGCTGGCGCGGATCACCTTCAACAAGACGTGGGAGTGTGGTGGTGGTGGCCAAGGAGGGGCTGGGACGCCAGAACCGCCGAGGTATGTCCTGGTCCTGGTGTAGCAGACTTGACACTGGCGCTTAAGCGGCTACGGCCTGGTGACACATGCTATGCTGATGGGAGTGGACGGTGAACAATTAGGTCCCAGTATGCCATCGGATACGGCGAATTCCATGTGGCCTGTCCCGAGGTGATTACGGAGGATATGACTTGTGTTGGACCTTCGGAGGGGGTGATGGAGCTTGATGGGGCAGTCATTGTTGAGGCACCGCCGCCATCACAAGAGGAAGAGGAAAGCGATGGATGAAATGGCATGAGGTGTGGAGAGGCGAAGAAGCCGCAGTGAGCTTCCTCGTCATCAGCTTAGAGGAGGACTCTTAGCTGCAGCAAATGTGGATGTACCCCAAGTGGTAATCCGGAATGATGCCGAGCGAAGCTTGATGGTGAGGGTGCCGAGGATGGTGTTTAGGTTGAAAGAGAGAGAAAACATCAAACCTTCGAGGGCAAGAATGATTCCTCGAAACAGATGTTCCCCAAACCACTTGGCAGTTCGTTCTCGCTTCAGCTTAAATCATGTCATCTCTCCAACCTCCATCTCACCTCGAGCCCAAATACTCCCTATATCAAGGCCGCGTACCTGGCTCGGTCTAATAGGGGTAGCAACAGGGTTGGAAAACGTGGGAATTCTGGGGTATCGGAGGCAATCTGGGGTATCGGAGGCAAGGATTCGGGCCGTTTGCAACGCTGTGAAGCCGGTTGCTACCCCGGAAGGAAGGCCCAGAAGAGTAACAGAAGCCAACGAAGCACCGGTACTACTACCACAACCGAGACTCAACGGTTTGCATGGATGCATCCCCACAATCTCCAACGGCTGGCACCCTGGGTGAGCCTGGGGCCCCGGATTTCTGACTGCCTTTTGGCATAAACACATCTGACCTTCATGCAAGTCATTCTGGGCAAGTTCGCCAAGGGTGGTATGGCGGTGCTTGGTACCAAAATCACATGTGTCGATAGCCACGGAATATTATACCGTCCCGGCCGCTGAGCGAGGTATCGGACGCGCCCAACGTCATCTTTGATGGCAGTACTTCGGTCGTATTAACAAGATCGCCGAGAAAAACTTTGCCGGCAAGGTATGCATTCTGAAAGGGTCTTTGGAGGTAGCGATGTCGTCGTCCTGTTGACAAGTACTTAAAGGATTAGCCAAACCGCTGAGAATGCATCTTCATTCGGACACTCCGGCACACTTCCTCGGTCATCCTCCTCAGCTTCCGGTCTTAGCCTTCAACTTGTCACTATGAAGTTCTCCATTATCTCGGCTGCCCTTGCGTCGGCCGCAACGGTCAATGCCCATGGATATCAGACCATTCCTTCTAGCCGTACCAGACTTGGCGCGGAGGTAAGCAATGCCCTGACGATCGTTGGAAGATCGATCATGCTGATCCGTGTTTCCTAGGCTGGCTTGGACACTTGCCCCGAGTGCTCCATTCTGGAGCCCGTGACCGCATGGCCCAACGTTACGGAAGCCAAGGTTGGCAGGAGTGGTCCTTGCGGCTACAACGCCCGTGTCAGCATCGACTACAACCAGCCTGCGACCACCTGGGGTAACTCTCCTGTTGTGACGTACACTGCTGGCGATACTGTTGACGTCCAGTGGTGCGTTGACCACAACGGCGACCACGGTGGCATGTTCTCCTACCGTATCTGCCAAGACCAGGAGCTTGTCAACAAGTTCCTCACTCCTGGCTATCTCCCGACCGACGCGGAGAAGCAGGCTGCTGAGGATTGCTTCGAGAAGGGCACCCTTCCCTGCACGGATGTGAATGGCCAATCTTGCAACTTCAGCCCTGACTGCCAGCAGGGCCAGGCTTGCTGGAGGAACGACTGGTTCAGTAAGTTAGTCCGTATCAGTAAGAAAGACCTCCGCTAACCGTGTGACTTAGCCTGCAACGCCTTCCAAGCCGACAGCCGCCGTGGCTGCCAGGGCGTCGACAACGCTGCTCTCGGATCTTGCTTCACCACCATTGCTGGCGGCTACACCGTCACCAAGAAGATCAAGATCCCCAACTACGTCTCCGGCCACACCCTGCTCTCCTTCCGGTGGAACTCTTTCCAGACTGCTCAGGTCTACCTCTCGTGCGCCGACATTGCCATTGTCGGCAGCGGCGGTGAGACCAAGCCCTCCACCACCAAGACCACCGCCACCGCCACGACTCTTGTCACCAGCAGCAAGACTGCGGGAGCCTCTTGCACCCCCGTTGCCACCGTCGCTGTGACCTTCAACCACCTTGCCAGCACCAGCTACGGCGAGTCCATCAAGCTTGTTGGCTCCATCTCACAGCTCGGCAGCTGGACCCCCGCGTCTGGCGTCGCCTTGTCCGCTGCTCAGTACACCACCAGCAACCCGCTCTGGACTACCACGGTCAAACTCCCCGCAGGCACCAAGTTTGAGTACAAGTTCGTCAAGGTCTCCAGCAGCGGCGCCGTGACCTGGGAGAGCGATCCCAACAGGTCGTACACTGTTCCTCAGAGCTGCTCTGACTCGGTGACTGCCGCTTCGACGTGGAAGTAGGCTGTTTTTTTTTTTTTTTCAGGGCACAGGGAAGCGGGTGCAGGGTATCGGGGTGTCCGGTTGTAAGGTAGTCGAGTCTGAAGGGATGAAAGGATCTGGATGCTGGAGGACGATGGTGTCAGCACTACTTCGCTGTCTATACTAGGGATGGAGGTCTTGTATATTGGGGGTTCAGTGTTCCACGGTTTACATATTCCGTTGTCGCTATCTGATACTAGCTGTGTCAATGAGATGAGAGTCTAACTCTCAGGGTGGGAAGTGCATCTGATATCTGTTAGTGTACTAACTGTCAATCATCGGACGGATAACGGGCCGGACCCGGCCTAGGTGGGATGCCCTCCTACTACGTGCACCTCGATATAATTGCAGAACGAAATGCTATAGATCTAAAAGATCCCAAAGGGAGTAGAGTTAACAGTAAACAATAGCCCGCCAGCCTTAGTGACTGTGGAAGTAAAGAGTGAGGTGCTCGATGCATCGCTGTTGTTGTGTGTGGAAGTGGAAACGGGAAGGAAACCAGGCGGGGACGGGAGTTGATGTCAAGGGAGGCGCTGAAGGGATGGCCTGTGCGGGGCCACTGGATCATCCATATAGTGGGTGCGGCTGCACGTGTACAGCGCACTCGTACGCCCCTAAACACCGGCCTCCCCAATGAACCTAATCTGAACTTCCTCCTCGATCCTCCTCGATAACATCAACTTCCAAACAACAACCGTCACATCGATCACCATTGCATCAGGGATGTACTTCTACAACTAAAGCTTCATGTTAAATGACTACGGGAAACATCAGATCCCAGAAAAGAACACGCCCTCACCGGTCCCTTCGGCCACGATGACGGACCCGGTCTTGTTGATGATCCTGGTCATCTTGTTCCTCGCCAGCGGCAGGTCGTCGTCCTCCTCGCGAACGTAATACGCAAAATCCGCGTCTGGGTTCGTCTCTGTCTGGCTCTTGCCATTTCCAAGATAGGTGAAACGATTCCCTTCGTACTCAAACTTCCAGTCCTCGAATCTGACCTGCCTAATCGTCTCGAGGTAATGCAGCGTCGACCCGGGCCACAACGCCGTGATCTTGTCCTTGGACGAACCGGACTTGTACCAAGACTTACACGGATCCGCCCATACAGTCTTGGTCATGAATTGGTCCTTGTGTGCAACAAAATCCCGGACGGCCGCCGCGTCGGGCGTAAAGGCCCGGATGTTGTGTGTCTGCCAGTGGTCGATCATCTTGACGATGTAGTCCGTCTGCGCCTCGATCCCGATCAACAGGGCCCCAGTTCCAACCGGACAGTTGGGGCCAAGGATCATGAGATAGTTGGGGAAGTCGGCAGCAGCAAGTCCCAGATACGATTCCGGATCCTGTGTCCAGACGTCTTGCAGGTTCTTGTTGCCGGCAACAATGGGGAACCGTGGCCGATACGAGGCATCAAAACCAGTGGCACAGATAAGCACGTCAGGGACCTGATGCTCGGTCCCATCCTCACACTTACACCCTTGTTCGGTAACCTCGGTCACACCAGAAAACACGACTTGGACGTTTGGCTCTCCTAAGGCTTCCAGATATCCAGTGCCGGGAGTGAGTCGACGGCAGCCAAGGGCAAAGGTCGGTATCAGTTTCTCCTCCAGCTCCTTGTTTCCTGCTAGCTTCTCTTTCATGGCGTTTCGCATGTAATCTCGGACATTGGTGTTGGCATCCGTACCCTTGATCCAAATATCAAGGATACTGCTGTTTCCACGTTCGACGCTTCTGCGATAGGCAAGCAAATGACCAGGCTCCTCTGCGAACCGTCGCTTTTCCTCGTCTGTATACTGACGGCCTTCGAATCCAGGCAACGGCGAGACCCAGGTTGGCCCGCGCATGAAAACAGTGATCTTCTCAGCGAGCGGCTGGATGGCTGGAAGGATTTGGATACCGGACGATCCGTTACCGATAAGTCCAACAGTCTTCCCCTTCAAGTCTACCGCCTCATCCCAGTTGGCCGTATGGAGAAGAGTGCCCCTGTACTTGCCCAGTCCTGAAATGTCTGGCCACTTCCAGTTGTTGAGGACTCCTCCAGCATTGACGAGAATGTCACACGTATCGTTCACAGTTTCTCCCGTTGTGAGGTCCTTGATGGAAACGTTCCAACCGGATCCATTCCACTTGGCTCCCACCACCTGGTGTTGTGTCTTTATGTACTGACGAAGGCCATACTTGTCGGCAAAGTCGTTGAAGTACGTGTATATCTCCTGGCTAGTGGCGTACAGACCTGTCCAGTCTTTCTTCGGCTCAAAGGACCACGTGTAGTTGTGCGAGTTGACATCACAAGCGCAACTGTCATCGTCGTTGTCAGCGTGTGTGTGGCAAGTAATAGAGCAAGGTTGGTGACATACCCAGGATACCTGTTTTCGTACCACGTTCCCGATACCTCGCGGTTCTTCTCATACACCGTCAAGCTAAAGTCGCTAAGATGCTTTTGAATCTTGTACGCCAGCTGCAGGCCTGAAGCTCCGGCACCGATACAGATGACCTTTACGGGACGCTCTGTATGGATGGGCTTGTCTAACCGCCATTCAGGCGAAGTGAAGGACTTGAGAACCATCCTGAGTCGAGGAGGGAAGACTGAGCATGACACCAGTTCCTAACCTCATCGCCAGAGGTCTCAGAGCAGTTAAATATTTCCCATACCCGCTGGCACAAGCTAATCTAGTCACCTTTCCCTCTGCAAAACTCCACTCATCTCTCCACATAACCTCGGGTCGGACCGTGCCCCATCACGAAGTTCATACCTGATTCAGAAGCGAGCACGGAGGGGGATCGCGGAGTCCTTGACCCTTTTGACCCTTTGGGTGGTAGTACTACTGCGCCCCTCATAAGTCATGAACACCTTTATCCATTCAGATGGAGGGCTTGGGGGCCGGAAGACTTGTGTGTGAAGCTGAGGGGGGATCGCCTATTAAACTACCCAGTACGGATGAAGGGGGCTCTCCGCTCAGTAAGCGTTGTACGTTCAGCTGCAGAAATCCAAGATGCACCTTCCTCTGATGGTGCTATTGACCGACAGCGATGGTTACAGTGCATAGAGTTCTGCAGGCCGGGAGGAGAGAATGGCGTGACTGGTGGAGCTTCGTGTAACCGATGCAAAACATGGTGGACACCGGAGAATTGTTGCATGTGCTGCAATCATGGGTAAAGGCGATGGTGAGATGCAACTGAAGTGTTCTTGTATCTGTGATAGCCGTGAGGTTCTTATCTCACGGTTACACACCACGCTGATGGGTATATAGAGGTCTGTTGTAAGCATACGAGTGCGGCCCGCTGTGCATGGCTTCCATTGCCGAGATACCAAGAGATTCAGCCCATCTGGCAAACACGGATAAAGTGCTGACATGATGTCTTTTTATCTGTTTACAATATCCTTGGATAATCTCATCCCGTTCTCTGGCGGGGTTGAATGTTCCTTGTCTCAACGTCCATACTGCTGATTCTGCAGTAGATAAAAGAAGGTCAAAGCATAATGAAAAAGGCCAAAGACTCCCTTGTTACAGGATGCACAACAACTGGAAGTGCGATCCTGTCTCATCAGTCTCTAGGACTGTCAACCTCATGTCTGGTTGACGTTGACGACACCACAACCCCAAACCCCATCTCAACAACTCAACCACCCAAGATGCACTTCCTCCCCGGAACTTTCCACCTCCTTACCCCCCTTATCGCCTTTCTCCCCCTCTCTCTCATCCCCGTCGTCTCAGCGACACCACTACCATCGCCCATCTCCAAACCAACCCCAAAGCTCATCCACCCCCGGCTACAGTACCCAACAGACCTCTGCTCAAACACCCCCACCACCACCACGAGCATCCCCCACCTCTGGTCTGTCCAAGTCCATTCCATAACTTACAGCATCCCAGGCGTCTCGGACTCACCCGGTACCGCCTCCATTTCCGTTACCAACTCGTTTACGAACGAAACGAATAAAATCGAGTGTGGGTTGAGGTTTGATAGTCTTTGCGATGTCAAACTGAGTGGTCAGGGCAATTTGGGCAGTCAAGAAGACAGTGGAAACGGTGACAGTGGGGTACTGGACGTCCATCTCCAAGTGCTGATTGAGGTCGCGTATGTTACTGTTGTTGAGACCGTGACCTGCAAGAACGGGACCGGGAGTGGCGGACAGGGGCAGGAGACGAGGAGTGTCAGTGTAGGTGGGATGGCGGAGGTTTATCTGGGTTGTGATTTTGAGGCGAGTCCGAGGAGGTGTTGGGGGGTGGAAGGGGGGTGGGTTGATGCAGAGGTTTTGGGGGAGGCGCCGGGCGGGGGTACTGGTGGTGAGGGCGGGACAGGAGGGTGAAGGGGCGTTGATGGAGGTGGTGATCGGGCTGGGGGGTGGTTATGGAGTGGTGGTTGCTTGGGTAGGGGGGGTGAGGGGGGGAGTGTTTAGTGTTGAGGCTGATGTTGGCGTTAGGATGGGATAAGTTTTGTCGAGGTGCGTGGGTGGAATGGGTCAGGATGAGATGCGGACTGTAATGAGAATGAGATCAAGGAAGCAGGAAATGATGATGATTGTATATCCAAAACCGAAAACGCTCAAGTGGTATCCTAAAGTGCAAAATTTTCCAAAACCTTTGACCTGAAACTTCCCCTAGCAACATGCTCATTCGCTTTGACTGCTTCCGTTGGCCTGCTCTTCTGTATCGTCGGTCTCAATCAACTCACTTCCATTGGGCGGGAAGCGGGAGAAGATCAGGACACTCGCCGCGATCATGGCAAGAATCTGTAGAAATGTCAGTTCCATGTCGCAAGTCTCAAGAAACCGGATGTGACAAACTCACCGCATTGCAATAGAACGTCAAATGAGGCTTCCCGGCCTCTGCCAACGCAGCAAACACAAACCCAAAGAAGCCCTGCGTCGCCAACCTGCCAATGTTCTCAACCAGCGTCAACGCATTGAGCGCATCTGCCCTTTGTGAAGGCGAGCACATCTCCGTCAAGACACCCTTCGCAGCCGGCGCAGTACCGCTGGCAAACGGAAGCATAGCCGCAGCCAGATAAATATGCCACTTCTTAGTCGCCAACGCGGTGCAAGAAGTCAACAAGCCATCGGCCACCAAGCTCCAACGGAGGAAGAAGAGATCAAAGTGCGTGTCCTCCGTCTCAGTCGGTGGCTGCGTCATCATGGGCTCTTCTTCGGCGTGCGTTCCCATAGGAGCCTCCAGTTGCTCGGGTTGGATGAGCAGGCCTTGGGTAGCGGGATCTCTTTCATCAGAAATGGACTCACGGCGCGGCTGGCGCTTGGACTGTCGCTTCGCGTACCATTTCCGACCGGAGGAGATGATGCGCGGGAAGAGGACGATCAAGAAAACGGCGCGCATGAGGGCGAACTCGGACATGAGCCAGCCGTTGTCGCTTTGGTGGAACTCGAAGACGGCCGTGGCGTACAGCTGGATGAGTATGGCGGCGTAGTCGGTTGCGAGCACACCCAAAAACACACCCGTGCACAAAACGAGAACACCAAGATGCTTGATCACCTTTCCACTCCTCAACCTCACCCTCTGCGGCGCCAACACCTTCAACGGCGCAAAGAACCCCGCCACCCCCTTCGCCTTCGGCCCGGCCTTCTTCCCGCCCGCCATGCTCTCCGGGCTCACGTACGGCAGCGCCAACTGCACAAACGCCGTCGAGACCAAAAACGCAACAAACGCCACCTCGAACGGCCTCCGGATCCCCCACGCATCGCCAATCATGCCGCCCGTCAGATACCCGACCGCTTGGCCCAGCATGAAACACCCCTGCAGCATTCCAAAGACGGGCGTCCGTCTCGCTGGCGAAACCACCTCGCCTACGATGATGTTGATGATAAGGATATACCCCACCGGCCCTCCCAAGACGGTAATCAACTGCGTCGCTTGAAAAATAACAATGCCCGACCTGCCGCCAGCCAAAACACCCAAGATCTGCGTCAGCACGCGGATGGCAGGGACCAAAACCTGCGCCATCAGGGCCAGTCTCGGGCCGATTTTCTTGACTAGCCAGCCGGCGAAGAAGAGGTTGACGGTGCCGCAGATGGTGGTGCTCATGGCCAGAAACGAAAAATCGGTGGCGGTGCCGGCCGCGATTTCGTTGCGGCTGCACCGGTCGCCGGTCCCGGTGTAGGGAGGGTGGTGGGTGTAGAAGTCGTCGCATTCCATGAGGTAGAAGACGTAGAAGATGGGGACTTGGGTGAAGGAGAAGGAGGTGGTTATTAGGAAGGCGGCGAGGAGGATACGGGTTTCGACGTGCAGGCGGGTGAGGAGGGTGAGGGGGTTGAGTGTCCATTGTTTTTCTTTGTTGTTGTTGACACCGTGATGGTTCTCGTTGGTGGTGTTTTCGTTATCTTGTGGTGAGGGTTGAGAATTGTTAGTGTCGACATTCACACTATTCCCGGCTGTCCCATTAGGGAGCAGTGGCGTCGTCTCGTCGGCGGCCATTGAGATGCCAGTTCACCGAGAAAGCGGTCAATGGCTTGGTTTGAAGGTGCTTTCGGTCCCGAAGACGTGAGATGTTTGCTTTTAGGATCAGATCAAGAAGAAGAGAGATGAGGGGGTGCAAGGTTTTACCGGATCTGGGATTGCGCCCTTGGGATGACTGCACTAACAAATTCGATAGTGAATTAGTGATGCCGCCGAAGCCGAGAGGGGATCATCGCTGATGGGCGCTTATCCGGGTCGGGGATCCGATCACGTCAGTGGCACAGTGAACCCGAGACTGACATAAGCCCGTCCGGGAGGATTATCTGGAGGTCAGACAGTGAGGGGCAAATGTGCTGAATGGAACAATGTTATCGCGACCAGCTGGAATTGACGCCAAACCGACACCGGCAGGTGTTAAGGGAGGTGTGACTGTGATAAGAGCGTGCAGAACCTAAGGTGTTACTAACATAGTCATTGTTGATGGTAGCACCAGTTTGTTAGTGCATTATCGCTGGGGTAACGACACCCGGGCCGCCGGTGTGACTGCCCCTGCGGACTGCCCGGGGTCGCTGTTAGTGTTCGGTGACTCGTCCCCCACAACCGCCCGTGTGAGTCGATGCCGTAACACAACGGCCCGGGCGGGCGCCGTGTGGGGGCCTGTGTCCCGTGTAACGTCCTCTTATCCGTCAAAAATGACCGACATCCACACCCATCATCTTTCTTCTTGCAACCAACTTCCACTTCATCTCGACTCTTTCAACGCCTTTTCTCAACGCCCATCCGTTCATCCGTCCTGATCCTATTGACCTGCCTTTACTGTGCTCAATGCGGCCCTCCCACGTGCATCCGTCAAGATGGCGTTCTCGCATATTCAACCGATTGGGGCAGTCACCGGCTTTGCTTCTCCCGCCGTTAGCTTCGGTGCCTCGACGTCAAAGTTCTCCGTTTGGCTGATGAGACAAGCCCGAGCCTCCGAGAAACTCCACCTGGTTGTTACTCTGACAACAATCCAGGGGTTTTAACATATCAAACCATTCCCAAAACTCTGAATTGCATCGTCTCAACATCAATACAGGTGGGCACGTGGAGATGACGGCGGTTGACTGGCCCGGCTTACCTATGGTCACTACTAGTAGTATCACACATGTCTGATATTCCGGCAGGACGGACACAGAAGTAATGGAGAAATCGCTGGGACAGATGGAATGGAGGGGATAATTAATCGGCTACGTACCCGGACTGTCGTGGTGATACCCATACGAGCAACAAACATCGGTCAACCGGAAAACAGGAGGAAAACACTGCGCTTCTTCGACCACTGATACAGTACAAGCGAAAGCGAAATAAAGAATGATTTATCAACTGGGTACCGTATCATCGACGGCCAACGACATGATCTCAGAGTCATGTGGTACGACGTTGGTTGGATATCATCACGATGCTGGGAGCTGAGCTGACTGGTTACCAGCTTATGTGCCAGCGTTTTGTGTCCCAATGTGCTGGATCTGGGTACGATCCCGAACCGTTGCCAGGCTGAGTGACTGCCTGGAAAGCGACTGACCCAATGGGGTAGCGCAACAAACGGGGAGCTGAGCCCTTGTTCACACCCTTTATTGACACGACTGCGGTCAACGAGTCCAGTCGTTTGCTTTCCCGGGATCTCGGGTCACCGACATTAGCGGGATCAGCCCGTATCAGGGCAGCCAACGCATTGGGTGTGAAGGGGGTTCATCACCCAAGACGGCACTTGACTAATGATGCGCTAGATATCATATATCACATCCCATGGGGGCTGACTACTTAGTCTCCTAGCTGCCCTCGTCTCTGAAACGATTCTGTTCTCATCAACAACAGATCAGTCAACATCATGATCGACATCCTCATCATCGGCGCCGGCCCCAGCGGCCTTTGCGCTGCCAAAACGTTTCTTCAACATAACCCGAACAGCAACATAGTCATCCTCGATAGTCACTCGACCGTAGGAGGAGTCTGGTCCAAGGAGAGACTCTATCCAACCCTCCGAACGAACAATTTGTACCCAACAATGGACTTTAGTGACTTTCCCATGAAAGATGTTGGCATCGGCCGCCCAGGACACCACATCACCGGTGAAGAGATGCACGCCTACTTGACAGCATACACCCAACACTTTGATCTCATGAGACGAATCCGATTCAACACCCGAGCTGTCCAAGTTCAGGCCCCTACAAACGATGGCTGGAAGGTAGAGGTCCAAGGACTGGGCAACACCAACGACACAACCACGTTAGAAACCAAGAAACTCGTCATGGCCACCGGCATCCTCGGCGTCCCCAACATGCCATCTCTAAAAGGCAGCGAAACCTTCGACGCACCCCTTCTGCACTCCTCCACCCTCGGCCCTCGCTACCAAGACGTCCTCCAAAACCCCAACATCAACCGCGTCGCCGTCCTCGGCGGGTCGAAATCAGCCTACGACACCGTCTACCTCGCCGCCACGACCGGCCACAAAGTCGACTGGATCATCCGCAAGTCCGGCCGTGGCCCGTCATGGGTCTTTCCCTCCCACACCAAGATCGGTCCCTTCAAAGCGTGGCGTGAGAAGCTCGTCACTCGACGGATTTCCACCTTCATGTCCCCTTGCGTGTTACCCGACCACTCCGGTAAACAACTCAGTTGGATCCGCGACTTTTTGCACACGAACAAGGTCGGGAAAGCTGTGACGAACAGCTTTTGGAAGGCCATGCACGCCGATACCATCAAAGATTGTCGATACCAGGAAGGAGGAAAGGACGAGCGGTTTAGTGTCTTAGAACCGGAACACAGTCCCTTTTGGTACGGAACCAGCTCGGGGACGCTCAACTATGAGCAGGACTTCAAGGCGTTGGTGACCAGTGGACAGGTGACTGTCCATCGGGAAGACATTTCGCATCTCAGCCCGCATACCATCCACTTCGCCGATGACGCTGGAGGAGCCCTGACCGTCGATGCCCTCATCTGCGCAACCGGATACTCCGCCAAACCACCAGTCGACTTCTTCCCTCCGGAACTGCACTTCCAACTCGGCATCCCGACTGACTCGCTATCCGACGAAGAGAAAGCAGCATGGGCCAAGTACGACAAGAAAGCAGATGAAACAATCGCGAAGCGCTTTCCCCAGCTCCTTTCACCACCCACACCCACCTCTGTCCCTCCCGAGTCCAACAACACAAACCCATCAACACCCCCCTCCCCAACCCCAACTTACACCCCCTGGCGTCTCCACCGCGGCATCGCCCCTCCCGGCCTCACAGCCCGCGGCACCCACTCCCTCGTCTTCCTCTCCATGCACAGCAACATCACCAACATCCCGCGCATCGAGCTGCAATGCTTGTGGTCCCTAGCCTACTTTCACGATAAAGTCACCCTTCCTCTTCGCGCCATCCCCCATCGGTCTGACTGCACCAATTGCGCGCCTAGAATGCAAAATCTCGCTTACGATCCAGCCTGTACACAAATCTTCAGGGATACCGCGCTATTTCAGAGGTGGTGCCAGCATCGGAGCCCGTTGGGACATGGCGGGCATTATCCGGATTTGAACTTTGATCAGTTGCCGTATTGGGATTGGTTGGTTGGTGATATGGGGTTGAAGGTTAGGAGGAAGAGGGGGGTGTGGAGGGAGTTGGTCAGTTCGTATGGGAGTGAGGATTATAGGGGGTTGGTGGGGGAGTGGATTGATAAGTATGGGATGAAGGAGGGGGAGGAAAGGGAGGGAGGTGAGATGAAGTCTGTGGAGGTGGTGGTGGTGAAGCGGGCTGCGGAGATGATTTGATGGAATTAAGTTCATGGTTGGATAAAGTGATGATGGGGGGATGATACCCGGTTAAAGGCGCGCCTTTGGGTGTCCATGAAGGGATGTTGGAGAAAGCTCAAGTGAGTTGCATACACGGCGTTTGGCTCACGGCAACTTTGCCGACTTTGTTCAAAAAGTTCAATTATCGTATATACATACGGTATCAACTGACGTCATTACATAGACAACATCAGTGCATAATTAAAAGGCCTTATCAACGTCTAAAGCTTCTTACAAAGCCTCGTGTTGAACTCAATCTCCTCCCAGTCCTCTGTACCGGGGGTAGCCACGGCATAGAAGACACCCAAGGGATCCCACTTCTTGCGCAACTGCTTGAGCCTGGGATAGTTGGAGCCCCAGAAGTGGCTCTGCCAGTTAGGCTGGAAGGGGTCAGCCTGTTTTCACATTCGTTAGTTAAACACCTTCCCTCAATACGTTCACGACACCAGAAGATAAAACTCACCTCATTAACATAAGTAGCCCCACTCCTCGACACATTCCTGAACCCCTCATCCATATTATTCGTCAAGACATTCTGCAAATCGTTCTTCACCGCCAGGCTGGGGTGCTCCGGGCTCGGAAGAACAGCAATCACAAAGTCCGTCGCGTTCCTCCACGCCGGGTGCGCCGCCGAGGTCGAAACGGGAACGTTATGGCCCGGGTTAAACAAATGTCCAACCATACCACCAAAAAGATCCGGTCTGCCAGCCGGGCTGACCACGTTCTTCATAGCGGTAATGATCTCGTCATTGCGGTTGGCCACATCATCGTGGTTGAACATCCACCCGCCCGTCAACGCCGACCCTCCAGCTTGCTCGGCCTCGAACAGGTCGATATACAGGTCGTAGAAAGTGGGGAACTCCTTGATACCGAACTCGTGCGGGATACCGGCAGCCGCGAACTCATCGAGCATCGGCTTCAAAATGGCCTGTAGTTCGGCTTGAGTCTTGCCAATAGCCACGAACGGCCTTACGCGGAACGAGTAAGGGAAGATCTCGAAGTAGACGTACAACCCGTTATCAACAAAGTGGTTCGCGTACTTGTGGAAGATCTTGGTTCCTGCCCAAATGACCTCGTTGTCAGACGTGTGCGTGGTGTTCAAGTAAAGCGTGGCGCCCGTGGCGGGGAGGTCAGGGAAGGTCTTGACGGTGGTAGAGAGGATGACACCATACGAAGCTGGGCCGCCTCCCCTCAAAGCGAAGAAGAGATCCGGGTTTTGCCACTCGTTGGCGTTGACGATTAGACCCGAGGCGGTGATGACTTCGAAGTTGAGCACATTGTCGACTGCGAGGCCCTTAAGGGTGGTCCAGGGTCCGTGGCCGCCGCCTTGGATGAAACCGCCCGAGAGACCAACGGTGGCGCATTCGCCTGTTACCAGGGCCATGGGCGGGTTCAAAGCGTGGCCCGACTTGAGAATGGCGCCGCCTTGCACGCCAGCGCCCATGGTCACGGCCGGACCGCGGTAGGAGCCGGGACCAGTGTACTTGTCGGTCCACTTGATGGATTGGAAGCTGTGCGTGTTGATGATCAGCGAGCCGTAGCCGACGGAGCGGCCGAGGAAGTCGTGGCCCGTGTTGCGGACGATCAGGCGCAGGTTGTTTTGGCGCGCGAAGTTGACGCCGGCTTGGATGTGAGAAACTTCGGTGGCCATGATCACGTAGACGCCGTAGCTGCCGAGGGTGCAGGGGTCGGAGGGGTTGGAGGTGGGACGGCAGGTGTCGTTGGTGAAGTAGGTCCAGAGACCGTCGGCGGGTTTTTCGACACTGTCGATTTTGTCAGTTTGGGTTTGCAGTGGAAGTGGGATTGGATGGGTAACCTACGTCCACTGCTCGTTGTGAAAGTTCTCCTTGGCATCAGCGCAGGCCGCCTCATTGTAGGTCTGGATGGTGCCAAAGGGTCCATCGAAGGTGTTGTGGCAGACAGCACCGGCAGGGACGTTGACACGAAGAGTGCCGTCGACGGTCCTGTTCAGGTTGTTCCACTTGTTGGCAGAAGGCCAGCATGAACGGCCAGGATAGCATTTGCATCCGTATTTCTGGCCATTGTAGGTGGTCTGGTCGAGTCTCGCGGCGTCGGTCCAATCCAGGATGGTGTCGAGGATGACTCCCTTGGTCGACACGATCTGGGCCGTTTGGGTTTCTGTCTGAACGTCTTCTTGCCCAACCACTTGAGAAGTGAGGAGGGCAAGCACGGTGGCAGTTGCCCGGAGGGACGTTTGCCACATCATGGTGGCTGGCCGAAAAGGAAGGAAGGAAGGAAGGACGGGAGAATGAAGGGGCGTGCCGTCTCGGTTCCAATCTTCCCGAGAAGGAGGGACATGCTCTGGGTTTATATCCATCCTGCCTTCCTCCTCAACCCAGTCCCAACCTTTCCCGTTCTCCAGTTCAACTCCAACCCAAGACTCCTTCCACACTCCGGATTCCGGAATCCAGCCCCCATCCAACGCCCGCCAACGCCCGCCAATCCGTCCATTCTCCGCTTCCAAGACCACAAGGGCTGAAGATGTGCAGGCAATTCTCCCCATCCTCTCCATTCTTCTTCCAGCTCGCCAAGCCTCGGTACCTACATGTTCGGAAGGATTCCCGCCCCGGCGGGCGTGGCGTGCCAATCGCAAGAAAGTCAGCTTACCCTCGAGTGCTCGATGAGGTTTAGACGATGCATTAACTCGTGGTGCGCCGGCGGATGTAACTGCAACTTGCTGCAATGCGACCCTGTTTGAAGCCTTTTTGAGGGGACCGCCGGTGGGGGTGGGGGACGACGGGACTGGCCGACTGGGGGAGGATGAGGATCTTGTTCGAGGGGCCGGTTATCATGCGAATTTGGATTCGTCCAAAGTGCTTGCTTGTTAGCGTCTGTCTGTGCGCTGCCATTCTCATTTCGTGGATGTGGCTGATGCTTCCGAGCTTTTCATAGTCTGGGATAATTGTAGTGTTGTATTGGCATTTGCCGTCCGTTGGCGTTTCTTTTCTTCTGCTCTTTGACGTCTTTGATGGCCTACTATACGGCATCACGAAAACCAACGAAAGCAGTCCGGTCTCCGACGAGTGACTTGGAGATTGCACTCATTATTGCATCTTTCACCGCAACGGCAACCACGGCACTTGTTCGAGAAGCACGATTCCTCGGTTAAGGACTCCGAGTCTTTGCTTTTCAGTTTTTTAACTGTAGGTCCCTATCCTCCCGCCTAGCAGATGACTACTTACTGTCCCAACCAGTCCTCCTGGTATAGCCATCTCTCTAATTGCAACCGAGACCCTCATACTTCAGAGATTCCATGAAGACACCGCACTTTTTGCGTCCCTTCCTCAACTTAAATAGTTCCGCCTCTCTACTACTTCCCGAAGCGTTTGCTCGTCAAGGCAAGCAAATTCGACACCCATAGCCTTGACGCATTCGCACTTGGTAACAACGTACTTCTCTGTCATAGCCGGCAAACACTCCTCTTCAATCTCCGTCCACTCGTTGATACCGGGACAAATTTCGTCGTCGTTCTGAGGCGCCCATTGAGCGTTGACGTTGACTTCGCAAACAAGCCGTCCGCGCTGGCACTGCTCGTCCTTCGCTTTGTTGACTTTACCGCAAAGACAGCACAGCCATTCACGCCTCCGAAGTCTGATCTTGCATTCGAGGCAGTGGTCGTCGATGATGTATCGCTTGACGCACTTTGAGTTGGGGCATTCCGAAGGGAAAAGGGTGCCCCGGCCGGAATACCTGTAACGTTCGCATACGAGCTCGATCTGGTTCCCACCCTCTGTTCTCCTAGCGAAGGGCTTTTGGATGCTGAAGTGACATTTCCATACCCATAAGGTGTATTCACACATGTTGAGAGGGTGATTGGAAATGACCGGATTGCTTTGGAGGAAGTGGTATCCCGTGGCTCGGTGCTTGAAGAGATTGATGGGGTTGTTGCACCGACGAAGGATTGGGCGATGGTGAACTGGAGCGAAATTTATGGTCTCCAAAGCAAGCAGGTCCGTTTATATAAATCTCGGCCTTTAACTTCCTGCAGTCTTCTAGCTACGACATTCATCACGGCGGTCGACCGTCTTTTGCTGTGCGTCAGTTGCTCGTTGGTTAACGATGTTTGATGGTCCAACAATCCGTTGTGTCCTTGCTTTCTATAACGTCTATCATCCCGTCAGCACTGACACAAGTATAAATCTTGACTGAGGTAGTGAAGGATACCGAATGGTCACAACGGTGATGGCTTTCTTGATGATTGTTGAAAGGTGTTTTCATTCATCTGAGGGCCTGTGGCGGTCACCAGGTATGTAACCACCATGAAACCAAAGGGTACCAGCGAGTCTGTTATCTTCCTGCCTCAACACCGACAGCGAAACAACAACCGAGCACAAAGGAAAAGTGATGATTGCCCCAAAAAGTGGTTTGCTGGTTACAGCTATCAGACTCAGCTCCAAGCGCTTTCCCAGCCGTCAAGACAAAGGTTTCTCCTTCACCGATGCATCATACATTCGGCTCCTGTTTCTTGTCCTTCCTTCCACGGAGACACCCTTTCTATCCCTTCCACCTTTATCCTTGAAAATGAGAAGAAGCTGATCGAAGCTAATGATGTAGAAGAAGATGCCAACGAAGACGGTGCTTCCAACCCTCACTGCATCACTGGAGGCTTAAGCCCTGGGAGGAACTCAGTGTTGTTCTTGGTGAGGAGTTGGTTGAGTCGAACCACCTTATGACGATCATCGATCCACTGGTTCCTCATCTCCTCATACTCAGCGCGAAGCCTCTGGTTCTCTTCCAGGAGCTTCTGCTTCTCACACTCTAGCTCACTGGCTTGGAACAGTTTTCGGCAACAATTCCAATTAGAAGGAGGCGAGAGCTGTCGATGATGACATGGAGCTTGGGCAAGTTCGGATCGACGACCTTGTTTCCGCAGGGCGGTAATGAATATTTGCCGTCATCATGAGAGACCCCGCCTTGAGGGTTCTCGTTTTCGGGGATATGCCATATCGTTCTTTTGCAATCCGAGCGAAAATCGCGATTGATGTTACCGCACTTCTCGCACACCCAGAAGTAGTTGAGGGCCTCAATCTTGCACCGGTAGCAGTCGTCGTTCACAATGACGCTCTTGGCGATTTTTGCCTGGCGACACTTGGAGGGAAGACAGGGAGGTTCGCAGTTGGGATAACTGGGGCATTTCTGCTCCTGGGACCCTGTCACAACGAACCGCTCGACGGCGTAGCCGCAGTTCCACACCCACCATTCGTACTCGCACATCTTGTCTTCGTGGTAGAAGTCGTTCCGGGCTGGGTGAGCAACTGGTGTTGACTGGGTGTTTTCGTCTCGGTGTGCAATTGTTCTGGTTGCTTGGTTTGGCAGCCGCGGAATGGAAGGGGTGAGTAATGGAGGAAATCCGGGGTGGAATGAAATCGTCCATTCTACTGACAACATGCCTATCTATATACCTTTCTTTGCCGCTTACTTCGGCCGGTCTTTTTGCATGAGGAATAAGGTGGGCGATACATTCCTGGGGCCGTTGGGCCTATGCTAGTTGGTTGTTGATGTTGACGGCTCCAACAAGTCGCTTTCTTTCTTTCAAATCTTAGAGAAATGCTCGTCAGCATTGACACAAGTAGAAATACTGAAGTGAATGTTCCAAGGCATGAGCCGCACTCGGTCATGACTTATACAGATGAAGCGCATTTCCTTATCCCTGGAGCGTTCCGGCGCGTTGGCAACCCGGCAACCCGACCAACAGCTGCCACCAACATCCCGTCTTCCGTCGCCAACAAACGGCCACCACCAACGCCCGTTGCAAAAATCAACAAAGACGACTCATTCTGAACAGTGAACCGCGAAACCAGCAACCAACATCAAGAGAAAACCTAGCCGCGATCCTTCCGAATCAGAAGAGTGTCATATATTATGGTCCCGCAGTGGTGAATGATAGCAGCAAATTCATTTAACTTCCAACCTCAACGTCAACCTCCGTACAACAACCAAACGCACAAGTAAAAATGACGATAGGAACAAAACAATCCGTTGATGCATCCATCCATCTTCTCAGTCGCCAATCCCTTTCCCACTTCAGCCTTCATATAGTCCCTTCTCCTCCTCCTTCTTGTTGTCTCCAAAGATGCCGTGGGCGCCTGCTTGCAACCAAAAAAAAAAGACAGGCTCCAGAAAAAAAAAGTATTCTCATCGTGCAAAAGAGTTCCATAGTACTCGTCATTCAGTCGGTACAAGAAAACTCTACATACTGCAAAGTTCCCTCCCCAGTAACCAGTCTATGACATCGGCAATCACGGGAAGGAAATCCATCAACAAGAGAATCAACTTCTAGTAGGTCTCCTACTCCGTCATTGAGCCACCGCTTGCTGTTGTTGGAACTGGAACTCTGATTCTGGCCGCCACATTCTGTGTAAACTTCATGTTGACGCGCCGCCGGAAAGGCTCCTCCCGCCGCATTCTCGCAATCCGTGTTGTTGATGTTGGTGTCGACAGTGACAGTGACAGTGACGGTTGTGGCATCGCGCCGACATTGGTCGGCATTCGATTCGTTGAGCTCGCCGCACTTGGTACACATCCAATACTTTCCAAGTTTACATTGGAAACAGTGGTCGGCAAAAGTAACCTGCTTGATGCATGTGGCTTTGGGACAAGCTGAGGGGGGTTTTGTAGGTTGAGGGCAGCTATCTTCGATAGGGTTTCCGTCTTTGTCTTCGGGGTACCGCACGATGGCGTATGAGCAGGCCCATGTCCAGTATTCGTATTTGCACATGGTGAATCTTCGGAGTAGTGTTGAGCTGATATTGGGCAAACCGAGGCGTTTATGCAGGAAATGTGCGGTGTGGTTTCCCCGTCCTTAAGAGCGCTGTGACCTCCTCGTGGTGGTTGTGTGGCCACTTTGCTGCTTGACTGTCGTGATGCCTGAGAATTAATGTTGGCTGAAGGGAAGAGATGAACGCCCATGGACTGATATGCTCCGACCAGATCAGTCTTTTTCAAGCAGAAAGAGATCTATGTACCGGTTCTCACGCCTTGCTCACTCCCTCAGCTCTTGCCTCATACAGCCAACTTGGTGCATTCACAGGATTCCAGCTCCAAGAGACGCGCAGGATCCTTTCTCTCCTTGAGATTCGTACTTGCCTTCTTATTGTTGATAACTGTTGAAATCATCTGGTTGATAGTGTCTTTCAACAGCCCGTCATTGTCGTCGTTCAAGGGAAGCACTACATACAATCCTCCCCAAATCTACACGCACCCTCCTACTTTTTTTCATGACGCTGGCAGACACTGGCAGATAACTCTCCCCCATCACCCAGAGACCCCCCAAAACGCTGGTAGCAGAGGTTATCAGAGGTTAATTTTCTTGTACGTCTAAATTCGTGGCAAATAACGCTGAAAGTCCCTTCCTTCTTTCTGGGAAGCTTTATTCGCAGCACCGGGCTTTTTTGTTTGCAACGTTCAATGCACACGCACTTGCACCACCGCGCCGACCTTATAGTTATGTCCTCATAAAGTACCGCTAAGACAAACCAAAGCTCCCAATTCTCAAGGCTTGAGAAGTTGGGTCTCTTTGAGATCAAAGGAAGCAGTGCAGGCCCGCAAACTCCAAGTAACACCATAACACCCCGCCAAACCCAACGGACCGACGCGGCGATGCCATCCTCAGCTTCCACCAACGCAATGGGTGACGCAATGCACTCGCATTAACCACCCTGACGAGCTCACGCTACTCAACTTCATCAGTCGCCACCAGCAATCCCCTCTATAAAACAACCGGTGTTGGAGCATCAAGGATAATCATGTAGCATCGCCGCCACTCTCAGGCTCTCGGCAAAACATCACCCTCCTTACCCGAAAATGTGCACCCACACCGAATCCCTCTTCTCCTGCTCCCACTCGCACCTCACCATCCTCCACCACTGCCTGCTCTCCCGTCTAATTGGTATACACTGCCCCCGCTCTGCCCACAGCCTCCGAGAAGTCCACCAATACCCCGGTGTTTGCCGCGCTTGTCTCGGAACAGAGCGGGATCCGTACCGGAATTACCGGCACTACCGGAGCCCGCCAGGACAACGATCGGAGAGGAGGTGGAAATGCTGCTACTGCAAGAGTGAGTGGGAGGGGGGAGAGGACTGGTGTAATGCCTGGATTACTTGGATTGAGAGAGATGAAAGGGGGGAACTGGTGAGGCAGAGAGGGAGATGTGGGCATGGGAGGTGTGTTAGTTGTGATAGTCGGGGGAGGGAGTTGGGAGTTGGGTGGGAGGTGAGGTAGGTGATGGGTGGGTGGATGAATGGGAACGGAATGGGTTTATAGGAATGTGATCCGGAAGCTGGGAAAAAGAAGGGAAGAAATGGGAGTGTCGGTCGGTTCGGAAACGAGGGTATCGATTCGGAATCGGGAGTCGATCCCGAGAAACCGAAACGAGTGAGTGGCTGACCAGTCGGAAGGGCAGGGAGTGATTACTTAATCGTGGGTAGTGGGTAGTGGAAGTTGTTCCTGATGGTGGAGTGACAGGGGATCCGTCAGGGGACCGGAGAGCTTCCGCGGACAGGGGCTAATAATAAGGACTGCCCTGTTGGACACTCATCGATCCTATAGCGAAACGGAAATCCAAAGGCCCCTGACGATGACCTAATCAACCTCCAAGATATAAACGCCAAGACTGTAAGGAAAGGGATTGGGGAATGCCAAGAATCTAGAGAAGTGCTTAATTCGGGAGAGGAAAAGAAACCAGCTAGAGGAGGGCTAGGGCGAAGGCGCTTTGCTGCAGGAAAAATACAGGGTACCTCTAAGCAGAGACAGGAAGAGACTTCGTTAAGTTCAGCAGCCTGGGTTAGAGCACGTACGTGGTGGCGTTGGGTATCGCCGGCGACGGGGTGCGGTCGGTGCTGTCGCTATTGGTGGTGGGAGAGGGCGGGCCGGGGAGCACACACATTCCTCGTCACACCCTGCTTAGGATCCGCCATCGCCACTCGGATTGCCGCTGTTCCTTTACAATTGATGGCTTTTTTCTCTGAATGTCGATAGCATCTTTCCTGTATCGGGGAGTGCCTTCTATATACTGTGCCTTCCTCTCTGTATTGCGAACCTGTAGGAAGATGGAGGAGGCCGTGCACCCGTCGGTCCTGACAAATGTGTCGGATTTCTACATGCAGGTCCGCGGTGTGACGGCTGCGGGTGTTACCGTACCTGCAGGTGAAACAGATTGACACATGGGATGAGATGAGGCTGACAGCCGCTTCCCGCATACGAACCACAAATAAAGATCACAATCACATGCCAATTGGTCGGAAAGAGAATCACATGTAGTGGACCAAATACCAAAAGCTTTTTCATTACACATGGGTATAAACGCTAGCACAAAGAAATCTAAACAGCAACAGGAGTGTAGTCCTCGTTCTTGAGGACATAACGGTACCTGGGCTTGCCCTCCTCCAAATCGACAATAGCCTTGTTGGCATCCTTCATGGAGATCTCCTGGATCCAGGGCCGGACGTTCTGCTCGACCGCGAGCTTGAACATGTCCCGGATATCTTGGGGCGAGCCGATGAGGGAACCGGTGAGCTTGATGCGGTTGAAGATAAGGGCCATCTGCTTGATCTGGGGGAGATCATCGTCGGGGGCGCCGACCTGGATGAAGGTGCCGTCGAGATCGAGGAGAGCGAGGTACTCGTTGAAGGGCATGTCGGCGGAGGAGGCGGTGCAGAGAACAACGTCCAGAGACGACCTATGCTTTTCCAGCCACTCGGGGTCCTCAGCGGTGGCAATGAAGCCGGTAGCGCCCATGGCGATGGCATCCTCCTTCTTGCTGGAGCTGCGGGAGATGACGACGACCTGGTCGGCGCCGAGGGCCTTGGCCCACATAACACCGAAGTGGCCTAGACCACCGAGACCGACGATGCCGACGCGCTTGCCAGGGCCGACACCGTGGAACTTGAGGGGAGCGTAGGTGGTGACACCAGCGCAAAGCATCGGGGCGGCGAGAGAAGAAGGGATCTCCTCGGGAATCTTGACGGCGAAGAAGGAGGGGACACGCTGGTAGGTAGCGTAACCGCCATAGGACTTGCCGCCGTTGAGGTAGACACCGTTGTAAGTGCCGACGTAACCGACGCGGCAGTAGTTGTGGTTGCCATCGTCGCAGATCTTGCACTCCTTGTCGGTACGGTTGCGGCAGGAGTCACTCTGAGCACCAACACCAACACGGTCGCCGACCTTGATGCCACCCTCGACCTGGGAACCAGCACGGACGACGGTGCCGACAACCTCGTGACCGACGCAGCAGGGGTAGTTGGTAGGGCCCTAGAGGTATTATTAGTTCAAGAACTTGATTGTTTTATAGCAGGCAAACATACCCAACCGCTCCTCAGGGTGTGAATGTCGGAACCGCAGACGCCGCAGCACTCGATCTTGATATCAATATCGTTCTCCTCCCAGGGCTTGGGCTCGAACTCGCCCCACTGCATGTTGCCTTGGGCAGAGCTCTTGTCAAAGCCGAGCCAGCCTTCGAACTTGTAATCGGTGCCCGACATTGTATCTGGTGTTGCTGTATCTGTGGTTGAGAAAGAAGTTGTTACAGGAATGTAGAAGCGGTCCTAAAGATGGCCAAGAGTCCTCGGGGCCCTTCACATCTTTATATAACTTGGCATCTTGGAACCTGCTTCAGATCCACCTCCGGACCGGCATGGATTCACCATCACTCAGCATCCATGATTTTGCCTCATGGAAGTTTGGCTGGAAGTTTTCATCGGGGCCCACAGCTGCGGGAAGCTCTCGGATAGCAGGGGATTCCAGGGATCCACCCTGTGAAAGCGTCGGCCGTCCCATACTCGCTGTGCTTGATAAGCAAAAGAGCGCTAGAGTGCTAGCAGAGGCAAACAGCGGTAAAAGGTTGTCGTGTTGAACGAGTTGAAACCTTTGAATGCGATAGGTTGTTTCAGTCTTGATAGAAGATTCCGGTCGGCATCTTTTTTCCAGAGGCGGCTCTGACTGAAACCCGAACCTCCGATTCAGACACAACTTTCGTCCTACCCTCTGTCTATCCCTTTCGTATCATACCGGCCATTGACCAATGGCGCTACGGGATAACGCCTTTGTGGGGACCGTTGAACGTTGAATCTCGTCTCCGGAAGCTCGGATCTCTGAATCGCAAAATCCGACATTCTGCACCGGACAGCGCGGATGGTACTGTAACGTCTCGGTGTTCGAGTCAAATATCTGGTGAAATGGGCTGTTTCAGATGCAACCTGAACATCACAGCACGTGGCGCTGAGAGGCACAGAACATTGTTGTTGTTGTTCGTGTCGTTGATACTCGAAACTGCTTGCTGCAATGAGGTGACGTCGTCGAAAGTGCAAGGATAGGGGCGGCACTTGTCTGAATTGCCGAGACAGCCACGCGACGCATGGGTAAGCCTGCGATACAGCGGGTCTGTCCTTCTAGGGTCAAACTGTATTATTAATGAAAAGGCGGCTGAAGAGCCTGTCTTTGGCTCAGACGTCTTCATGTCGGTCGCCCGTGCGCGTCTGTGGGTCCATCTGATGCCCCTAAAATGCCCCGAGCGGTCTGAGTCCCTGAGATAAAAGATACGCAACGATCCAACGATCATCGTACGTACCTAGGGTACCCTGGCCGGCCTTAGATCGCAAAGCCAAGATTGTGTTCAAGCAGGATCTTTGTTCGTGGGTTCGGGACTACAGTACCTTATGTCCGACCCTACCTTATGTCCGACCCTAATCGGAGAGTAACGTCAAGATACTGCAACAACGTCTATGATTTAGAAGATCATTGACCTCGACACAGATGCGCCAGGTGTTTGGGACACCGCAGTCGATGATGGCGCCTCTTGTCTCTGACGCTCAAGCAGGCGAAGTTCTCGTTCGTGCTGATCAGCAGGAACATAGACCCATTTCTGGTCATCCTTGATCCAACTTCGTGATGGCATGAATGCCTCGAGCATGTCATAGTTGTCGCGATTGTAGGGGAAGTCGACTGTGGGAGGGCCGCTCCGGTCGAGAAAGGCGTCGGTGCCGCTGGCGACATCGGAGGGCGTCATGCGGAAGCGAGATCGTCTGTTGCCTTGATTGGCAGTGTTTCGGCGAATGGACCGGGTGATGGACGTCAAATGTGCTTGCAGCAGCCTCACATACCACAGCTGACTGTGAAGGGCCTTGACAACGACTTGGGCGTGCTCCGCGACCAGTTTCTTGTTCCAGTCTGGGTCGGCACCACGAGGGATCGTGGGAATTTGTACGCCATTGTCCAGATCATCCTGCCAGTGGGCGAAGTCGACAATGATGCAAAGGAAGATCCAGCGAAGACGACAGGTGTAGCAGAAGCAGACAAGGGACGGGTCAGGAGATTGGACGTGTTTATAGTTCGCATTGACTCGTCTAGGGCTGAGCGCATCACCATAGGCATCGTTGAGTGCACGGTGGGCGTTTTCGTCGAGATCCTGGGCCAGGACAGGAAGGCGGAAGCATTTGGCAAGGGAGGGGTAGCGCCATGCTATGACATCGCGGGTGATGAGGTGTTCTTGGGACAGGATGAAATTTCGGAGCGACTTGTTGACACGGCAGAGGACAAACAGCTCTCTGGGTTCGAGGAGGGTGATGATCGAGTATAGCAGCTCGTAGGGGAGGTCGAGCATGCCTCTGGGCGGCACCGTCGAGGCCCGTTTCGCTTCCTTCTTTTCGCGTCTCTTTTGCTTTCGGTCCGTCTTTTTCGAGTGCAGAGGTATGGCTTGGGTGAGGTCGACAAGTGGCTCGAGTTCGTCGGCGTCGGCGTCATCGTACAGAACGGTGGCCTTGACTTTGGTTTTGGTGTTGGTGTTTGCGATATCTGGTGGCCCCGCAGCATTTACAGAGCCCGCATCGCTGAAGGAACTCTGCGCAGGGCGAGTCGATCGCGATGTTGATGACGTCGTGGGCATTTTAAATCAAGAAGGAAGAAATGAAACTACAAAGACTCGCTACAATGCAGAGCCCGGAGGCTAAAGAAGAAATCATGGAAATGGAAGGCAGGTGCAAAATGGAAGCTGGGGAAAGATGGCGCGAGGGGAGGAAGGACCTGGACAGCTTTCCATTGATGCCGGGCGCCGAGGAAGGAACAGGGGCAGCTCCAGCTCCCGCTCGATAAGCCGTTGATAACAGTTCTGGCGGGCCGTCAAGGTGGGTTCAAGGTCATGGCGCCAGTTGGCAGAACACCCTGGCGGCCCGGCTTCTCATGTCAACCTTCTTCGTGACTTCCACTTCTCTCGACAACCACATCAACTTCTGCCTGATCAATTTTTCCTTTTTTTCAAAACTGACAACGACATACCTATTCCTCCCCGGTTCTCAACCAATGCCCCAACCCAGTCAGCAATTGGTGCTCCACGTCCAATATGGAATCACCATGGCAGAATCCAATGCTCACATTAGCCTGTATCGTCACCCACACCCTCACCGGCTCATCACAACATCAAGTCATCCGATGTCTACCTTGTCCCTTCTATATAAGCAAGTGCTTTCAACCAGGATACCATGATCTCTCATAACCTTGCCTCATTTTCATTACATTCGCTGCAATGGCCTCCCTCAGCTTGCTTCTCCTTGGTCTTGGTGTCTTTCTTCCGAGAACATGGTCTTCATCCATCGTCCACAACCGCCAATATTACCCTGGTGATCCTTCGGAAGGCGGGCCAGTCACTCCTCAAAGTTGTACGGAGGCATCCTTTACCAGTCCACGCTGGGGTGTCTACAATCCAACATTGGTCACTGTCAATGGATCCAGCGGTGGCTCACAAGGCGACATCCGCTTCTTGACCGTCAACTTCGCAACCAATGTCTCCGCCGCCTGCATTGCAAGGAACATTGACCTCGATCCAAAGGGACCAGACGCCCTCGATATCTGGCATGACTGCGACATCCCCAATCTCAAGTTCCAGTTCAATCTCACCAGCTTTGATATGCGGTTGAGAGGGACCTGGCTTTGTGACAACACGACTGGCTTCACCTTCACTGCACACGGAACCTGGGAACAGCCGCTGATCCAAGGATGTCTTGATGACTGGCAAGCCCCAAGAGGAGAGGAGACCCTGTGCATCATGGGAAACTCACAAGTCTGGGGGACCCTGACGACACCAGTCCAGATCCAACCTCAGCTTCCCATACGCCCTTATACTCCATCTGAGCTGCCTGAACGCTGTGTTGACAGATCCTGGGATCCTCAGTGGCTCGTCGAGAAGCTCGTCTACCAGAACTATTCATCCACCACCAGCGGGAACAGCGCAAAGGAAACTCGGGAACTAATCTTTGAATTGACTAACATCTCGAATGAGAAAAAGTCACAGTGTCGCATCACCAGTCCTGGGAACTTCACGAGCGCAGATGGTTCTACACCATGGGTTCCTTGTCAGACAAGCGATTCCGACGAGAAACTCAGTGTGATGCTTGCGGTACAAAGCGGCATCATGGGTGTTAGACAGGACTGGAACTGTTTGGACGGCATCCAAGGCATCGAGCCGTATGTGAGGCTCGTCTGCCGACTAACATGCCAATGCTAACGGACCATGATACAGAAACCACTACAGCGGAACTGGCTTCATGCCCTTGAGCCTCGCCTGTGACCAAACGATTCGAGGCCTCCGGGGCCGTGTCTCGAGACCAAAGGCCTCCGACACCTTCCGATGCACCATGCCTCCAACCAACTTCACAGGCTACGAGGCCAGTCAGTTGCCCATCATGCCTCACACACCGTACACAAGAAGCTGCACTATCGGCTCCATCACCAATACTTCGTCCCTTGTCGTGCGTGGATACAAGATCAATACCGTAACCATTCTAAAACTCAACAAGTCCAAGACGGTATCTGGAACCTTTGACTTGTACAACCCAGGATCCGGTGACACCTACAGGCTACATGGCCTTCAGATACAAGACGATGGCGCTTGGCATGAGTGCACTTTGGCCCCCACAGAATCTGGAGAGCGACAACCACTCCCTTGGCAACTGTATCATTGTGAGTATCGTTTCAGGCCCGGGAATCGTGAGGTCGGCTTCAGGCTTAGCTGGGCATGCGACGATCGGGATCCTTTGCATCCGGTAGGTCCTATCATCCCAGTTTGTGGTCTTCGCGATCCGGTTCTGACTGGTTACGCTACCCAGGTCCTTTTTGTTGCAGAAGCAAACTCAAAACTGCCCGCCCAAGACTGCTTTGAATGGAGAACCGAACAAGGGGTTAGCAGCTCATGTCGCTTGCCGGAATTCTCAATACCGGTTGGGTTGTTGACTTGGTCATCACTTTCTTCTCCTATGGAGAGGGGCCCGACCTTGCCTTGGGTTTAAGGCTTTCTTGTGTTTTCGAGCATCCGCAGATATTAGCCGGAGGAATGGTCCACATATCTGTGATGGATGTCCCGGCACGGCACGGCTAAGCGGAAGTCTTCTCACGCAATACACGCAATACACCCGGCAAGCCGCGAGATTCACTCTACAATGCAGCGCATCCAGAGTCAGCCTTTGCTTGCCTGGAACCACCATTTCCTTTCCAAACAACAAATAATCCACGCTCTTCGCTTCTCTGGGTACCTCAAAGGTCTCTGATCTCTCGTTTTCATCCTTATCCGCCCGCTTTGTCTCCTGACGCTCCCTCATTGGTATCCCGCGGCCAGCTTTTGTCCTCGTTTGTCTCTTTGCCCGGTTCAAATCATTTCTACCCTTGTCGGTCAGGTCGATCGCGCTTGTTGAACTCTACCATCATCCGCCTGCACCTCGTTCCTCTTAAACATATCGAGAGAGAGAGAGCAGGTCAAAGTCTGAGCGGGAAGAACTCAGTAATCAACATCAGCTCGGCGATCTCTCAGCCAACAACCCTCAGCATGCTAGTGGAGTCTTCGGACACTCAAAAACCACCATCCTCCACCCCCCTCATGGGCTTCGACTTATTCTTCTGCGGGCAGTCCGTAGTTCCATCCACCTTTCCCTTCCAACGATTCGGCATGGTGCCCGGTCAATGACTATGGCTCTGCGGCCGAGACGGCGAATCAACCGCCGAGTTGACAAGGCGAGCTCATCAGGGTGCAACAGGAGTGACTGGATGTGGGGTTTGAAAGTGCTAAGGATTCAGGAGTGGTGAGGAAGGAATAAAGGGGCAGGAATCGACTGGTACTTATTTGACGGCCCCTGTGGAGCAAAGAAGAGCAATGTCAATCCTCACTGCCTGTGAGACCTATCACAATCATTCATGCCATCACGTATTTGCCCCGAGCTCGGAGGAACGAGGATTGTAAGACTGGGGTGCAGCAGTGTTTGAGCATGTGATTGCGGACTGCTGTGGGAATGGCAGCTTCAAACTGGAACGCGGGACCGAACATCACGTTACGGCCGCCACACGGGATAAAGACGTGACAAGGGGTTGGAAGATCGTCACCTTATCTGATATCCTTCGGAGAGTGGGCATAATTCCGAGCTTGCCACTCAGGTACCCAATCGCTATTGTTGGCTGTTATTACAACGCTGGTATGTGATTGAACTATCTCTCCTCGAGGACCTCTATGGCTGATGCGCGTCTTCAAAGATTGACTATTACAAGTTTATCATTAGCGACAGGCGATAAGCGCGGTGTTTTCTTGGTGATAACTTTTCGGAGTCCTTCGTCCTCATGGTAACGACTTCCAGTAACTGGGAAAGGCATTTCGCAGCCTACAGTCCATCCGAAACCGCCCACTCGGCCCCAAATGAGCAAAAGCTGGGGAATGGGGAAGGCTAATAAGCTTCAATGGCTTATGCTTAAAAGGCCAATACCGCCAGCCTTGGAACGGCGTCGCCTAAATAAGCGAGTCCCTTATTCTCAAGCTCCCAAAGGGGAACCTCCACTCCCAATTTGAGAACCTTGGGGTCCCGAAACGTCATTCATCTGCTTTTTGCCATTTGACACTCCCGGACTCCGGACTTCCAGCCGTCAACCCACATCCCTTTGCAGTCGGGCTCCTCCACATGCAGGGACGATTTGACGATCATCGGCCAAGCCCGTTTTTGCAGATCAACAGTTTTGGCAGTTTTGACACCATCCAACTACCGGCTGACAGGTACAACTCTATGCACGAACCCGTCAATGATCGACAGGGAGATGTACCCCAGTCGGTGAGATCTTCTTTTGAATGCTCTTTGAGCACGGGCCGGATAAATCGACTATATACCATTCTTAATCGACTGTGTGGATCTGATACAGCCAATACAGCCAATGACAGAGTCATGTTCGCGCCCGCCAAAGTTCGCCGTGATGAATATCGTACAACATCATCACCAAACCGTTGAACTTACAATACTTCCCCCAAGATTATAACGTAACTACCTCTCAAAAAGAAGCGGATAACCGCGGCGATATCAGGGAGCAAAAAGAAACAGGAGGGGAAGGCGGAAGTAAAGCGCGCAAAGTAAAAGGCAACTCGTTTGGAAGTTGCACTCCTGCGGGAGCTCCGAGCTTAATAACTTCGGCCGCCGCGATCATACCACGGAGTTCGATACGGATTCCCTCATCCATGCCAAATCAGGCCCCGCGGATGAATGCTACTTGACTACTTCGAAAAACGTTCTTTTGAGGTCTCGTTGTCATAGTTGGAAACGATAACTTTTGGTGAGGTCTTGGTGATGGTTGCCGGCGCGCCAAGTTGATGCCAAGCTTGAGCCAAGCTATTAGTTTGTATGGCCCTACCTAATCGATTAAGAATAGTACACAGTCGATTTATCCGGCCCGTTTGAGCATCCACGTATGCTTAAGATCTTCTTGGATCTTCTCATGATCAACTAAGGGGGGTTGCACTTTATAACCTATCTTGGGAAGGGTCAAAAATAACCCCCTTTCCTTTTCTGACTGGATGTTCGCTGGAATGAGGCAACTCGTGCACTGAGCAGAATTGCGAGCTGATGGGTTGGAAAACGAACAACGAGAGAGAGAGCTTTGCCTCAAGTGGCTTGTTCACGATAACTCCACAAACGCAAAACACTCAAAGCTCACATGGTCCTTCTTCGGGTTTCCTACCGTGTTTGATGCCGGCTCTTATGGACCAACGCTGCTGCCATCGCCGAGTTCGAATGGGTCTGGGTACTCTTCCCTTTGCCAGTCACAACACTTCAACAAGGCTTGAAACGCACAACCGAAGATGATCAACAATGCCAAGAGCGGTTTCCAGCTGATGAAGAACACGAAGACTTCATCACCGCATCCATGCCCTCATGAGTTCTCCTGAGGCCGTACCATGATGGCCCAGTCCCGAGTCAATAATGGCAAACATGCGCAGTTGTCCCACAAGCTATGACTAGATCCCCTTTGCCAAGTCCCAGCAACCAGGCAAAACGCCAGCCAGGAGCCAAAGTCAAGATGGTGATGAGCGGTTCTTGGTTCCACTCTACTCGGGCTCGTCAGCGGTCTTGGGATGAAGACAAGCTTACTGGCCAAGATTAGACAATCTCCCTCAGGTCATGGAGTACAGTGACAGTTTCACGGTGGAACATGGACAAGAAGAAGGCGCGAAAGACAATGTTCTCTCGCTTGAACTTGAGTATATCTACTCCATCATCGCTTCTTCGTTGGCAATGTCGGTCTCGATATCTCGTGTTCAGAGTCCAGATCACTCCACGACTTGTTAGAGTTGCCTAACACTTCACTCCTTTCGCCAAACATTCTCTTTGATCACCTATCCACCTGGTGATATTCCCTTGACCGCTGCTCTACAGTCGTCCATCAGGAACTCACCGTGAACATCCCATCCCCGGTCGACGAGCCATCAACAGCATCCGCAGGTCGGACGTGCTGCTCAACATCAGATCTTATCAGACGAGATAACGACAACCAGGCTGATTATCAGTCACCAGTCACAACACATCACCATGGCGTCTCCATATGACACCCTCCTCTCTTACGCACAAGCCACGAGCCAGCTTCGGTCGAAGACGGCATCCGGGCTTGACTGCTCCCAGCAACAACAAATTCTCGACTCTTTCAAAGCTTCCTACACCAGCCTATCAGCCTTTATTCAGCCCACTTCCAAGCCGGCTCTCAGTACCCCGGACCTAAGCACAGTCCTCACCCATGGCTCCCTCCGGGACTTTGTCAACAACTTCTCTCTCCCTACCAAGGCTCTTGACGTGCAACAAAGGGGCAGACTTACCAAGCCCATTGTTTGTATCGCTCTGCCCAACGGCCCTGTTCTCGCCGCAGTCTGTCTGGCCGTAGCAAACACATGCACTGCTTCACCAGTCAACTGCGATAAAGCCGTTGGGGCTGAACAGTTCCGCGCTGATGTACGGCAGGCGGGTGCTTCAGTCATCTTGACCACCGCAAAGGATGCCGAGCGGTTGGGACTTACAGGTCCTTCATCATGGACAGCCCTGGAAGGACTGACGGTGTTGCTGGTTGAGAGTGACCTCGCCCAGCGTGGCCAGTCTACACAGATTTCCATCAGAGACTTGACCGGCCAGCTAGTCACGCCCCAAGCAGCAGGCTGCTCCCAGCCAGCGCCAAACGGGACGGACGATGTAGCCATCATCTTGTTCACTAGCGGTACTTCAGGTACCAAGAAGCTTGTTCCCATTACGATCCAGAACATTGTTGCTGGTGTAGCCTTTGTCATCGACTCGTGGGGGTTGACGCCGGATGATGTCTGTCTCAACATGATGCCCTTGTTCCACATTGGTGGCTTGGTTAGAAACATCTTCTCGCCCATCTTCTCGGGCGGGTCGGTTATCTGCTGTTCGGCCTTTGATCCGACCCTCTTCTGGGATGTTGTGCAGGACCATGGGGCAACATGGTACTATGCTTCGCCGTCGATGCATCAGATGATTCTAGATCAAGCGGAGGACCGCCCGGAAGCGCTTGCTAAGAGCAGAGTCCGATTGGTGTGTAATGCCGCTGGTGGACTGCTACCTGCCTTGGCTGTTAAGCTAAAAGAGACCTTCAATGGGGCGATTGTGCTGCCGAGTTATGGAATGACTGAGTGAGTGCCACGTTTGTTTCTTGTCTTTTGAACCTTCACTGACCCAAACCAGATGCATGCCCATCTCAACCCCGCCAACAAACTACAAACTTGACAAACCCGGCACTTCAGGTATCGCCGTCGGCCCTGAACTTGCCATTCTCGACTGGAACAACATCCATCAACCCTCCGAAACCGTTGGTCGTATCTGTGTCCGTGGCGAGCCCGTCTTCCCCGGTTATCTTACTGCGGAGGGTCAGTACGATAACAGCACCTTCACCCCGGATGGGTGGTTCGATACCGGTGACCTTGGCCGCCTCTCTTCGGACGGCTACCTCTTCATCACTGGTCGTAGCAAGGAAGTCATTAACCGCGGTGGCGAGATCATCTCGCCTTTTGAGGTTGAGAATGCCATCATTGCAGCCGCGCAGGACCCCGAGTCGCCCATCTTCAACCGGGTCTCACAAGCCCTCTCTTTCTCAGTACAACATGATGTCCTCCAAGAGGTTGTCGGTGCCGTGCTCGTCACGCCTCCTGGTGCTCAGCGTGTTGACACTAGGCAACTCCACCAAGCCCTGAAGAAGTCTTTGCAACAGGCAAAGTGGCCTAGCGTGATTGTTTATATGGATGATGTGCCAAAGAGCAACAACAAGGTGCTGCGCATCAAGCTGGCGGACCGCTTGGACATTCCCGAGGTGACAGACAGTTCTCGTTACTGCGATGTCCACTACGAAGCCACCTGTCCGCCTCTCAACACTCCTCTGTCGGTCAGCATCTCCTCGACCCCTTGTAGCATCGATGAAACGACCATTTATCGCAGCATAGCCGCTCTCTTGCCCCTGGGAATTGTCCACCGCGTCCATCAGAACCCTCAATCCGGCGGCTTTGAAGTCTACCTCGCCCCTAAGGAGGAAAACTCCGATGTCAGCGAGCTGAACAAGGTCATTGACTCGCTCAAGTCCAAGCTGCCCTCTCTGGTACCCGGCTACCTTGTCCCACACCGTTTCCACATCCTACACTCTCCTCTGCCGGCAGAACTGGGCATCACGCCCACCCGTGAAGCTCTCGAGTCCCTTCTTTACGAGCAAAACAACCGCCCGGGGACTGGTGACTCCTCAGCCTCGAGCAACACTGCTTCACGGGTAACCCGCATCATGACCTCCATTCTCGGCCTCTCTGCCCACGAAATCACTGCCGACGCCGACTTCTTTGACCTAGGAGGTGACTCCCTCCGGGCCGGCAAGCTTCTGTCTGCTCTCCGTTCCGAGTTCGGTCTTTCACTACCGATCGACCTCGTCTTCCGCGGCGGCTCCGTCGACGCCTTGTCGGCATTCATCGACGAAAAGCTTGCTTCCCAGCCTAGCTCAGCGAATACCTCCGACAGCGACACCCTGTTTGACTCTGACTCGGAGCAGCAGACCAGATGCGAAGGATCACCGAAGCCGATCAAGACACACAGCTCCACGAACCCATTCCTGATGATGCTGCAACTGGTGCCCATGGCGATCCTGTACCCCGTTAGGCGCGGGGCGCACTGGACCGTCTTCCTTCTGACGCTAGCGTACATGGAGCGGTGGCCGACGAGCGGATGGCCGTTTGGCCGGTTGGTCAACATTGTGACGACACTGATGTTTGCACGGCTCGTCATGTCGGTCGCGCTGCCCATCTTTGGCATTCTGGCCAAGTGGTTGATCATGGGCCGGTACAAAGAAGGAGTGTATCCGATGTGGGGATGGTATCATACAAGGTGGTGGTTGACGCAGAAGGTGATTGCTTTGACTGGACAGGGTATTTTCCAGTAAGTTTTGCCAAGATATTCCCCCTTTTTTCCATGTAAACAAAGACTTGGCGATCGATGTCTTATTTCCGCTATTCCCGAATAACCTCACTAATACCCTCCTCCTTCCCCCACAGGCACCACAACTACACCATCGTCTGGTACTACCGTCTCCTTGGAGCCAAGATCGGTAGTGGTGTCGAGCTGAACGAATGCCAACTCGGTGAATACGATCTCTTGACCATCGGCCCCAATGCCTTTCTCGACAAGTGCATCGTCCGCCCATTCGGCGCTGAAGCCAACACGTCCATGTACCTGGGCAAGATCACCATTGGTGCCAATGCCTCCGTCGGTCTTGCCGCCAACGTTGCTCCCGGCACCCAGGTTCCCGACGGCGCTTGCATCGGTCCTAACTCATGCAGCTGGGAGCTGAACGATGCCACCGAAGCCAACCGCGATCTGTCTGTCCACCGCGCTCCGCAACCGCACTGGGCCTTGACTTTGTTCCTGACGATGCCGCTCTACGGTCTCGTCAGCCTGGTTGCCGGTGGCCCGTGGCTGCTTGGTATGGTTGGGTTGGTTGAGAGCAGACCCGCGAAAGACCCCAATGCTGCCCCCGTTGCTCCGCTGCCGAGCATCATCATCTGGTGGGCTGGCGACAACCGAATCGCTTATCACTACCTGGCTAAGGGCCTGGGAGTGATTTTCGGTCCGTTTTTCGAGTTTGCGGCTGTGATGATCATCAAGACGCTGTTGGATCTCATCTTCGGCAAGCTGAAGCCGAGCAGTGCCGAGGGTCGTGGACAGGTTGAACGCTGGAGACTGGATCTGATGAGGACGATCTATCCCAACAAGTCGTTGCAGAAGTTGACTGGCTTGTTTGGTCAACATTATGAGATGACTTCTGTTGTTCTGAGACTGCTTGGAGCCAAGGTTGGCAAGCGTATTTACTGGCCCGGCACTGGACCCGGTATCACGGACTACCATTTGCTCGACGTTGGCAACGATGTCGTCTTCGGATCTCGCTCGTACCTCGTCACTTCCGATGGTCTTGGTTCCGAGCCCATCAAGATTGGAGACCGCGCTATGATTGCTGATCGTGTGGTCTGTCTCCCCGGTGTGACTGTCGGCGAAGACACGGTACTGGGATCGGGTGCACTCACCCGCCGAAACAAGGAGTACGTTGCCAACGGAGTCTATGTCGGTTCCAAGGGTGGCGACTCTCTCTGCCTCTCGACCGGCGCAGCCCCCAAGGGTGGTGACAAGAGCCGAGTCTCCCGACGTAACGCCCGTGCAGCGCAACATCCTGCTTTGACCCAGGAAAGGAAGTCTTCCATCGAAAGCGTACGCTACCTCCAAGGCACCAACGACCCCGAAAAGGGCCGGAGTACTCCTAGCATCACCATCACCCGCCCCGTCTCTGACGTCCCCGGGGACTTCACCCACTCCGGTTCCGACACCGAAGCCGAAGACCCCGCCACCGACCCCGCCGTCATGAGCACCCCCTTCGGCCGCGCCTTCTACCTCGGTCTCGCTCCTTACCACGTCTACTCCACCTACACCATCACCGCCTACTCCATCTTCAACCGCCTTTTCACCGCCGTCTACTGGAGCGCCCCCTCCATCTCCACCATCCAAATCATCAACCTCTTCATAGCCAGCCACCCTTCCCACCCCGTCTCGCACGCCAGCCTCTCGCAACCCATGGCCCTCTTCGGTTTATTTTCCGCCGTCTTCGCCGTCTTCAACACCTTCCTCGCCCTCTTGTCCTTGATCATCACCATCGCCGCCAAATGGATCCTCCTCGGCCGCCGCCAACCGGGCACCCACTCCTGGGATCTTTCCCCCTACTGCCAGCGCTGGCAACTTTTGTTATCGATCGAAAAACTTCGTACCTCCTGCTTCGCGGGCCAGGGCGTGCTGGGGATGATCACCGGCACGTGCTTCACGGTGTCTTACTTCCGCGCCTTGGGCGCCAAGATCGGGAAAGACTGCGCTTTGTTTGCCAATGGACGACCTTCTCTCATCTTCACCGAGCCCGAGCTGTTGGTGCTGGGCGATAGGGTGACGGTCGATGACGCGAGTCTGGTGGCGCATATCAATACCAGGGGCAAGTTTGATCTGAATTGGTTGCGCGTGGGCGATGGGGCGGTGTTGAGGACGGGGAGCAGGTTGTTGAGCGGGGCGGAGATGGGGAGGGACGCGTGTTTGCTGGAGCATACGCTGGTTATGGGCGGTGAGACGGTTAAGGAGGGAGTGACGGTGCAAGGGTGGCCGGGGGAGGAGTTTGGGAGGGTTGGTAGGAGGTGCGTTGTTGATGGGGTTGGGTTGGATATGACAGGAGGGAAAGGTGGGAAGAAGGTTGTTGAGTGAGGAAGGAGGGATGAAGTATGAGGGGGGTTAGGGGGGTGTGGGGAAACTGGGCTGGAACCAGGGACTCCGGGACTCCGGGAGTTAGGAGTCAAAGAGAATAAGATAGAAGACAAACGGGTAATGTAATTAGATGTGGAAAACGAACGCTGTCAGAGCAGTTTTAACACCAGTCGGCTTTGTGTTTATTTGGGTTTGTTTGTGAAGAGAGCTAGTTGAACGTTCGAGTTTTCGATCAGTAGGTAGCTCTAGGTATTCAGATGTAGAGAATCAACGCTGTCGACACATTCTCTATCCTCATTTCTTGCACCAAGCTGTGCTGAGAAGATCGCGCAGGGCCTCTCAACTTCCTCAAACGCCCAAAAGCAATACCCGGTCCTCGGATTCCACATCCTTTATCTCTAACAAGAAACCCAAGCCTCAATCTAGACCCCTCTTTGACCGTAGCACTCCAGGTATCCGTCGTTATTACTGATGCCATAGTCTGCTCTTTGTTAGTAGGAAGCACAGCGTACAGGGCAGCATACCGTGCATGGCCCCAGCAAACGGAAGATTTCGTCGCTACGGGATGACTAGTGCAAACAAACGGGATGTTTGCGTTTTGGAGGAGTGTCAGCGTTTGCCTTCAACAGGAGGTAGGTGTGCAACAGTAATTCGTCCCATCGTCATCGTCTCTGCCATGATTTTAGTGTTGGCCTTTTGAGACAAGCATGAAGGTCCGTGGGAGCGCTCGAGCTGCTTGCCCTGCCTTCTAGCCCATCCAGATCCAGCTCACTTCCTTAAAAAACAACCAGATGCAAAAAATGAATCTCATATAGGTACCGTCCTAGTAGATCGTGCTCAGTCCTGCTTACACACAATCCTTCCGCCTATCCGTTCCTCCAATCCCAAACAGATCCCTTGAAACAGCCACGCTCTTCAAGCCCCTCGCTGACTTTAGGCCTTTAGACACAAACAAGGTATCCTTCGTCATTTCGTTTGACCCCGTAACCTGCCATGGAAACAATATGTTAGCCTGAGCAGGGAGCTAGCAGTGTAGTAATACCCGCCGGCAGGTTGTGTGTGGGTGTATAAATGTCTGCCTTGTGCGGAATATGTCAGGTCGATTGGGGGGATGAGAGTAAAACGTACCCAAGGACAGCGGTGCATTGTGATCGCATTCCAACTCCGGATAACCGAAGTCCTTCATGAAATTCATGTGACAAGGCCCTCTATCCTTGCAGATATTTCCGACTCTGGTATCCGTTAGCACATTTGTGTTACCTCTATGCTATATGTCTGCCTTCCAAGCGAAAACAAGGAGAGAGGATTACTCACGGTTCGTCAAGCTTTACAATGTCTGAGTTAGAGGTATCCATAATCTTCCAATCAAAGAACGTGTTATCCTTCTGAAGGTCCTTCGATGTCCCTTTCGTCACAAAATGCGCTAGGCATTTGTTGATGTTGAGTTTGGATTGAACTCGGTTGTGATCGTCGTCTGCCTTACCCTCTGGCAGGCAGTCAGCGGTGAGTTCACATCTGCCGTTCGTGTTGTCAAAGCTGTAGTGCTTGCATGTTTCCCCAAAATTATTCCAATCCGCCCGTTTTCCAACCCAGTTCAGGTGGTCGTGATCCCTCGACTGCAGCGAGCTGGGCGGAGACTTGGCGACGTGTCCCATGGAAGGTAGACAGAAGGAGAGAAAGAGGCCCAGGGTGATTTGGGAACGCATATTGAACGTTGTGCTGGTCTTGGGTGAATCGATTTTGTGATGTTTGCTTTTTTGGAAAAGCGTCGTTTCCTCGGAGCAGTGTTCGGTTGAGTAGAGGCAGGAAGGAGGAAACTGATAATCCAGGAAAACGCTACACCTGGTGCATGCACGGGGTAACGAGGCCTTATACGTGCAAGAGCGGGTCATATCTGTGATGCAATCGATGATTAGCGCGCGGGTGTCTCATGGACGGTGACTGACAAACCGACAGGCAAGCGGATGGGTTGTTAGGAAGAAAGAAGAGGAACTGCATTAGGGCAGGAACTCCCACTTCTTGACCCCGCTCGTGACCAACCGGAGCAATGAGCACTCGCGGGCGTGGAGACCTTCTCCTATCCGCCCAAGGTTCCTTCCTTTGCTGTGTTTGTGACTCCTCCTTTGCCAGGCGGTAACCTGTTGGACCCCGTCAATTAAGCGCCCGTTCTCTCAGCAAAATGATGGTTGTAATTGTTCTCGTCGCGGCACCTAGGTGGGAATTGAGCTGCCGGATCATGGTCTTTTTGACAAAGGCATTGTTGGCGGTGTCGCTACAGGATCGACTCCTTTCCCGCCTATTGGGGCCCGCGTAGCCAGAGCCTGGTGCCCGCCGGGTAAATGCCTTTGTCTTTGCCGTTGGATCCAGATCAAAAAGCTACACATTGACTGCCCGTCCTTACTACCACCAGCCGGTTCTTCAGGCGGCTCAACTGGTTGTTTCGCTACAAGCAAAGAATGGCAGAAACGAAACAAACGTATTGTTGCCAGTCCTACAAGATGACCTGGGTCAGGACAGGGGGACGGAGGCAAGCCATGGATAATGGCCGTCACCAACGTGTTTGACCCTCGAGCATTGATGAGCAATGGCGCTTCCATCTCCCATCCCGTCTCTTCTGCTTATTGCAGCGGACAGATAAAGCTGGGTGCGACTGCGCCGCCCCTCGACTTCTTCCACCCTTTAACACAGTAGACACATTACACTGGGCTACCGATTGAGGTCTTTCCTGACAAAGGCATTGTTGAGTGCCGCTGCAGGATGGACCCTGTCCAAGCTTTATCTTCACCGTTGGACCAGACGACACTCCGCCAACTACCCGCCCTCGCTGACCAACCGACAAACATTATAGTACGAAGGTCCAGCTGACTTGAGCCTTGCATCAAAGGAAGGCAACCAGTTGGGCACAGGGCCCGTCAAGGTAGCGTCTACGAACGTGACATTCGGTACTAATCTCTCTATGCGTGATTGGATTGAAGAATGGCATGACAGGTATATCGCCATTAGGATGCTTCACGAGCAGTGGCCATCGATCAATAAAAGACGTAGAGGCAACTCGAACATAGCACACAGCTCTTGATTGCCACCGAAGCTAATCTAACCCTCGACCAGATCTCTTGAGGCAAAGCAACGCGGATAAGTACCTCTACCTACCTACACACCCAGTGACAAATGAAACCGCCATTTGGAAAACCAATCCTGCCCTTCAGACCTAGACACCTCATCAACAAATGACCTGGTGAAACGGACAGTATCCGACCTTCTGCAACAAAGTGAAAAGAACTGGCATCAAACTCCTCTTCTACCGAAGCATTCCAGGGATCCGTCGTTGTTGCTAATATACTTGTCTGAAATAGAGTCAATCAATGTAATAACGTTTACTTATAGAGGGGATTAACCACATACCCAAGGCGAGCATTTCACCTGCCATCCTGTAGTCAGCGCCCGTTGCTTTATCGTTCTTCTTGTATGCACCAGGCTTCCCCGCTGGTGGAGGGCACCCATTGCTCAGCATCACCGGTTCACCATTCGTGACTGAAGTCTGGCAGAAGTCGCAAATGTTCGTGATGCTGCAGATGTGGTCGGTTAGTAATGTATCAAAGGTACAAGAAATAGTTCGCTGGGCCGTACTCACCCCTGGGGATCTTCGTCCTTCGCGTTCCAATCCACCTGCCATCCCAGATCGTGCTGGGTTACCTTCTCAACCGGGTGAAGCCAGAAACATTTGTTCAAGTTCAGACTGGTCTCAAGGCGGCCATCGTTTTTATTACTGCGAACACAGTTGGCAGTGAGGACACAGGTTGCTGAGTTGAAATTGGAGGAATTGAAATTGCAATTCTCACTGAATCGACCATCGTTTATCGAATTAGAATCGGGATTGAAGGGATGGTCTCTGATGACCAAAGCCGTAGTGGCAGCAATGGATCCGAAGAAAAGCAGAGAGGGGCAAGTGCCCCAGAAAATTGAGAGCCACATCATAGGAAGTAATACTCCTTGCGTAGAATTGAAGATTGGTTTTGATGGTGTAGTGTGTGGTGATTTTGTTTTCCTCAATCTGCAGACAAGAGCTGTTGATCCCGAGGGAGGAATTAAACGTACTATGTAGACCGGAACAGAGGTCATCTAGAGGTATGGTGCGGTATGGGCTGCGATATATATAGGTGCATATCTTTCAGGTGACACATTCGAGTTTTAGACCACTTGTATTAGCCGCCAATTGCGCTGAAGGAAGATTCGTTGGTGATTCCATTGAACACGGAGAGTCGGCCTTGTGTCGTCACGGGACGGACTGGGCATCGAACGGTAGAGGTACTCACAAAGCCTTTGTCAGAAAGGCCATCATCTAGCAGACTAATGTGTCTACGGTGACAAAGGTGGGAAATGGGATGGGCGGCACATTGCCGCTCAATCTTTAAAGGTGCATACAACATAAAGAGAGCTACACTTGGCGCACACCCAAAAAGTCCCCAACAGTCTGCGCCAACAGGTCAACGATCTTCCAACCTGACCGATAAACACCTTGTCTGTGAGATAGGGAGTAGAAGCGCCGAGTTCCTCATAGACGCTTTGGGTGTCACCTCTGTTGGTGACAGACATTGCTCACAGAGCACTAGCGCGCTACTGCACTCTCATCCACGGCCGAGATTACATTGAAATCACCTCCTTCAGGATGAGCTTAAGAGCTTGGGAAATATCTCGGCTGGCTATCCATGCAATCAGAAGCATCAAGTACCTCTACAGCGTTTACAAGCCTGAGAACATGAGCGATGCAATGACACTGAGCCAAAAGTGAACTTGGAAAAATTGAAATCAGGCAGGTAATGGTATTGCGTACAAATCCCCTCCGCAAACTGCAAAGCAAATCCTACCTCTACCTTAGGTACCCCTAGTACTCGCCAGACGCGGGAGCCAGCCCTCCAGCGAGACCCCGACTTCTTTGCTTTTCCAGTTTTCTACAAGTCAAAATCCCAATCCTAGGATCCTTGTTGGCCGAAGCATTCAAGATGGCCATCCTTGCTGTCAATATGATCATCTATGCCTTGCGTTAGTTCCCATTGTAGATACAAGGTTCCAACCTACAGGTACACTTGTGGGAAAAATAATCACTAACCTAAAACCAACCAATTCTCAGCGTTGTACCTCGAGCAGGCGCAAGCCAGTCGTAGCGGCGAGTACTCGCCGGTTGCCCTCTTTAATTCATCCCATTTGCAAGTGCACTCCTTACAGAAATCATCGACGCTGAGATGGACGGAATAGATCTGTTAGCTTCGGTTCCGACCAGTAGGTAATGTTTGGATGCCAACTGCTGGGGGCAAGAGTGCCCCGGGACATGCAGTCAAGAAGATTGGGTATGTTTATGTTGGGTAGGTGTCACTCACACTCCTTTCTCATCCTTGTTCTCTTTCCAGTCAAAGGACCACTTGCTGACCTGCGTAGCCTTATCGAGTATTCCGATGCACTTGTTGAAGTCGAGGACGGAGTCGCGCCGTGCCGCTTTCGGGTCGTTCTTCTTCGATTTGTCGATGATGCAGCTGGCCTTGAAGCCACATTTGTCCTTGACGGGTTCAAAGGAATTACAGACTTCGCTGAACTTTCTTTCCCATTTGGCGGAGGCTGTGGAGATGAACCCCATGGCAAGAGCCAGAAGGAAAAGGTAAGAAACTCGAAAGTTTGAGAAGATCATCCTGGTCGACAGGAGTTGGTGCATAAGTATTTTGTTTGCCTTGGTGAGTCGTCGTGGTGGCCTGGCTTGCAGTGCTTGGCGTTCTCAGGGTTGATGAGCGTTGCTGTCCCGAGCTGTGAGGTTTGATGGGAAAGGAAAGAAACTTGAAGGAGGAATGGGGACTGACTTGTGGTTTAATATAGGGCGGAGAACAGAGATCGAAGGGAAGACAGACATATGACAAGCATGATACCGCGCGCGGCCCCATGAGCAATGACTGCAACGGCCATATAAAGCAAGTAAAATGAAGTAAAATATTGGGCAAAGAAGACCCTTCGGCCAAAGGTCGGGCGACGACGAGCAAAGCTTTCGTCCGGTTGATTGTTAAGCTTTGTGTAGCTTTGAGACCTGCCCTCGATCCGCCCTCCGTGCCAAGCAGAAACGCATATGCTATTGAGAGAGGTGCGAGTACTTCAGGTACGGTATCCCGGCCTGGAACACCCGGTTGCGCGTGCTTTGTGAAGATAAAGCCAGGCAAAGAAAATCCCAGTGAAGACAAACGAGTACGGCCTGACTCTGCATTGCTGAATGGGCTATCACCAACACAAATGGCTGGTCAAGGCGATTACCTTAGGGAGTCCTCATAGGCCATCTGGAGATGTGCTTGCCTCTTAGGCCGCAGGTGTAATTGTTTCCGGGTCATGTGTCCAGCTTTTAGGGCAGCTTCAACTCGTGTGGTTGTTGGTTTTGTTCCATGAACCCCAGGCAGTAGGCGCCCAGTCGAACTTCGTTCGCGGAAAAGGGGTCGAGAGCCGGTTTCCAATCATTTTGAAGTTTTTTGCGGTCATCTTGGCAGATGGTCAATCTGTTGGTCCACTATGTTTGCTGGTTCCTTGTATACCTAAGATCACCGTGCCCCGTTGTGCCGCCCCTCCACTTCTTCGACCCTTTGTCCTCGTGGCTCTGGAACCAACGACCAACAGCCGGTCGCAAAGCACCAACCGTCTCGGCGCCGTTGGACATGGGCGTTGAGCAGAGCTGTCCTCCCTTCGGTTGCTATCATACCTAGGCAAGGGTAGGTGCCTAATTGAAAGACGCCTTGGTAGGACGTGATCGTTGGATTGGGATGGGGCCGACACGTGCAACCTTGAGTGGCGAGAAGGGAGCGCGACGCGAGAGGTGTGCTTGTAAGAAACTGCGGCGCATCGGGAGAGTAGACGTAGTGTAAGGGACGAGTCAGTGTTAAGAAAGCAACCGGTTGGTGTTGAGAAAGCGACTAGGCGAGGACGTTGTTGTCGGCGGTGCCTGACGTACCTGTGCTGGACTGCAGGTGCGTCTGGACAGGGTGTTTCCCGATGAAGCGCCTATGTATTGAAAGCTTGTAAGAAAATACAATTGTGGCAATTCTAGAAGACGATCAACGCTCGACAGGTAGAGGTATCTTTTAGTTAGTATTGCATAGGGGTTTGGATATGGCAGACGGCGGCGCGATGCTCAGACATCACATCTGTTGGTGATGATCAGCAACTCATTCCTCCTAGAGCACCCGCGCCCTTTGATATCGAGAATTCCTCATCCATGGGCAAGATCACATGGAGCTTTCTTCTTGCTGCAAGTGTATATAATAGCCCTCACCTCACCATATTCCACCTCTGTTTCGATCGTCATTTTTGTTATTTCTTTTCCTCAAAATCAACAGCTCTACAGAACCACGCTCGCCAGTCCTTCGTTGAGGGACACGCCACATTCATCACGCACTATACCACCACATCAAATTCCAGATTGAAGGCCCAGGCAAGAAGTCATACTTTCTAGGATGTCGAGCTCAAGCATCCGGGGCACATACGCCTCTCTTCTTTTCCTGGCCCTCGGATTCATTGCTACCACTACATCCTTGGTCATGAGAGACCATCCCTTCATCACTTCAAGCCCTTATTTAGAAATGATCCCCCTAGATTCGGGCCGATTTAGTGAGAACTGCGATAATATCGTTTTTGACAATTCAACCTGTGTCCTCACTGCCAGATGTGTTCCTAAAAGCGACACAGAAGACAAGACCAATAGGTTCACGATGGATAACCGCCGCACGACCTACCTCAACTTGAACAAATGCTTCTGGTATCACCATGCTTTTCATGGTAACGTGGAAGACGATCCAGAGGGACATGGATGGTGGGTGGATTGGAACAACAAAGACGAATATCGTCAGGGGTGAGTACCTTACACGGCCGCTAACACGGCCCACTCTATTTTCTCTTGTATCTACACCGAAATACCTTGATCGCGGTCAATGGGGTGGAAAGCATTTGGTACCGACATTACTAACCGACCATCCTAGCATTGATAACATTTGCGACTTCTGCGATGTCGTCATTGACGATATTGATGGTGACACTTCTAAGAAACCGCTGGGATTGAACACTATCTGCTCTCCACCAGCGGGGAAGCCTGGTGAATACACGAAGAACGATCCGGGGTACAACCATACACCAAGGAATAACCAGCTCTTCTTGGGTATGAGGTCAATCACCTCCATGATCCACCATTATTCCACTCACTGACTCCTTTCCAGATCAACATATTGGCAACAACGACGGATACATGGAATGCTTTGGTAGACGAGGAGAATGATGCCACTTTGTTTGTTGAAGAAGATCAAGGCACCTTCTGCTTCACTATGTCATTTTTGGCGAGGTCTCTTGGTCTGAAGAGCAGGATTAGGGAGGCTTCCAACTGGCGTTCTCTTTTGGCTCTTAGGTATTTAGGTACCTATATGCGTTGAGTTTTCTGAAAATATCTGGTCAGATGGTGAAGAGAAAGACGGGACCACGGTCACCTTTTGTGTGCAACAGATTAGGAGTTGAGGAATTCGTAGCTGAATGAACGGAGAACAAACGTGGCGGGGCAGTTGATGGAGATCTCGTTTTGGGTTCATGAAACATTGGCTTTTGTATGGTATCCTCTTAGTTGAATTTCCGGTTCCTTTCATTTTCCCTCCAAACGTACTCTGGAGGCATACCGTGAAGTTTGAAACATTCACTCTTTTCCACAAATGCGAAGGTAGATCTCGGCTGAAACGCATCGCCTGGTCGCTTGAGGAGGGAAGCTGGATGCATGTGGATCGAAGTGTGGGTGTGACTGGAGGGCAATCAATCCATTGCGAGTGTTCGGGTAAGAACATGTTGGTGCTTCTGTTGTGACAAGGAGGTGCGAAAGGGAAGGAAGCGCGGAGTCAAAGGTGGAAACAAAGGGCGAGACGACGTTGCCCGCCGTGGCCCGCCTGTGTTGGACTGCAGGCGCATCTGGACCGCGTGCCTGCACCCAACGAAGCGCTTATCCATTGAACGCTGGGAAGGCACAACTGTGGTAAGTCGAGAAGGACGACAAACGCTCGAGATCTTCGTGTCAGTATCGTGCAGAGATTGACTTGGCAAACAGCGGCACGATGCTAGAGATCATATCTGTTGGTGATGGACAGCAACTCGCAGTGTACCCGCGCGCTACGGCATTAAAAGGCATATTGTGTTTCGCTATGTCACGGATATGTATTCTGGTATCTCCTGGGCATATAAAGCACCTTATCCCTCCTGGTATTGAATCACGTCCTCCTTCTCTCACTGAATAACAACGAGTCCGCAGAGCAGCGATTATCCATTCTTCTTCACCAGGAAAAGCATCAACACGGAACACGACATCAAGACAAACCACCACCTCGCACTAGACGCTCACATCACTCAACTTGCTGGAATGCGTTACCCATCTGTTCTTGGAGGGCTCTTCCTCTCTTTTATCTTCTTGTTTGGCCTCGGATCCACCGCCAGCATCTCAACTTCACAGACGGGGGACATCCATCTTCATGCTCGCGAGTTCAAGAAAGCGGGATTCAGCAAAAAATGCTGGGACTATCATTGGAGTAACGAGACATGCATCCTTGGAGCTACCTGCCAAGTCGACAAGAAGAAGCCCTACATGTATACCAGCGAGATCGACGTGAACACATGCCTCGCCAACTTTGTGCCAAAAGACGCGACAGCGGACAATGAGGACTCGGAGGATAATTTCAATCACGGACTATTGAATTGGCACTTTGCGCCAATGGAGGTCTATCGCTTGAAAAAAGCCAGTGGAAAGTAAGTGACACCAGACTTCATTAGCACATTCCCACTAGTACCTCTGAGAGCTTGGGCCCAGCATGGACCAGATGAGAGGAGTTGTCATGAGTATCTAACCATTGAGTAGGGCAATCCTCAAGAACGCCTGTCAAGATAGAAACAAATGCTACATCGACCAGGGCGATTTGAACAAGGGCAAGCCAGTGTTGCAGTGCGCAAAGCAACGAGGGCGCCGAACATACATTCAGTTAGGTAAATTGGCCTACCTTTCCTTCTCAAGCAATCTGCACGTGTCTATCGTGATTGGATTCATCGTACACTGCCACTGCTTTAAAAAAAAAAAATATCTTGCTATATGCTAACGTCAAGCAGATATCGGTATTGGTCTCGACGATAAGGGACAACTGGGGTGCTTGGCAAAGCCCGAGGAGTAGAAGGTTACCGAAGGGCGATGACTTCGAAATGAATCTGGAGATTGACGGAGGATTTTTCATTGGTTCATGAGCGATTTGCGTTTGTATGATATGCGATTAGTTAGCATCGGGTGCATTTTCTCTACTCTCGTCTCAAAGTCCCTGCCCTGCTTTTTCATACCCTTGTTCCTCACTCCTTCCTTTCAAATTCCCTTCCGCCTTCCTTCCAGGCCCTCTTAGCCACTATTACCTAGCTCGCAGACACTTGACCACTTTCCATCCTGCACTACAAACGCCCCCTTCCTACGACAACAAGAAGACCATCCACAATTTCACACGCCTTTCTCTCCGAAGCACGTGAGATCTCCATTGTCGTTGAAAATCTCGTTCCCTAGAGGTAGCGGGCGTCAGCACAAGAACATGAAGAACAGCGTACGACTATCACGAGAGTTACTCACAAATCAATGCACTGACTTGCTGGGTAGCGGGATCGCCGACTGTCTTCCTACAGTTACAGACGAGGTAAATAGAGCCTGGCGGCCCACGCATCTCGTAAACGTCCTGTGCACTGTCCCATAGACTGCAGCTATCGCAAGTGTCTTTGTCGCAGAAGCTTCCGGGTCTTTGAGAACCAGGGGGGGATTCATCCACGTTAGTCACACAGCCATACGACGATGGATGGCATCAGAGTTGGGTTTGAAGCAAACTCGTGATTCTCGTACGTACCTGAACCTGTACTGATCCACATTGTTGGCGACCTTGCCATCCTTGTCCGTCCCGTACCACCAGAAACTGGGGTCATCATTTGCGTTCCAGACTCTACCGTAGAACAAGCAGTTGTTCAGGTTGAGCTTTGATTCACTGTCCATTGAGGTACCAGCACTGCATGTTGCCGAGAGAACGCATTGATTGTCGTCGAAGTCGATATCGTAACAAGTTCCTGTGAAGTTTCCAGGATTGCTGTAGAGACCGTTCGTCGCCTTTGCTCCAGGAGGAGCTAGCTGAGGAAGAGCTGAGGTCCCGGCGATGTAACTGATTGAAAGGATGCAAAGAGGGAGGAAAAGGGAGAGGCAGGAGCCCCAAAGAAGTGAGCGATGCATGGTGAAAACTGAGGGCCGGCGTAAATTGATTGTTTGTACTTCGTATGCGAGAATCTCTTCCTTGTTCAAGTCGATAGACACCGCCAGATGGTAGAACCGTTGATTGTTGATGATCGATAAGAGAGTCAGAGGGCAAGGCAGGTCTTATATCCACCATAATTGCCATTCGGTATGCTACGGCTCGATGTGCTTCCATGACCAATGCAGGGAACGAGTCTTCTCAGTGCTAATTCAGTGTGTCAACCTTTCAGCTCCCAGGGCGCTCTCTTGGTGCGATACCTCATTACGGTGAGCGTGGTAAACAAGATTCGATATGGTGTCAGGTTGATATTGAAGTAGTGTTTGACTACTCGATCAGCCCCCATGACGAGCACCTCTCTCGCTCCAAACGAGTTCGGACGACCAGGACACATCCATCATCCTCGGCCGCCAGTGGGCATGCGCGTCACCATTGTAGCGTCACTGATCCAGAATAGCAAAGACAGCGAGGGGCACTTCCTCAGTAGCGTTCAGAACATGTCGATCGGTGTTTTGTTGCTCAAAGGAGGATGAAGGAACAGAAACGAAAACCAGCCACGCCAGCCTAGCGCGCTCGCGATGCATCACAGCACTCAAAGTGGCCCGTGCGGTACACGCACCCAGCAAACATGGAAGCGACAGAACACATCTTGGACACTCGATAATTTGAAGCACTTCCACGTACTAGGACGCTCTTGAAATGCTCTAATTAGTAGCCAATACCTAGTATAGTACCATTATTTATGATTCTAATCCCTTAAAACGAAAGGCGGCCGTGTAAAGAGGTCCGCAACGCACGCCTCTATCAACAGCACATGCAAGGCCGAATCGAGACTGTCGATAAGGTACTCCCGTCGCTTCCAGTCGGCCTCAGCGGATACCCCCTAAACCCCGCTGTAATTATAGCGATTTTAGCGCCTTTCGTTACACAAGGCTCGAGTCGGGTCCTCAACAACCGCCCTACCGACACCGCTGCAGCCTCGTGTAAGTGTACGAGTCCCGCTTGGTGCCCCTGGTCAGCCCACCCGCCCGGCAGCCTTGCCGTCCCGTAGCTACGGGCCTTCCGTTTCCGCAATACCGCAGAAGACTAACGTTATCCAGAAACCAGGATTTGGGGAAACATCCTTTTTTCGGCTACAGATCTGTCGACTTCAAGCTGTCAGGGCAGTGCGCCTACCTAAGAATTGGGGATTTGCTAGAGAATCGTACAGAGTTGATTTTACTTGAAGCATCATGTACATATGTGGCCGAGTTAGGAAGTTTCCCCAAATCCTGTGGATTCTGGATAACTCCAGTCTTTGCAGTACGCGTTTGTCGAAGACAGATTCCGTTTGCGAATGCGCTGAAAGGTGACGGTGTGGTTGTGAGCATTTGCTGTGCTAAACAAGTTGACCGCATCTTGGCGCCTCGGCGAAGACTGAATTTCACGATCAAACGGAGCCATTCACATGAACATGCTATTCAACAATGCGCTTTGGGATAGCTTTTGATAGAAGAGTGTGGTTGCTTCTTTGTCTTAACGATTTTGTAATTTCAAATATGGCCGTATCCGTCAAATATGACCCTCAATATCTACCGCTGTCGCCTTTCCTGAAAGTGTGCGCTGTATCCTCCCATCGTTTTTCGACAGGCTCGCGGGCCATGTCCCGTCCCCAAATCACACATCGAAAGCAAGTAAAGTAACCGCAATATTGAACTCCACGTACGGATGGAAGCGAAATAGCTTTCCGAAAGCAAACGCCAAATGTGAACATGAAACTTCGTTAAACCCGTACTCGTCAGGGATAGAAAATCTCCCTGACCAGCGGCTGCGAGTAGTGCCTCAACTGCCCGGACACTAACGTGGAAAATTCAGACCGGCTGGATCTATGCCTATCTCGTCACTGAAATCATCGACGTCGGCCGAGTCATCTCCCAGCTGCTGCGCCCAAGTTGAGGTTGAGAACATGCTCTGAGACTGTGACTGAGAAGAGGCCATTCCGATCGAGTCCGATATGCTGCTGTCCATGTTGATCTGAGACTGGGCAGGGGCAATCGTCTGGGCCATGGCGCTGATCTTCTTCTCGTAGTGACCGAGCACAGTCGCCATTTCCGGCAGTCCCAAGAGTTCAACGATGAGGGCCTTACAGCGCTCATTGTCGGTGATCTGGGCGCGCATGTTGGCCTCCAGCTGGAGGATCGTGCGGTGTTGCTCTTTGCACTTTTCCTCCAAGTCGTTGATGTAGTCTAGAAAAGTCAGTGAGCATGTTCATCGCAAACGGAATCAGCAAGGTAAACCTACCCTTCTTGCGAGCACGGAAATTGCGAGCCGATACTTTGTTGCGAAGTTGACGCCTCTGCGCTGAAGTCATACCCTTGGCCTCCTCGCCCTTGAGTACCCGCTCGTCGTCGTCGAGGTCGTCCTCATCCCTGTGCTTTCCCCGTTTGCTGAGCTTGGGGAACTCGCACGGCCTGTCCTCAATGATCACGGGCATTGTCTTCATGTTGTTGACCAATCGCTGGATCTTGTTGATGCGATGATATTGACCAGTCTGTCGATGGGTGATGGAAAGGTACTTGTCCTTCTCGCTTAGCTGGTTTGATTGTCCGTTGGCAAGACCGAAGTTGCGACCGGGACCAGAGCCGGGACCGGGAATGCGATGCTGACGGGGCGCAAGAGGGGTTGTCGCAGGCGTATTCCAGCCGGAAACGGGTTGCTGAGGGATAGTAAAGGGAGTGGGGATGGAGAAGTTGATGGAGTTGATGGAATTGTCCCCTGCCCAGTCGAAGTTGGGACCAGAATGTTGGATGGAGTCAAGGTAGGTGGGCCCGTTTCCTGTTGGCTGCGCTTCCAAGACCTGCGATTGCGTGACAAGCGATGGTTGGGTTGGAAAGTTTGCCGTCAATCTCTTGGTGTTCTCGAGAGCGTTGAAGGCGTCGTTCGCATGCTGCCCGATGGCAAAGCTGTTGTCGAAGCCAAGTCCCGAGAGGAGCAGGTCAGAGTGATACGGTGACTGGTCCCAAGCGGTTCCGGGTTGGTTTGTGTCCAGGAAAAGTTCGCTGGGATTGACAGTCTTGTTTGCGGAATTGGTGACGTTCATATCGGAGTCGCCCGCGATGGGGTCGGTGGTTGTTGTTGAGATGGAAACCGTCCGCGGGTGCTGGCCAGAGCTGATTGAGATGGAAGGAAAGGAACGGGCGGATCGTCTGGCGGGGGAACTGTCGGTGTTTTGGGCCAAACCGTAGAGGTACCGGTAGTATTGTTTAAGGAAGGAACGGGGCATGCCTGCGAAGCGACGGGGACAGTGATCCATTGTAGGGCAGGGATGGCACAGGCTAGTGGCTGGGCTTACCACGCCGGACGGGCTTGGAACGCTAAAGTGCGATGTGGGTTGGTAGCGTGTGACCGTGCTGCTCCGGGGGTGGACTGTCGGTGCCTGTGGTTGGGCGTGTGGGAATCGATACCTGTCTTCACAAGACACGCCCGGAAGGGTTCGCTTAACACGTTTCGACGACATGATCACTGGATTTTGATAGCACGATACAGAACTGGTCGACCGGGGTCCTGCCGGATTGGGCGTGCTGATGCAACCCCCAACGTCCGGGACGCGTAATACAGTTGCCTGGGGTTTGGAGTGGTATGTAATCGTGCCCATGAGATAAAATACCGAAGTCAAAAGTTGAGGATGGATGTTGTTGAAGAGAGGAGTTGGGATAAGATGTCGTCAGCTTCGTTGAAGGAGGTTTGTTTTGATGAACCGGGCCATACCTCGCTCATTTCAGTTTCTTTAAAGCTTGGAAAGCAGCATGCCCCTGATGTACCTGCCAGGTGGTAGCAAGCACGGCAATGTCGCCAGTCGCACCTTCAAAGCGTGTGAAGGCAGGTACCTTACCTATGCATCTCGGCGATAGTAAAGCGGTTTCCCGAGTACCGTATACGACCAACGATGACATTCTCCCTTAAGTCCGAAGCTACCCATACGGATTGAGTCTTACCTGTCAAGTCTCGGCCACTCAAGGCTGCCATCAAATGCCCGGGCGGTTGAGGAGTAAAGACCTCTCGACATTCTGCATTCACGATGACGAAGTGAGGCCTCCCAGCTTGGATTGGATGTCTAGGGGTCTCTTTAAGACTGTGTTTGTTCACGTACTTTTTCGTTACAGATGGGTTCATACACCCTTTTTTATACACCAGCCGTATAGAAATACTCGTGTTTGGCTACTTTTCGTATAAAAAAGTAATATGCGACCCCCTTATGATAGCCTTGCATGACTTCGTCGGGGTTAGGGTTATATGTGACTGCAAAATCGTACATATTGTTGATGTCCGTATAAAACGGCCAAAATATAACATGCTCAAAATCCGGTTATGCGTGTACACCCACCGCGACGCACCTTCTACAGCGCATTCATTCAGCGCTCGAAGCACTATAACCCGCTATAAGAACCCCGTCGTCGCAAATGGCCATCGCAATACAAATGACAGTCGAGGGGGGTGCAAAAGGCTATACGATACTTTTTGCAAAGAGGTCCGTGCACCGCGTATAAGAATATACGACAGATCCTTCTGTAACGAAAAAGTACGTAAACAAACACAGTCTAACGTCCCCCCAAACCTCAGCCTTAACAGCATCACAACCCTCGTCCAGATTGGCCCAAGCAACTCAAAGAGCACTCGTACCTGGCAGCAATCTGATTGCCATCAATCCCCGAACTCCCGTCCCTATAAATGTGCCTTAACTCGACGTGCAAAGCCATCTCGACCCAGCTGAACGGTGGGTCTTGGCCGATCCGGCAATCTCAACTGCGCCTCTGTGCCAGCCAGGGCACCCCGAGCCGCCGATACGATGACATTCAAGGAGGACCAGGACTTTCTACATGACAAACATGGGAACCGCATGGCTGCCCGGACACCGAACTGGAAACCATTCTCGTGCCTTGCCGACCTTCAATTACATACATAGGACAACGAGGTCGACAGCCCTGCCGGCCTGAGAAGCTAAGGTAGGTACACCACGGGGAGGTGGGGGTTTCAGATGTCTCCAACGGCCCGTCCCCGCACCCGGGCCTCCGGGGCCCCCGTCGGTGGGTTCTAACCCGGCTCCGCTCAGTCGGACAATGTCGGCGCCTCATTGTCCGTTGGATTCTTCCGCATTCACGAATCAAACTATTGCCGTTTCATTGACCTATCTGGGCTGTCCTTTATTTTTAGGAAACCCTGACCACTCCAGTCGGCATGTAGACACGGATCAACGCCTTTGGTGAGGCGTTTCCCGAAACCCATCACGGCAGTTGAGAGTGACATGAGTGGCTCGTAGATTTTGCAATGCAGTGGCTGAGCACAACACGCTAGGCGTTTTGTCAAATATCCGCGGATCGCCAGGGCAACCCCGGTTTGTCATTTCTGTCATTGAAAGTGACAGCTGTTAATGGTGGATACGCAGAACACGTAACCATCACCATCACGAACTTCCAGAACACCTTCGAGTCCCTTGAACGGTTTCTTTAGCGAGGTTCCCAGATGCGACCTGAAACTGTCACAGATCGGCGCTAACAAGACAAGCGCTCTGGGCATGATTTTGTTCGTCGAGAGAAACAAATGCAACCTTCTTGTGACACAACAACAGCTCCACGTTCTTCCCCTTTTTGACCTGCAGATGGTCATGATCAACGCCTTTGTTTCATGGACTTGAGAGCTTCATAGGTTTGTGTTGATAAAAGGCCAGAACAAGCGCCGGATTGTAGGTCGTCGACGTTCGGCCTTCCATGGTGGAGACTGGAGAACGTTAAGCCCGAAGGTGCAGTTTTGCCTGGGACTCTGTCACTCGATCTTTCTTATGAGGTTCACCTCGATAACACCAAAACCGGCATTCTAGTAACTGCATCTTTATAATGTCTCTTGGTATGTTTTCCGGGCTAGCCATGTATCATATGAAGGAAAGCTTTTGTACACAGCTGAGCACTACGGATCGGTGTTGACCTTCCTGGGTTCAAAATGAGGGGTGGGGCTTTCTTTTCAAGTGCAACAGAAGGGTTAGGGTTACTCGCTTTAAAAAGACGACGCCTCTTGGCTTCACGTGCTTCTTATCTTATCGCTTAGTCCACAATTAGCCGGCTTGGCAAGTCTCGTCAACAGCCGCACGGACCACCCCCTCACTGGTCCCTTGAATCGACTCATCGAGTCCCTGATCCTGACCATCAAGACGAACTCCATCATCAGGTACGAACAGCTACAGACTGGTCCAGCGCGCCATGATATCGTTTGTCAAGAAGGTGTGTTATCGTCGTCAATATTGGCATCTCGACATGGCCGAGTCATGAAGTCGTTCCGGATTCTGTAACCGTATCGTAGCTTCTAAAGCGTGCGGTAAGCTTCTGTCGTAGATACTAGATTAGATCGGGAACGTGTCCTTTTTGTTGCAAAGGATGCCGTGGGATGGAATTGTTAAAGCCAACGACACCTCCTCAGCGGAAGGGACGAGAATGCCGAGCGCCACGGGCCCCGAGTGTTGAGAAGACAGCGCCGCTAGAGCGCCCGAATCGGGGAATTGGAGTCCGTCGACGACCTGTAGCAACCAATGATGGGACGACCCTGAATCTGTTGAAGTTGTCACCAACAACACGTGCTGGATGGCGAATTTGGCCAAGTTCGGACCGCCTGCGTTGTAACGGAGGTGCCACTGCTCCGGTGCCTCTGGTTTGTCTGGGCAATCGCATCCAGCCTTGGCCTTTTTTTGCCGGCGGCCGGCGGCCCAGCCCAAAGTCCAGAGTGTCCATCCCGCAGGCCGCAGCTAGTTAAATAAAATCTGTCGCGATCCATCATCACCTCCGTGCTCCGTCTCTTTGCCAACACAATCCACAGTCCCGCCCACCGCCAGTTGCGCATATTCTTCCCGTTGATTCTTTGTTGTCGACAACCAACGTCGTCAACCTCTTTTATTTGGTTATACTCTTTCTAATCTCTCCGCCACGCGGTAAAGCATATTCACAATGGGTCTCTCCCCGCAAATGTAAGAACATCACTGCCCGCCGAACGCGCGAACGACGTGCCGCCGTGTCCTCGACATCGCGAGCCGGAGAGCTGGATTCCAGATGCTAACATGTGTACAGCACCAACCTGGTCATCATCCTTGGTATGATGCAGCTCGCCAAGAAGATCCCCTTCGAGGACCCCAATGTTCTCAACCTCTGCCGCGCTCTTTACGCGCTCAGCAATGTCATCATCCTCAGCATCCACCTCTACATCATGAACACCATCAACAAGAAGAAGGGTATGTCGCGCTTCCTCTCCCTCGAGGAAGAAATCCACAGTCATGCTAACCTTGTCTCGCAACAGACCTCACCACTCTCAAGTACGTCGAGCCGGCGCCGATGGGTTCCACCGAGGAGGGCAAGCTCGTGACCACCACTGTCCACGCCTACGATCTGGCCCAGGCCAAGCAGCTCCTCCGTTCCCAGATGATGGGCGTCTTCATGATGGGCGTCATGCACCTCTACTTCAAGTACACCAACCCCCTCCTCATCCAGAGCATCATCCCCCTCAAGGGCGCCTTCGAGTCCAACCTTGCCAAGATCCACCTCCTCGGCCAGCCCGCCAGCGGCGACCTCAAGCGTCCCTTCAAGCAGGCTGCTGGCTTGATGGCCGGTCTCCAGGGCGGCGCTGCTCAGAGCGACAAGAAGGCTGTTGAGGCTGCCGAGCGTGCTGGCCGCGGCGGTGCCAAGGAGGAGTAAGCGATTCAAACAATCGGCTTTGGAGATGCTGCACGGTGCAGGAAAAAAGAAGGGAAACAGGTTATACACGACCGTGCCGGCTATTTTATCTGGACGGGTAATACTTTGTACCAATATGGCTTTTGAAGCATTGGCAATTTACGTATAGACATCCTTTGGTTAGACGGATGGGCGGTGGTTAATGGGAGCGGCCGATGGCGGAGAAGCGAGGCGGGTCAGCCCAATCCGCTTAGCTGTCTACGTTGCCAGGACATGAGGTAGTAAACAATACACTACTATCTGGATTGGCACACTATTTTGCTAACTACAAACGTCGTGTTGTTGTGGAATGTATTCTTTGTCGAGGTTGTCGCCATTGCCGAGGATGTGGCAATAACTTTGGGGGGCGGACTTGGGCGCCCGAAACGAGGCGGCGAGCAGCACATTGTTTGGCTGATGCCTGCCGAATCGAGCCAAACAGCGTCATCGAGGGGTCGATGCACAACATCTGCTTTCGCGACACAGCACGTTCCGTGAATGCATTCATCCTTTCAACAATCATCAACGTTTTCCTTTTCTTTTTGTTACAGATACCCTAGATTCACTTTTCACCGATACCAGCGCCCTTTTTGCAATCAAATTAATTCAACACTGCGTCATATCTAGCACTCCCACAATGGAACGGGCGTCCACACCTCCAGCTCGAGCGCAACGATCAACAAGGTCAACAACCACAGCACGTCCAGCATCACCACCAACTCCCGCTGCCGACACTCGTCGCATAGTAAGCAACGCTTCAAGCCGGCTCATATCCGTCGCATCAAACAACTAACCAATCCTCCTCGCCCACCAGGAAGAATCCCGTCTCCGCGTCAAAGACCTCCGCACCCAACGCGAAGCCGACCACCGAGCCGCCGGCATCCCCCTCCCCTCCGACTCTCTCCCACGCACCGCCTCCGGCATCGCCGCCACCGATGACATCCAGCTAGCCGGCGCCGCGGGTCGCGCCGCGGCCTCTCGCAAGCGCCCGTTCACATCGATCTCGCGAAATGACGTACCGGCTAGTAACCGGGATGCTCGCACATGGACAACAACGGGAGCTACTAATAACAATGATGGTGGAAAACAAGAAGGGGACTTGCGCCCCATTTCCCGCAAGTTCACCAAATACGTCGATTACAACTTCAGCGCCATGACGGATACCAAAGGCGGGTTCCTTTCGGTGGAAGATGATCCGTTCAACAAGCAAATGTCCGGGCCTACGAAGCCAGGGCAGCCAGAACAAGAACAGAAGCCGGCGCACATGACGGCCGCGGAGTGGGAGCGGATGCAGTTAATACGTAAACTGCAGAGGAACAAAGCTGGGCCGTACGAGCCTGGAATCAGTGTCTTGACTGATAAAGAAGATGCGGCGAAGGAGAGGAAGAAGTGCAGGGAGTGTGGAAGCTTGGAGATTGATTTTGTGTGGGAGGAGACGTTTGGGTGCGCGGTGTGCGGGAAGTGTAAGGAGAGGTGGCCGGAGAGGTATAGTCTTTTGACGAAGACGGAGGCGAAGGAGGATTATTTGTTGACTGATCGTGAGTTTTTTGCCCTTTCGAGACTATTGATTTGGGAGAGGCTGGATGCTGACTGGTGATGACAACTACAGCTGAACTCAAAGACCCCGAACTCCTCCCTCACCTGTCCAAACCGAACCCGCACAAGTCCCACTGGCACGACATGATGCTCTTCCTACGGTACCAGGTCGAAGAATACGCGTTTAACGTCAAATGGGGATCGGCAGAAGCTCTGGACGCGGAGTTTGAGAAGCGCGAGCAGGACAAGAAGAGGAGGAAGGAGGCCAAGTTTAAGGAGAAGTTGCTTGATTTGAAGAGGAAGACGAGGACAGAGGCGTTTAGGAGGAATACGGGGAAGTTGGGCGGGATGGCAGGAGATGGTGGTGGTGGTGGTGGTGGTGGTGGTGGCTCAACAGGCAGGGGAGGGAAAGCGACCAAGTTTGGGGATGCAATAAATAATGGAGGGAAACATGTCCATGAATGGGGCAGGACGGTTGAGAATGAGGAGGGGATGACGGTCAAGACCTGTACGACTTGTGGGATGGAGGTTGAGGAGTTGGAGTTTTAGGCTGATAAGCCTCGGATGTTGAGTTAGACTTTTTTGTTGATTATACCCGGGCAGGCTGTACGAGTAACGGGATGAGAGTATCATCTTCATGAAGGTGTTGACCTGATATTGTTGTCACCCCTGGATTTCATCTTGACCAAAGAAGGCGCCAAGCTTTGAAAGCCGCCGAGCTCCCCTGAGCTTCCCCTGGACGTCCAGCTGTGGACGTTCGTCACCAAGTGCTCGGGTCTGTGCACGGTGCATGCTCTGATCTGTGCTTTCTTTGTTGAGTTGGGAAGCGCTAGCCCCTGACGCTGGAAAAGGTGAATGTGATGGCAGTTGCGGCCTTGCGGCCTCGTTTCACTTGTGATTTGGTGTTGACAACCAGAAAGCGATACCGGCAAGTCTGAGATGCCTGTTAGAAGGACTATGCTGAGGAGAGCTTTGTGCAACAGAAGGTGCAGCCTTGAGGCCTCAGCTTTGATAGTGTTCAACAGGCGCGCATTATTCAAACACAAATCACCTTTCTGGAGCATATCCAAGATTTTGACGTTGGGAATCTCATAGCGCTTTCATGAATGCCAGCACAGTCGAGATAGAAAAGGAGTGATACGCACAGGCCAGATAACCATCAAGACAGAGCTATCGCGGGCCAATAAGACACTGCCATGGTGTGTTTAACCGCTTGAGCTTCCAATTGGACGCTGCAGGACCAAAGCGCGCTTGCCAGTCACTGCATCCCGTCGCTACAGCAGTCGCAGTGCAGTGCAGCGGGCAGTCGCCAGTGGTGAGCTCCCTCACTCCAATAGGGCAGTGCGTTTATCCACCATCGAGTCTTTTGGCCGAGTGGCAGCCCACTTTGCCGTTGGAGTGTGTTCTCTTACGCGCATCATAACCTTGGTTGAACCACCACCGCGAATCCAGGGACTTGCCATCATCTCTTTTTTCTTTTCACGTCTTCGCTTTTTATCCGATGTCTTAGCATACCCAAACGCAACCAGGGCCTTTTTGCAGATCAGGGTCAATACTGCCGCTTTTTCAAGCCGCCGCGGATCAATCGACGGCCGACCCCCCCTTGTGGCTTTCACACTTCTTCTAATACCAGGGCAACAGGGCTGATACGTAGCCTTTGACGAACGATCGCATTCGATACACTACCGCGACTAACGACCTTCGATTGCCCGACTGCCACTTCTTGCTTTGCTTTTCTAGCTTCGAAACTACGCACCCGACTACCTAGCACCACACCGCAAACACCAAAGGGAGACGAGGGTCCACGCGGTCCCTCACCAGCTCAGCACTTTGTCGACGCTGTGCGCTCTGACGATCGTCCGGCTGGAATCTCCCACGTCAATTGCTCCCCCCCTTCGATTGCTTAGCCGCCGACCGGCCAACGTCAGCCTCGCTTCTTATCGTCGCGAAAGCTTCGCAGGTTTAAGCTGTTGCTTCGACCACCGATAACCGCACAACTATGGGCACTAACGGCGTTCATGTCTCGTTTGGCGCGGGTCATGAGATGGGCGGGGTAATGGGCAATGGCTCTGGTCAGCCGCCCGCGACCGAGTATACACTCCAAGGTTAGTCGGTCCAAGGAAACCAAGCTACTCGGTCGTCAGAGCTAACGCTCGTCATACAGGTGTCATGCGCTTCCTCCAGACAGAGTGGCACCGTCATGAGCGCGACCGCAATGCCTGGGAGATCGAAAAGCAGGAGATGCGGGCGAGGATAGCGAACCTCGAGGGTCAGGCCAGGAGAGCAGACGCGACACAAAAGGCACTCAAGAGATATGTCTCGATACTCGAAAAGAAGGTCAAGGAGCAGAGCGCTGCTCTAAAGTCTACTGGTAAAGAGAAGGGAGTTGAGGGTGAGGCCGAGGCCGAGGATAACAAGACTAAGCTTGACCGGTCCGCCCTCATACAGGAAAAGCTGCGCCGTAAGCACAACTACTTTATTCTTGTCTGCTAGCAGGTTCTGACATACCCTCACAGCAAACACAAAGCTCTCTGGAGCCCCTAACGAAACCGAGAACGTCGAGATCGGTCCCCCAGACGACGAATCTGCGCGCAACGAACTCAAGACCTTCCTCGATCAGTGTCAGGCCGAGTTTACTTATCTGATGGTCACGCCAGCAAACCCGCAACCACCACGAGAATCCCCGCCTTTGCCTATCCTAGACGATTTCCGCGAAGGTGAAGCCCTGAACCAGCAGCTTGAGCAGTCCTATCAGCGTTCTCAACAAAGCCAAATTCGGGACCTGCTTGCCCAGCAGGCAGCTGCTGCTAATGCTACTAATGCTGCCGCTGTGCAGATTCAGCAGCAGCAACCGCAACAGCAACAGCATGTAGCTGGGCCGCGGCCGCAGACTAACCAGCCACCGAAGGGATATGGCGAGCTGCAAGGAGCGCCTATGGAGCGTTCATCTAGAGGACAGCAGCTACACGATATTCTGAAGAGTGGTGAAACCCCCGACTGGTCAGCTTCTATGCAATCTCAGCCAGCCGAAGAGCCAACTTCTGCACTCAGCAAGGCGCCTCCAATGGTTAGGGGGGATGGACGTGAGCCGGCCGCGCCAAAGTCCGCCTCGACCACGGATGCATGGGACTTTAACGAATCCAACTTCCAGGATCCTACCGCCATGACACAGCCGACGCCGCAACAGTCCTTTTCTAGCAGGCCTGACACGGATGCCTTCCCTAGCGCCGAGAACCTAACCAAGTCTCCCAACCGTGGAGCGCTCTCCCACCGAAGAAAGAGCTCGAGTGGTATGACGCGTAGGAGGAGCGCTGAACACGAGCTTTCGCTTGGGTCTCTTAACCAGAAGGCAGAGGGCACAATGTTCAAATTCCGCTTTGGTTTGCGCGGTCATCTGGATGTGGTACGGACTGTCATCTTTTCTGGCGGCGGCAGCCCTGGCGAGCCTGAGATCTGCACGGCGGGAGACGACGGCTTGGTCAAGAGATTCCACATTCCTGACAGGCACATTGGTCAACGAAATGCTGATGGAGATCTCGATGTTGCGGCGGACTTTACACATCGCGGCCATAGTGGTGCCGTGTTGTCTCTTACGTCGTGGTCGCCATCTCCCAACTTCTCTACCGGCGGTCGTGCCCAGGGTGACGGTTGGATTTTCTCTGGTGGTCAAGATGCTACGATTCGCGTATGGGAAAGAGGAAGGGTTGATCCCAAGGCCACCCTAGATGGCCATACTGACGCTGTCTGGGCGCTTTGCGTCTTGCCCACGAACCTGGGTGCCATTTTCGGTCAAACCAACAACCATGGTCCACCGGATAGGATTTTGTTGGTGTCCGGAGCGGCGGATGGCACTGTCAAGGTGTGGGCTGTCAGCGCACCTCCTCAACTCACATCGCCTCAACCGGGACCGGCTCGTCGTGGGCCAGGCGGACGTGTAAGGGGCAACTCTATGAGCTCTGGCTCCGCATTCCCCAGCTCGCCACAGCCGACCACGGCGTCCAACTCTCCCTTCCATCATACGCTTGTGCATACCATTAAGCGGGCCAACTCGGAGGCTAGCCCGACCTGCATTACTGCCCTCAGTCCCAATGGCGAGACCTTTGCCGTCAGCTATGCGGATGCCGCCATTATTGTCTACGATACCCGTAGCGGAGAGGAGATTGGAACGATGGCGAGCTTGGATACGTATGACGGCACCATCAATACCGCCGTGAACGCTGTTGTAGCGACAACCATTGGATTGGATCAAACACAAGGCCCCGGTGGTGAGGATGAAACTGGTGGCGGGCCTACAGGAGGTGGTCGGTCGATGGCGGGATCTGGCGTTGAGGGTACCATCATTTCTGGCCATGAAGATCGCTACATCAGGTTCTTTGATGCCAATAGCGGTAAGTTTGTCGTCCCCTGGGAGAATACTTGTTCGAGACTAACTTTTTTGTCAGGTCAATGCACATACAACATGCTAGCCCATCCAGGATCCGTCTCCAGCCTCTCGCTCAGCCCCGACGGCCGCGAGCTCGTCAGCGCGGGTCACGACATGTCGCTGCGCTTCTGGTCCCTCGAGACAAGGTCATGCACGCAAGAGATGACTTGCCATAGGTCGATGCGCGGCGAGGGCGTTTGCGCCGTTGTATGGAGCCAGGACGGAAGATGGGTGGTTAGCAGTGGTGGAGACGGCATGGTCAAGGTGTATGCAAGGTAGTTGCCTTTGTCACGTTTGAATGGATGGGGATGTATGACTTGAGCCTCCTTTTTGGCACATTGTGTATAATGAATTCTTTTGGGGGGAAATCCGCGGGGATGGATGGGAGTAGGGGGGTTGTGTATTAGCTGCTTCGCTTTTATCATCTTTTTTTCTTCTTCCTCTTGCTTTGTTAGTATCACACACACGCTCATTGCGTTCTGGGGCCGCGAACGTTTCTTTTGTCGTTTACTTCCAACATCATCATTGCTATACCACATCACGCCAATATGGAGAAGAGCATCAAGCGGATATCGTTGCAGCTGCTTTGGGGTTTTGGTGGGATGGATGAAAAGAGGGGGTATGAGATGAGATGCGAAGATAGAATGAAAGAAGCGGATCATTACCAACAGTTTTTTTGAATAGTTTGTCCGGTCGAAGAGTGTGAAAATGTCGTCGTGAATCCCGGCGGAAACAGAAGGGGGGTTGTTGAAATGCTGAACACTGGACTTCGGGTGCTGCCTGGAAGATGTGCTTAAGCTAGGGTTTATAAGCACATGATCCTGAGCACAAACCATCAACAAGGATTGGTTGCGATCCAATCCCTCGTGGCGCAATTGGCTAGCGCGTCAGACTGTTAATCTGGAGGCTGTAAGTTCGATCCTTACCGAGGGAGGTTGCAAGAACCAAATCATTATTTTTTACTTCTTTTTGGAATTGCATTCCTTATTTTTGCCTCCGTTTGGCCTTTTTCTTTATATTCCAGACACAAACTCGGTCCAAGGTATGTTGTTCTTGTATTTTTGTTTTCGGTATTTAAGCCCTTGCGTTGTTTGGTTGCACAGGGTTTTTTTTTTTGGGTAGTGGTGATTACTGAATGTTTTTTTTTCTTTCATCGCGAACACCTTGTGACATTCTTCATCAACAAATGAACCACAAGAACGTGTCCATCCACGACTGTGCCAAACTCCCGCAATATTACCAAATGGTTTTCTGAACATACTACCTACCTATCTTGTTTATCACTTCCACTTCACTTCCCCTCGCTCGCATTCCTGAACAGAGCCAGAATCCCGACCCAACCGTTCCTCAAAAGCAGCAGCCGAGTAGCGGGGTAGCCAAAACGACAACCTCAAATCGTCAAATCGGCACCGTGACCTTCGGCTCGAAAGGAAATAAGCACCCGACCTGTTCGGAAACAAAGTTCACAAACTCAAAAGTTACGAGTCAACTGATCTGCATCCCGACCGGTAGCGATGCGGCGAACCATGGCTTACACAGTATAAGCGTATCGGGCGGCCTACCGAGACTGGGGTCGTCCGCTTGCCCGCTTTCCCGCCGTTGACAATCGTATCTTCCTCGGACTTGAACGTCGCGGATAGATTGCGTGATTCGCGTTACCCCTCTGTTTACGTTGCAGTTTGTTTGAGGAAGGGAAGGTGTATAAGATGGGTATCAGGCAGCAGAATGTCAGAATGTCTCCGAATGGCGTCTTTTACTGTGTAGAGGGACCTGCTTGATCAAGCAGGTGGTGGTCGCGGTTGGGAATAACGACTCGGGGAATAAGATATCAGATAGGCAGGATGGCAGTTTTACCTAGGTAGGTGACGTGATCGTCAACTGTTGCGGAAATAATGGAACTCTGGAAGGCGCGACCAAACTCCGAGATCTTTATCTTCAACCGCGGCGCATATCTCACCTCATGGAAGTTTCAACGGTCAAGCCACCAAGCCACCAAGCCTCATTCTACCACAGACCACGCTCGCACCGACATCATCATTCAGGCGCTGGTACCGACCACCGCCATCCGTTGGTGATCTGCCGGAGCAAAATGCCCCACGTGTTGAGAGGGTAATATAGATGTTGTATCCATGCATTGCTGTCGTGGTACGTACAGTACGAGGTAGTATGGAAGGGCAGGCAAGGCTTTATTTACCCGATTTGCGAATGATAAGATCGATGAGGAAAGAGGACTTGGGTATGGCGATTTACGGGAGGACAAGTGGGTGGTTGGATCTGCCCCTGGATCTGGATCTGGAAGCGATTGGTAGGTGTTGTTCTTATTGGGAAGGAGGGAGTTGATGAAGCTTGAACTCCGGATGGCGTCAATCTCCTTGCTCCTTCCCCCACTTCAACTTCAAGCGACTGACGGGAAGCCCGGGCAAGACGGGACTGCGCGAGTCATGTCCACGTTCATTGCACCTTCCCATTCGAGTTCAAGCCGGTTGCCGAAACCCTCTCCCCGAAAGAGAACCGAACCATCCCGTCAACGCCAAACATCAATCTCCTCGGAGGACACCGACCGAACCGAACCTTTTCCATTTCCTTCTGCTTCTGTGTCTATCCTCCTGTCGCCAGCCGCGCAGCTGGAAAGGAACAATTCAGTTCACATCCGCCTGGTTCCTGTCTGGATCAAACATTTCAGCATCGCCGCCGAACCTGGAATGTTTGACTTACCTCGACCTTGTCTCGATTAGAAACCGAACTCCGAAACCTTGGAAGGAACACCAGAAGAGAACCTCGTCAACCACGTTGATGCCTGTGGCCTGCCTCCCTGCCTTGAACTTGCCCTGTTGCCCTACCTTTTTTTTCTGTGCTGCCGCGGATGATGAAAGAGTCGTGCAACATGGAACCCGCTCAGCCGCTGGACGCTGAACGGCAAGCTTGACTGGCGAATGTTGCTGACTGCGGTCATCCTGGCATCCTGGCATCGCGCAAAATCACGTATTCATCGAGACATTCTCCGGCTGTGTAGCCTACTCTATGTAACGTTATGTCGTGCATCTAACCGTCCGTGGGTTGTTGATGTCTCTAGTTGCCGTCTGTCGTTCACGTAACGTCTTCGCCTCAAACCGGCCAACCAACCAAATCGTAACGGCAACGATAGGCAGCGGAGAAGTGCTATTGTGCTTACCGGCATATCAGATATACCCTATATGCAAGCCACTCCGTCTCGAATCAAAGCAAAGACGGGTGAGGCGGACGGGTTGAGTGGCTGGCAGATGGAAAAAGAGGGTGTGGTGTGTAGGACTGTGGGCGATGGACAAGAAAGCCGTGACAGAAAACGGCGGGCGTCCAGCCAAGCACGACGATACCACCACGGCAGCCGCCACCATCTTCAGGTAAAGTAGTTTATTCTCCAACCGTCGATCCAGACACCCGATGTGTAACCTCACTCTTATTTCTCCAGCCGTTAAACGACAGCCAAGAGATGACATTGCGGAGAGGCTGCGACGTAAAGGGATCCCGCCAAGGCGGCTTTCATAAAGCGAGAGACATCCACTCGCTCGTTCGGAAACTGACTTCATGTCTAATAAACCTTCTCACGGCATGCCTAGGCTGCTCCCACATCCCGCCTTGGAACGTCCTTCTTCATCGGCTCGTAATTGCAGGGGTTTCAAAGCTTCAAGACCCTTGGCTCCATTCGTTCCTGTGTCACCCGAGGCGGTGTGAACTTGAACTGTGTTGTGCAGATAAATCTTAAAAGTTTGTTAGCGCGAGACCTGCAACGCTCTTCGGACAAGGCAGAGGACATGGGATTACTACGACGGTCCTATTGGTCCAAACCGAGCTAGAGCTAAAATGATGGTATCCCACATACTGTACATCGCACCAAAACTTGACTCCACTTACAGCGGGCAATAATGAACCAGATGCTATTCACAATAGGAATGCCACCTAGCCATCCTAAAAGTGGTGAAAGAGTTCTTTGCAAGTCACACGTGTACTACCGGGTGGTAAAGGGTTGTACTCCAGGGGTTGGTTGATTGACCAAGCGGTTAATTGTTCTCCAGGCTTTGCCCCGGAAATAGAGTGGTAGATAAAGTGCGGACGGAAAGGCACATGTGAGAGGAGCTTCTTTCCCTTGACTGGATGTGAAGTTGAGGTCACATAGATAAGCTTCGAACCCCAGTCACCACAGTCACCTTCCAAGAAGTGCGCCTTCCTCTTTTGGTCGGGTCTTCTTACCTGTTGATACTTCACTCGCTTGCCTCGTCGTGGTGGCCGTCATATAAGAGCAGAGGCCCCTCCCTCACTTCTGGAAAACATCAACACTCAACTCCGTGTCACACAAGCATCGTTAGTCACCATGGTAGCCCTCACCAACCTCCTCCTCACCACCCTCCTCGCCTCCGCCGGCCTCGGGTCCGCCCTGCCCCCACGCATCGGCAACACCGTCATCGAGGCTCGGGAGCCGGAACTGCCAGCACTCAGCGGCCGTAAAATTACGCTCTCCCAGCAGCACAACCCCCGCTACCACAAGTTCAACGGCGCCCTCTCCGTCTACAAGACCTACCTGAAATTCGGCGCCCCCGTACCCGACTACCTCGTCAAAGCCGTCGCCGACCACCTCGGCATCTCAATCGATGATGTTCTCAACCACGCCCTCACGCCCGCCAAGGCACGGAGAAACAAAGGCTCAGCAGCCGCCGTCCCCATCGACGATTTCGACTCAGCCTACATCACCCCCGTCTCCATCGGCACCCCCGCGCAGACCCTAAACCTCGACTTCGACACCGGCTCCTCCGACCTCTGGGTGTTCTCCAACTCCCTCCCCTCAACCCAAGCAGCCGGTCATGAGGTCTACAACCCCAACGACTCGTCCACAGCCAGGCGGCTCAACGGCGCCACCTGGAGCATTTCGTATGGCGACGGGTCGTCGTCTAGGGGCACCGTCTACCTGGATAAGGTGACGATCGGAGGCCTGGCGGTTAACAACCAGGCGGTCGAGACGGCGACGCAGGTGAGCCAGAGCTTTACCGCAGAGACGGCCATAGATGGGCTGGTTGGGTTGGCTTTCGGGAGCTTGAATACCGTCAGCCCGACGGCGCAGAAGACGTGGTTCGAGAATGTGAGGAGCCAGTTGGATGAGCCGGTGTTTGCGGCGGATTTGAAGTATGGAGCTTGTAAGTTGATTTCCCTTTTCGGTTTGACTCGGGGTGGTGATGATGGAGTCAGGCCGGGCTGGATGTCAAATCGCGGTTCGGCTGGACTGGATCACACGGTGATCTGCTCTGCCTCGTTCTTGAAGGACGTCCAGTTTCTTTATACGTATATCCCTCTTGAAGTCGGAGGATATGGAGACACGTCGTCAGCCCTCGGGGAAGTATGGGGAAGTACGGGGAGCTCCAGCACTCCGGGGTTCCGACACCGGAGTCATGCCATCTGGCTGGAGTTTGGCGACCCTAACCGAACAACCATGTCGTAGATCTGAGCTTATTTTTGTTCTGTTACTGACAACCCTTCGTTCCAAACAGCCGGTACCTACGACTTCGGCTTCATCGACCCAGCCAAGCACACAGGTAACATCACCTACGTGCCTGTTAACACCGACCCGGGCTACTGGACCTGGACCTCGACGGGTTACCAAGTCGGCTCCTCCCCCTTCGTCTCGCAACCCATCACCAACATCGCCGACACGGGCACCACGCTCGTGTACCTGCCCAACGCCATCCTGCAGGCGTACTACAAGCAGATCCCCGGCGCGACTAACAGCCGGACGTACGGTGGGTATGTGTTCCCCTGCGCGACCACGGCCGTACCGGACTTCACCTTCGGTGTGACGGCCGAGGCTAGGATCACGATCCCCGGACGGTTTATCAACTACGGGCCGGTGGAGGACGGGAGCGCGACCTGCTTTGGTGGCCTGCAGAGTAGCAACGGGGTGGGCATCAATATTTTTGGCGACGTGGCCCTCAAGGCGGCGTATGTGGTGTTTAATGGGGGCGAGACGCCGACGCTGGGGTGGGCTTCCAAGAGCTTGTAGGTGTCTTGGCTGTTGACTGTTCAGTCTGTTAGGACGAGGGGGAACACTTGGCCGAAGTTAGCATGATGTTTCTAGTATCCCGTAGTGTTTATTTTAGCCAGTCAGGGGTGATCGGTGGTTTTTTGGCCCTCTTGGGATGCCGAGATGCTTGGCGTCTTCCGATGTCGGGCAGTCGGGGTGTAATTAATGTTTATGAGGTGTTTGACTCGGTCGAGGATCGGAAGTTGTAGGAACCTCTTTCACCCTATTCTATATCCAACAAGCTTTCTCCATCGTGCCTGGTTGAGTGTGTATCCAGTGTCCCGGGATGAATGCATTCTGCCTTGTCTGTTCCTGCATTTTGACGCTGGCCGAGGACGGAGTGCCACATGGATATTGAGGAGATGATCATGCATGTCTTGCATGTGGTATCCGGACTTGGGACTCCAAGATGGTGACTCACATGCCGATTTATTTTGACTTTGACGTTGAACACCGACACAGGTATTGGCTCCCGTCTTCATGTATAAGCTGCCTTAATCCCGGGCCTAAGCCCTATCATAACGGAGACTGTTGGAGAGTGAAGCCCAAGCAGATGTCGATGGTGTGGACGGATCTGGCTTCGACCGTCCGATAAAGGAAGGACAGTTCGTCTTGTCATTATTACCAAGCCATTGGGTTCATGTCGAATAAAAGAGGTGACAGGGGTGGTTAGACCGCCCTGTCTTATATAATCTGGGGCCGCTGGTATAATTAGTAAAACCCTAATATTAGAGATTCTGAGTGAAGGATTTACCTAGCAGATCTCTATATAATATATAGTTTATACCCTACTTTCGTATATATATTTTGACCCCTACTCGTACTCGTATTCTATAATTAAGAGTTTTATACGTAATATTATCAATTATAATTAACTGGGCAAATATAATACTTAATAAATAACGATAAAGATAATAGAACCGAACCCCTTATATTTAATAATATTTACCTCTATCGATTTTAAGACTATAAACGAGGTTATCCTTAATAAATTTGAAAATTAATATCTCTAGGAAAAGGGATTTAAAAATAAGGCCTTTAATAAGGAGCTCTAGTCTTTTATCGACCCTAATCCCAAGAAGAGAATCCTTTAGCCCGTTACTCCCTTTAAACTGTTAGTTATTGACTTTTAAGAACTAGCTATCGAAATAACCTAGGAGACCTAAATCTAGTAATAGATTCTCGAATTTATTGAGGAGGAGATTTCGATTAAAACTTCGAATAATTCTAGCCCTTTAATAGCTAATACCTAAGCTTTTTAAGCCGCCCGGTCTATTACGGCCCCGGCCTATACCCCAATATTTATAAACTTTATTCCCGCTTTAATTCGAGCGCCTATCCCTCCCGGACCGATTATTAAAGTATCTTTTACCGTTAAACGTTTAGGCTTTACGTTTAAATTTAATTTCTATAATTATAAGGCTACCCTAATTAAATACCGCTACGAAAAGAAAGATTAGAATAAATTTATTTTAAATATTAATAAAGTTAAAAATTGGATAAAGAAGTATATTATTAAAAAGTTTTATTTAACTTATTTTTTAAAGATTAAAATTATTATTATTTAATATAATAAATTTCGTATTTCGATTAGTTATAACCCTATTAGAATTAGAAAGGATGCCCGCGCTAAATATTAGGAGAAGGTTCGTTTTACTTATCCCCCTAAGAATTAGATTGTTTAGTTTAAGGAGTAGGAGGGAATTATAATTATTAATTAATACTATAAAGTCGATAAATATATTAATTTAAAGAATTAATATTAAAATTTCCTCTATATAATAAGTAAATTCCCTAATTTTCCCTTCAATATTTAAATTATAATATATCGCTAAATTAAAAATAATAAACTTTATACTTTTATAAATATAATTTAAGAATTTAGGCAGGCGGTCTATAAAGCGTTTCTATTAAATAAAGGTAGCTCCTAAATTTATAAAGGCGGTACGTTTAGGGCTAGAATTATATTTATTAAAGAAATTAGTAGGGACGTTCCTAATAACCTTCGGGATAACCGAAGTAAAAGGCCGGCTAGAGGTTATTAAAATTATAATAATAAAAAATCGAAGAAGGTTTACCCTATTTATAAGTGAATAGGTTATTAAATTAAATATTATTAATATATTAATATAGTTGACCGATTAGAGTATTTTAAGGAAAATTCCTATATTCGTACGAAAGTAAATAAGAATTATTAGAAGGACCCTAAATTCGCTTAGTAAATAAGGGAGATCCTAAAGGAAGTTTAAATTAGAAAGGATAAGGAAGAGGTATCCTACGTTAATAGTATTAGTAATTTTTAATTTAATAATCGGCGTATTGGTAATACGAATTGCGAAGCGAATTTTTTAATATTAGAACCTTATAATAAGGGGCTAAAATACTTATTAAGAGACTTAGTAATTCTTAATTTAAGTATAATAATCTATATTTTTAATAAGGCCGGCCGGTTTAAAGGCTTTATACCCGTAAGGGAGGGAAATTACGTTTAAATAAGAAATAAATTTATTATAATCGAAGGGTATAATTTAATTTATTTAATAATAAATAACGACGAGGGTCTCCCTATTAGTCTTAGATTTAATAACGTCGCATTTATATTAGGAATAGCTTATAACTTTGTATTTCTAAGAAGATTATTAGAAAAAGGACTATATTAGGATTATTCTTTTAATTTTAATTACCTACGTTTCCGCTTAGATAATATTTACCTTTACTATTTCTTTTTAGAATTTAACTAATTTATATTAGAATATATACCCTTTGAAATACGTATTAATTAGTCCTCTTTTTACGTACGATTTCACCGGTTTATTAATAAGACTATTAAAAAGTTTCTAAAAGGCAATACTTTATATTAATACCTTCGCCTTAATTATTTAGGACCGGAGACTTTAATTTAATTAACGGATAAAGAATATAAAATCCGGTTTAAAGGCCCTAATTTCGTTTACTACGATTTTTATATAGTAGTTAAAATGAAGCGCTAAGTACGTAGAGAAGTCTGCGACGCATTAGAAGGTCTAAGATTCCGTTTTACGGTCGATTTTTTTAATTATCCGCCTATAAAAGTGTTTGGTGGAGGGACGGTCTTAAATTTAATAATCGTCGTAGATCGTTGGTCCGGAATAATATAATTATATTATTTATTAAACTAAATAGTAGATTCGATTATTACTATATTAATATTATTATTTAATAATTTTAATTTTTATTATTAAATTTAATTTAAGGTGGTTAAGTATAATAATAAAATAATTATAATTAAGCTTTACGTTACTGCCTTTTTAATAATAAGAAGTATAATTATTGAATTTTTGGCTTTATATATTTAAGTATAGAACGGTAGCGCTGAGCGTTTAGGGGGTATAATTAGGGAAAAATCGACGGCTATAAGGGAGGGGGTAAAGCTACTTTAAGAATTCTAGAGAGAGATTACGATGGTAGTAATATATTTACTAAATATAACCCTATAATAGGAATATAATTAGAAGTCCCTAGAAGAACGCTTTATAGTATATATAATAAATTGCGACGGCGGTTAATAAAGGATAGTACTATAGCTATTATATTTAAAGGTATATAAGTATAAAGTATTTATATTTATAGTCGATATTTTACGTAGTTAAAAGCGGATTTAGAAATTTAAAAGACGGGCTTAGGTAAGATATTTAATTAATTATTAATTTAATAATATTTATTATATTTAGAATTTATATACGAATTAAGTAATTACAATTAAGGATATAATATTTAATAAGGATAAAGTCTTTATAAATAATATTGAATAATTTTATAATATTTTTAATATTTCCTTTAAAGAATTGGCCGTATAATTGAATAATATTTATTAATTAAATTTCGATATATTCGACCCGCTACCGATTAGAAGCGTTAAAGTAGAGGATAAGGAGGCTAATTTAATTGTCAAATCCCTATTTACCGCCGATAGAACTGCGACTTCCGAACCGACCGAATTTATATATATATAAGAGGAGGAAAAATAAGTAAATTAAGAGGGTAAGGGTATTGTAATTACTCCGGCGGTAGCTTTAGAATTACGGTTATAGGAGGATTAGTAAATAATAATAATAAATAAAGAGGAGGAGATAGGTTATCTTACCTTTTTAGAAAGTCTTATATCGTTTTTTATTAATAGTTTTAACGTATTGCGCCTTTAAGAGAGTTAATTAACGTACGATAAATACCTCTATTAAATCGGGTCCTTCTTAATTATTTTAAATAAAATAAATATTAAACTATATAACGGATAGTCTATTAATAAGGAAACCCTTAATTAAATAAAGCGGTTAAGGATATACGAAGTAGAAAAAAAGTTCTTTAATAATTTAAAATTAATTAAAAATATTATAAATTATTATAACGCTTTTAAAACCTTATCTATATTTTATAAACGAGATTTCCCTCCCCTTCTTCGTTATTATAAAGACTTCTAAGGTTATCCCTTTAGTAATATTTTTACGAAAGTAGAATAAGAGTATATAAATAATTATAAAAAAAAGAAATTGTAGGTATAAATTAATTAAAACGAATAATAAATTAATAAGACCGTTACTCCTCTTAATTCTATATAGGTATATATATATAAATTTAATATAGAAGGTTATTTCCTTAAATATAAAGTTCGTCTAATTATATAAAAAAATTAATAATTACGTAATAATATACGCGAAACGTACGCTATAACCTTCGTAATCCGGTCCTTCTAAATTATAATAACTATCGCCGCTTACTTTAATTTCGAATTTAAATAATATAATATTATTAACGCTTTTATTAATACAGTATTAAACAAAATTATTTATATAAAGGTACTATACGGTTAAATACGTCGAAGTAAAATATTAAAATTATTATAAATTTTCTACGGTTTAAAATAGTCGCCTCTATTTTAATAAAAGGAGTTTATTAGAACTTTAGTAAAAGTTAACCTAGCCCCTATCCCTATAGAATTATATATTTTAATTTATAAGAATATAATTATATTCTTCTATATTAATAATATTATCCTCGCTTATAAAATAGAATATTCGTCGCTAGCAAATAGAATAATCGCTACCCTTAAAAGGTACTACCAATTAACTAGCGGTTACGATATCTAATAGTTCTTAGGTATTAAAATTATTCGAGACCGTTATTGTCGATTAATTTAATTATTTTAAAAAGAATATATCTTTAAAATAATAGAAGGAATTATATAGATTAGGAAAGCCTTCGATATTCCTATAATATTTAAAAAATTAATCGCTTCGTTAGAGATTATTATTTAATATTTAATTAAAGAGTACTAAAAGGTAGTTAGCGCTATTTTTTACTTTATTATTATTATTAAACTAAATATTTCGTTTATATTATTTTAATTAATTCGCTTCTTTACTAACCCTAGGCAAACTTACTATTCGGCAATCCGATGGTTAAAGGCCTACCTTCAAAATATTAATTACTATACCCTCTAATTAAAAGGAAGTAACAGCTTTAAAGTCTATATTAATTTATCCTTTATTAATAATTCCTCTAATTAACGAAACTCTTAAAGGTTCGCAATATAATTATTTAGTAGGACTATCGATTAGCGAATTAATAAATAAAATATAATAACGACTTTAATAATAGAAATTAAATTATTATCCTTCGTTTAAGGAGCGAAGGAAGGTATATAAGTAAAGAGGCTCTTCAATTCCCTTACCCTTCGGCTTAAATTCGAAATTGTACCCTTTAATTATAATAATAAATAAACGATCCGCTTTATTACTAAGGAAAACTCCAAACTTTAAACTAAATTTAAATACGTTAATATTTATAATTATTAATTTAGAGAGGGATAATAACGAAGTTTCGTTAATATATACTATATATTAATAGGGTAAATAATTATTAATAGACTAACGAAGGCGCTAAATTCACGTAAATACTTTAAATTTATAAGGCAACTTAATCTAATAAATATTAGGGAAATAAGAGGAGAGAAGAGGGAATTATTAATAATCGAAGCGAGCTATTTAATTGTAAGGGTCGATAAGGAGGATTAAAGAGAAGAAATCTATTAAGTAATAAAAAGAAAGGATAAGTATTAATACGGGTATAAATTACCTTCTTATATAATACGGCTAAGAGGACTTTTATAAATTAAGAGGTTCTAATATAATAATTATTATAAAGCGGAAAAGGGTAAAAAGATTAGCCCTAATAAAATTCGAATTTACAACCTTTAAATATAGTATTTAGGGATAAACTATTAACTATATTATTAAATATACTTAAGAAATAATAGACGGACAATTAAGACTATACCCTAATATTCTAATTATTAAATTATAAGACCCTATTTATTATTAGAAATAGTACCGTTAACCTTTTATATTTATAGTATATAATAGCGGGCAATACCTTTAAAGGTGACCGTTAGAAGAAATAGAGAAAATAGGTGCAAATCTATAAATAGTTTTATCTAAGTAGCTTCCTAAATTAAATCCAATTCAATTAGGGGGGTATATCGGATAAAAGAAATAATAAGGGTAATTAGACCGCCCTATTTTATATAATCTGAGGCCGTTGGTATAATTAGTAAAACCCTAATATTAGAGATTTTGAGTAAAGGATTTACTTAATAGATTTCTATATAATATATAGTCTACACCCTACTTTCGTATATACATTTTAACCCCTGCTCGTGCTCGTATTCTACAGTTCATACGAACCTCGCTCGGCGCTATGCCAAGGTCTTAGCTCCCCGATCTCGCCTGCGTTAAGTGTTATTTAGCATGCGATCGATGTTCGATGTACATGTACCGAACGTTGCGAAATAAGGCGAAGCAGTGCGTAGCGCGGCCCGAAACGGAAGCTAAGAATGAGTTTTGAGTTTGGCAGCTTTGATAAATCGCGGCGCGGCGATCTGTAGAATACGAGTACGAGCAGGGGTTAAAATGTATATACGAAAGTAGGGTATAGACTGTATATTGTATAGAGATCTACTGGGTAAATCCCTTACTTAAAATCTCTAATATTAAAGTTTTACTAATTATATTAACGGCCCTAAATTATATAAGATAGGGCGGTTTAATTACCCTTATTACTTCTTTTATCCGATATACCCCCCTAATTAAACTAGATTCAATTTAAGAAGCTGCCTAAATAAAATTATTTATAAATTTGTACCTATTTTTTCCGTTTCTTCTAACGGTTACCTTTAAAAGTATTGCCCGCTATTATATATTATAAATATAAAAGGTTAATAATACTATTTCTAATAATAAGCGGGGTCCTATAGTTTAATAATTAAAGCGTTAGGGTATAATTTTAATTGTCCGTCTACTATTTTTTAAATATATTTAATAATATAGTTAACGGTTTATCTTTAAATATTATACTTAAAGGTCGTAAGTTCGAATCCTATTGGGGCCAATCTTTTTACCCTTTTCCGCTTTATAATAATTATTATATTAGAGCTTTTTAATTTATAAAAGTCCTTTTAACTATATTATATAAGAAAGTAGTTTATACCCGTATTAATATTTATCCCTTCTTTTTATCGCTTAATAAATCTCCTTTCTCTAATTTTCCTCATCGATCTTTACAATTAAATAATTTACTTCGATTATTAATAATTCCCTCTTTTTTCTTTTTATTTCCTTAATATTTATTAAATTAAATTACCTTATAAATTTAAAGTACTTATATAAATCTAGCGCTTTCGTTAATTTATTAGTAATTATTTACCCTATTAATATATAATATACGTCGACGAGGCCTCGTTATTATCTTTCTTTAAATTAGTAATTATAAATATCGATATACTTAAATTTGGTCTAGAGTTTAGAGTTTTCCTTAATAATAAAGCGGATTGTTTATTTATTATTATAATTAAGGGGTACAATTTCGAATTTAAACCGAAGGGTAAAGGAATCGAAGAACTTCTTTATTTATATACTTTCCTTCGTTCCTTAAACGAGGGATAATAATTTAGCCTCTATTATTAAAATTATTATTATATTTTACTTATTAGCTCGTTAATCGATAGTCTTATTAAATAATTATATTACAAATCCTTAGGAATTCCGTCGGTTAAAAGAATTATTAATAAAGGATAAATTAATATAGACTTCGAAACTATTATTTCCTCTTAATTAAAGGGTATAATAATTAATATTTTAAAAGTAAGCCTTTAACCGTCGGATTACCGAATAGTAAACTTACTTAAAGTTAGTAAAGAAACGAATTAATTGAAATAGCGTAAATAAAATATTTAATCTAATAATAACAATAAGATAGAGAATAACGCTAACCACCTTTTAATATTCTTTAATTAAATATTAAATAATAGTCTCTAGCGAAGCGATTAGCTTTTTAAATATTATAGGAGTATTAGGGGCTTTTTTAATCTATATAATTCCTTTTATTATTTTAAAAATATATTTTCTTTAAGATAATTAAATTAATCGACGATAGCGGTCTCGAATAATTTCGATACTTAAGAATTATTAGATATTATAGCCGCCGGTTAATTAGTAGTACCTTTTAAAGGTAATAATTATTCTATTTACTAATAACGAATATTCTATTTTATAAATAAGGATAATATTATTAATATAGAAGAATATAATTATACTTTTATAAATTAAAATATATAGTTCTATAGGGATAGAGGTTAGGTTAGCCTTTACTAAGGTTCTAGTAAACTCTTTTTATTAAAGTAGAGGCGACCGTTTTAAATTATAGAGAGCTTATAATAATTTTAATATTTTATTTTAATATACCTAACCGTATAGTACTTTTATATAAATAATTTCGTTTAATACTATATTAATAAAAGCATTAATAGTATTATATTATTTAAATTCAAAATTAAAATAAATAGCAATAATTATTATAATCTAGAAGGACCGGATTACGAGGGTTATAGCGTATGTTTTACGTACGTTATTATATAATTATTAATCTCTTTATATAATTAGACGAACTTTATATTTAAGGAAGTAATTTTCTATATTAAATTTATACGTATATACTTATATAGAGTTAAGAGGAGTAACAGTCTTATTAATTTACTACTTATTTTAGTTAACCTATATTTATAATTTCTTTTCTTCGTAATTATTTATATATTCCTACTTTACCTTCGTAAAAATATTATTAAAGGGATAACTTTAAAAGTCTTTATAATAATAAGGAAGGGGAGGGAAATTTTATTTATAAAATATAAATAAGGTTTTAAGGGTATTATAATAATCTATAATATCCTTAATTAATTTCGAATTATTAGAGAACTTCTTTTTTACTTCGCATATCCTTAACCATTTCATTTAGTTAAGGGTTTCCTTATTAATAAATTGTCCATTATATAGTTTAACGTTTATTTTATTTAAAGTAATTAAGAAAGACCCGACCTAATAAAGGTATTTATTATACGTTAGCTAGTTTTCTTAAAGGCGCAATACATTAAAATTATTAATAAGGAATAACGTAAGACTTTTTAAAGGGGTAGGATAATTTATCTCCTCCTCTTTATTTATTATTATTATTTATTAATCCTCCTACGGCCGCGGCTTTAAAGTTGCCGCCGGGGTAATTATAATACCCTTACCCTCTTAATTTATTTATCTTTCCTCTTTTTATATATATATAAATTCGGTCGGTTTGGAAATCGTAATTCTATTAGCGGTAGGTAGGGATTCGATAATTGGATTAGCCTCTTTATCCTTTACTTTAATACCTCTAGTTAGTAGCGGGTTAAATATATCGAAATTTAGTTAATAAATATTATTTAATTATACGGCCAATTCTTTAAAGGAAATATTAAGAATATTATAGAATTATTCGATATTACTTGTAAAGACCTCGTCCTTATTAAATACTATATTCTTAATTATAATTACCTAATTCGTATATAAATTCTAAATATAATAAATATTATTAGATTAATAACTAATTAAATATCCTACTTAAACCCGTCTCTTAAGCTTCTAAGTCCGCTTTTAATTACATAGGATATTAATTATAAGTACGAACGTTTTATACCTATATACTTTTAAATATAATAGTTATAGTACCGTCCTTTATTAACCGCCGTTGCAATTTACTATATATATTATAAAGCGCTCTTCTAAGGATTTCTAATTATACTCTTATTATAGGGTTATATTTAGTAAATATACTACTACTATCGTAATTTTTCTCTAGAATTCTTAAAATAATTTTACCCCCTCCCTTATAACCGTCGATTTTTCCCTAATTATACCCTTTGAACGCTCGGTGCTACTATTCTATACTTAAATATACGGAGCCGAAGGTTCGATAATTATACTTCTTATTATTAAAAAGGTAGTAACGTAGGGCTTAATTATAATTATTTTATTATTATATTCGACTACCCTAAGTCGGATTTAATAATAAAGGTTAAAATTATTAAATAGTAACATTAATATAATAATAATCGAATTTATTATCCAATTTAGTAGGTAATACAATTATATTATTCTAGACCAGCGATTTATAACGATTATTAAATTTAAGACTATCCCTCTATTAAGCACCTTTATAGGCGGATAATTAAAGAAATCGATTGCGAAACGGAATTTTAGACCTTCTAGCGCGTTACGGACTTTTCTACGTATTTAGCACTTTATTTTAACTACTATATAAGAATTATAGTAAACGAGATTAGGGCCCTTAAGCCGGACCCTATATTCCTTATTTATTAATTAAATTAAGGTCTCCGGTCTTAGATAATTAAGGCGAAGGTATTAATATAAAGTATCGCCCTTTAGAGGCTTCTTAGCGGTCTCATTAATAAATTAGTAAAATTGTATATAAAAAGAGGATTAATTAATATATATTTCGAAGGGTATATATTCTAATATAAATTAATTAAATTTTAAAGAAAAATAATAAAGGTAAATATTATTTGAGCGGAAATATAAATAATTAAAATTAAGAGAATAATCCTAATATAGTTTTTTTTTTAATAACCTTCTTAAAAATACGAGGTTGTAAGCTATTTTTAATATGAGCGCGACGTTATTAAATCTAAAATTAATAAAGAAACCCTTATTATTATTTATTATTAAGTAGATTAAACTATACCCTTCGATTATAATAAATTTATTTCCTACTTAAACGTAGTCTCCTTCCTTTATAAATATAAGGCCTTTAAACCGGCCGGCCTTATTAAAAATATAGATTATTATATTTAAATTAAGAATCGCTAAGTTTTTTAATAGGTATTTTAGCTCTTTATTATAAGGTTCTAATATTAAGAAATTTACTTCGTAATTCGTACTATTAATACGCCGACTATTAAATTAAAGATTATTAACGTTATTAATATAGGATACCTCTTTTTTATCCTTTTTAATTTAAACTTCCTTTAAAATTTCCTTTATTCGTTAGACGAATTTAGGGTCCTTTTAATAATTCTTATTCACTCTCGTACGAACGTAAAAATTCTCTTTAAAATATTCTAATCGGTCAACTATATTAACGTACTAATAATATTTAATTTAATAATCTATTTATTCGTAAATAAGGTAAACCCTCCTTAGCTTTTTATTATTATAGTCTTAATAACCTTTAACCGGCCTTTTATTTTAATTATTTTAAAAGTTATTAAGAACGTCCCTATTAATTTCTTTAGTAAATATAATTCTAGCCCTAAATATATTGCCCTTATAAATTTAAAAGCTACCTTTACTTAATAGAAACGCTTCGTAGACCGCCTACTTAAATTCCCGGGCTATATTTATAAAAATATAAAATTTATTATTTTTAATTTAATAATATATTATAGCCTAAATATTAAGGGGAGAATTAGGGAATTTATTTATTACGTAGAGGAAATTTTAACGCTAATTTTTTAAATTAATATATTTATCGACTTTATAATATTAGCCGATAATTATAATTCCCTCCTACTCCTTAAATTAAGCAGTCTAATTCTTAGGGGGATAAATAAAGCGAACCTTCTCCTAATATTTAATATAAATATCCTCTTTAACTTTAACAGGGTTATAATTAATTAAAGTACGAAGTTTATCGTATTAAACAGTAATAATTTTAATCTTTAGGAAATAAGTTAAATAAAGCTTTTTAATAATATACTTTTTTATTTAATTTTTAATTTCGTTAATATTTAGGATAAATTTATCCTAATCTTTCTTCTCGTAATAATATTTAATTAGGGCGGCCTTATAATTACGGAAATTAAATTTAAATGTAAAGCCCAAACGCTTAATAGTAAAAAATATTTTAATAGCCGGTCTAGGAGGGATAAATACTCAAATTAAAGCGGGAATAAAATTTATAAATACTAGAATATAAATTAGGGCCGTAGCGGACCGGGCGGCTTAAGAAGCCCGGGTATTAACTATTAAAAGGCTAGAATTATTCGAGGTTTTAATCGAAGTCTCTTCCTCGGTAAATTTAAAAATCTATTATTAGATCTAGGTCTCCTAAATTATTTTAATAATTAATTCTTAAAAATTAATAATTAACGGTTTAAGGGGAATAACGGACTAGGGGATTCTCTTCTTAGGATTAAAATCAATAAAAAATTAAAGCTCTTTATTGAAGGCCTTATCTTTAAATCCCTTCTCCTAAAAATATTAATCTTTAAACTTATTAAAGATAACCTCGCTTACAATCTTAAAATCGATAAAGGTAAATATTATCGAATATAAGGGGTTCGGTTCTATTATTTTTATCGTTATTTATTGAGTACTATATTTGCCCGGTTAATTATAATCGATAATACTACGTATAAGACTCTTAATTATAGAATATAAGTACGAGCAGGGATTAAAATATATATACGAAAGTAGAGTACAAACTATATATTATATAGAAATTTACTAAGTAAATCCTTTACTCAAAATCTCTAATATTAGGGTTTTGCTGGTTATGCCAGCGGCCCCAGATTACATAAGACAGGGCGGTCTAACCACCCCTGTCACCTCTTTTATCCGATACGATCAGCTAGTCGGGATAGCTTATTTCGACGACTAATGTCTGTCTTGTCTTGTCTGTCTGTCGACATGAAGCTGCTGCATCACCCAAACAAAACATCACCACCCGTTTGCTTTGGTGTTGTGGATTTTTTTGTCTTGTGGTTGCAAGAGTCATGTAAGTCTTGGCACTTTTTGTCCAATTCCGCCCATGTGCTCTACAACCGATGAGGACCGTGTAGGACCGTGTACACCCGACGTCATGTCGAACGGAACGAGACCGCTGGGTAAACTTTAAATGGGCAGGCCCTTGTGGTGATTTCATGAGTGGGGGACTTGGCATCATGAATGGAGTCGGATTTTTCTTTTTGGTGCTTGCCGTCGCATCGATATGGGGGCTCGGGGAGGGGTCGGATGCGCAAAAAGTTGGGGAAGCGAGGATCTCGAAGAAGGTTATCGAGACGGGAAGGCAAAGAATGGAATAGTTTGAGTGACATGGCATGATGTCGTGCACAGTAAATCATCAATCCTCTTTGGACACTCTCCATCGGGACTGTGCTGATGAAGCTTTCATTTGATGTCTTCGATGCAGAGTGCCCGTCCACACTGTGGTCCGGACCTTCCGCGAATGGAAGGACCGAATGGTTTTGATGAGGTAAAAGGGATCCTCATCGTTCGCTCCCTTTTCTTCTTCCAGTCATGTTCCCCGGTGATGTACCTTCAAGAGAGCTGCTGCCGAAACCGCTGCTGCCGCCATGAGCGAACACCGTGACCGGCGCGCGGTACCGACCGACCCCTCGCTCATATCTTTTTGTGTTGGAAACAGCAACGGACCAACTGCATGACAAAGTGCACCAATAATGGCATTGTAATCACACCCCGCACTCGTCAATGCTGTCTCTTGTTGTTCTCTTTGAGATGGTTGGACGGCATGAATTAGCCGATACAGGCACCGATAATGTTAAATTGCAGGGTCGAAAATCGGTTTAGGGCTGACAACCATTGTCTGTGCCCACTGGCGAAACACACGAGGAAAAGATGCGATGAACAGATTTTCATTTGTGTGTGGAAATTCCAGGATGACGGACATGTCGAATGCAAGTCACGGGAAAGTGGACTGTGGGAGACCGGCAGTTGCCAGATGCCAAGAGATGCGGCCGAGGCAGCCTCAAGAAACGAGTGGATATGCCAAGCCACAATAATGTTATTCTCCCATTGGCTAACAACGGCCGGAGAAGCCATCGTGCAGTAGCGCCCTTTGCCCCTGAGGTACGTAGCACTTCTTAACGCAACTCGGCATTTGCGTTAACGTCCGGTGTGTTTCCGGTGTGTTCCCGCTTTTTGCCCAACGAACCCTTCAGTATCAACCACACACTGAGCCAGCCACATCATCATTGTAACCAATGTTCGAACAATGGTGGTTTCGCCATTCAAAAGAAAAGAAGCTGACGAACGGAATGGAAGCTCTCAAATATCACAGATCGAAGGTGGAACGGGATCAGGAGGTTTGCTGGCCAAGTCCTTATATCTTCTGGAACAAGCCGGGATCCCCGCGATAAGCAAACAAGGAAATATCGCACACAAGACGGTTGGTTGGTCATTCCATGTTCATGATACCGACGCAGAAATAAGCTCATTGCGGCATGCCCTATCATGCGAGAAATAAGGTGTCAGGGCACAGGCCCATAACCCCACATACACAGGTATGGCAGGTACAACCCATAGTATAGGGCAAGGGCACACGCATAGGGTGTATGCCCAGTATTATGTATCTAGTTAGACTCAGGCTTCTACATTGCTTGGAAGGCTATACTTCTCCAATACATTATACCAAGTTATACATTGCCTTATAGAGGTCCCTATCCTTACAATCTAGTACCTATATTATTAAAATCGAATAGACGACCAATTAGAATTAAAAGGTTTACTAAATTCCTTATTGGACCGCTAGCTTCGAGCGCTAGATTAATTAAGTCGTTAGACGCCGTATTTCCTACTCTATTTCGAAACGCCGCTTTATTAATACGACTACGCTAAACGTTAAGTTTAACGCTAGAGTCGTACCCTAAAGACGGATTTAATTTATAGGTAAGAATTAGTTTATCGACCTAAAGTAGCGAGCGAGATAGTTATTACGTTTTTATGCTATAGAGTACCTATATGCAATAAAAATTACTGAATTAGATTTGGATTTAGTTCGACGTTTATAATTAGTATTTAACGTTGAAGTAAACCCTGTCGAAGACGATAGGAAACCTTATCTTTAAGCTTGGGAATCCTAGAAAAATTCCTTCTTAGCTATTCTTTTTTAATTTAGAAAGAAGGCGCTTACCTTCCTCTAGCGTTCGCCCGCTAATTTTCTGTAGGGCTTAATTATTGAAATTATAGGGGGTCTACCTATTAAAACCAGCCCCGATAATTCCGCTAAGGTAAATTTACTTATACCGAACTCGCTTAATGTCCGACCTAGTTAAAATAAGGGTAAAGTAAAAGTATTATTAAACTTATCGTTAATTCTAATATTATTAGTAATAATTTAACCCCCTAAATTAAATTTATTAATAATTATTCCTTTAATTACCTTAAGCTTCCTTTTTGGACCTTTAATTTAATTGTCTATTCTTCGTCGAATTAGAATTCGTGTACTTAGATTAATTAGTCCTATTTAAGAACGATTATCGTTACTAAATCCTATCGGTTCGTTAATACTATTAATTAATTAATAAGAGTAAATTTAACTTAAAAAGACTCAAAAACCTAAATATAACCTCCTTAAATTCCGGGAAAGTCAATTCGGACCCCGAGCCGTAGGAAGACTATTTAACGATTAATTATTTGTTAATTAATCGACTCTTATTATATATCCCCTAATTAACGTTTGGAGTAGGCGTTTATCTTTACCAATTAATGCGTAGGGTCAACTTCGATTATTATTAATAGGAAATTAGAATATTAATGCCGGTTTTAAAGAAGAAGACGCTAAGAATTTCGAAATTAGTACGCCCTAAGATTAAGGGCCTATTACGTCGGAAAGACTACTCGGCGATTATCCTAATTCGCTAATAGAATACGCTGAAGTTAGAGCTATTATTATTCTTGAGATTAGTTTCGAGTTTAAGACCCGCGAATTTAATTTCGTTGAGTTTAATTTCGTCGAATTTAACGTCGTCGAATTTGGCGTTAATAATAGATTATTTACTAAATTTTTATTAAAGGTAAATTATAAATCCTTTACTAAACCCGAAGTAAATATAGGCTGTAGAAACTTTATAACCTATTAATAACCTACGGTCGAATTAGGCTTAAAACCTAATTATTAATCATTTAAATAATCCTTTCCTAACTGTTAAGTTAATCTTAAACGCTAAATTAGTCCTAGTCCTCTACCTAAAAATAATATGTTGGGAAATAATAATAATAATAATCTTAATTAACCTCTAATTCGTTAAATTATAGCCGAATTTATAGTAGTTACTTTTTAAAGAGTTAGGGAGATTATTAATTAAAATATAATTAATTTATTCGCTGTAATATAAAATTTAGCTTTAGTAAGTCTAATTTTAATGTTAATTAACTTTAAGGTAAGCGATATCGGATATTTTAACCCGTTAATTAAAGACCCTTCCGGATTTAAAGTCGTTACCGACGGTAAATTTATTAAATATAATAACGTTTACCTATTCTATAATAGATTTATTGACTTCGAGAGAACGAATAGTTAAGAAGTAGTCCGTAAAGTCTAGACCTAATATTTCTTTAAGCTAATTCTCGTTTAGTATTCTTATATCTTAATAAATATAGATAGGGTTCTATTAGTTACGGGTTCTATCGAGGCTATTTATTTAAAATTCAAGTCGAAATTTAAAATCGATTACTCTTTAACTATAGACGTTTTAAAGCAATTTAAATTTATATTTTACAACGTTGCTATAGGGAAGGATATTATATCCTTTATTTAAATGATAATTAAGAACGCTAAGTCTTGTAAAATAAATACTTAAGGCTAAATAATTGCTGTATATAAGGCCCTTAACGGCGACGTTTAAACGGAGATTAAAAAACCTAGCGAAATAACCTTTTTTAACGATTTCCTTAAGAATATTTAAATTCGTAAAAATATATTTTAATATTAAGTCCGGAATTTATTCTTTTAACCGATACGAAGCGGATACGGCCGTAGAAATTTTCCTAACTAAACCTGCTAGAATTAAAATTAATTTTAGAATTAATATTATTAATTACTTTAGAACTAAACTTCCTAATATTAAGGTTAAAATTAATTTTAAAACCGATACTATTAATTTCCTTAAAACTAAAACCAAACTCTTTAATATTAGGATTAAAGTTAATTTTAGAATCGATATTATTAATTTCCTTAGAATTAAGTAGTAATATTGGGTAACTGTGGATAGTTTAATTAGAATTAATAAGCCCGCTAATTACTTATTCTTAAGAATAAACGTTTCCTAACGCCGTTTTAAGGGTAATAAATAAATTAATATAACTAATAGAATTAATATAGTTTCTATATTAATGAATACGGCTATTTCGTATTAAGCGAGCTTATAGATAACTCTACTGCCTTTTAGGCGTTAATCGAGGAAGTCCCTAATTAGGATTTAAATTATTTAGAAGAGGCTCAAATTGGAAATGCTTAATATAGCGAAATAAATGAAGTCGAATACGAATACTTCGAATAATAATACCCCGGAATCGCGTAGTTCGGTACTACCGAGAGAGCCCCCGTTAATTATAGGTATAAAATATACGGTTAGATTTACCCGAATAGTAATAAATTATATAACTATATTTGTATCTATTACCTAAAAAACGTTGCTCCGTTAGCCTTCTATATTAATTAATACGCAAATTTATTAAAAAAAGATAAGCGCCCCCGTTACTAAAGTTTTTAAATGAGGGTGCAATTAGGGAGCTTTAAATTATATTACGCGCCGAGCCTAGTAGTATCCCTACGCGGCTCTTAGTACGGAAGTTAACTGCCGATTTGAAAATAGATATAGGTATTAGTTTCGGATTTAAACGATAGATTTACTTAAAAGTCTAGATTATACTTAACTTAAATTCCGATGTCGAATACGATATTTATACCGATATAGGGTATTCTATATCCTTAGCTGATAAGGCCTAGATTAAAGATAATTATCTATATATTTAATTTAAACGATGCGCGATTTTACTTATAGTAAGGGGAATTGGGAATAACGTTTACTAAACTTCCGATTACGTTATATTACTTATATACTTCTAAGGTACTAATTTAAACGGAAATTAAATATTAATATATTTTGAGCGGGAAGTCGCCCTTATTTATAATTTGGTAGTAAAGATATTTATAAGTATAGATATCTTCGGTCCGGAAGGTTTCGATATTATTACCTTTAAGAATAAAGCTATTATTATATTATATATTATAACGATCCCTATAGAGGCTAAAGTTAGTAAAAAGTATAATATTAAAATTAAAGCCGCCTCAAAATAGCGCCTACCTCCTAAATTAGTAACGACGATTAATATTTACTACGCCGATGTAAATAACTTATAAGACTATATTTTCGAACCCTACGTCCCCGAGCGTAACGTATTCGGAATATATACTCTATTAACGACGGGTAGCCTTAATAAAATTACGTTAATTAATCCGTTCCTATATTATATTGCTGTTTACGAAGGTTAAATAGTAGGCTACTTAGCCTCAATCGATAGTAATTACGATGGAATATAAGTCGAGGACGAATTTGTAAGTTACGTTGTAATATTTGCTTACTATAGCCCTAAACGTTACGTATTAGAGATAAGGGACCTATAGGACGTTTTTGAGTACTATATAGGAGTCTGCGTCTATAAAAATACAAACCCCGATATATTAAAAAGAATCGGTTAATTCCTAATTAAATATAAGGACGTTTTTTAAGATAAGGGATTTATTAATATTCCTGAAAACGAATAAATAAAAATTAGATTTAAACCCGAATAGTATATGTAAGTTCCTAAATATAATTGTATTTACCCCCTAAGTCCTAACGAACGAATTGTTGTTAAAAATACGTTTGAAAAGTTGGTTAAGTTAGGTAAGATTTAATGTATAAAGTATTAAGTCCCGTTCGCCTTCTTAATATTCGTAGTATAGTATATAATTAATAGCGTTTGTAAAGGCCGAATAATTGTAAATATTAAAGTTTTAAATAGAATATTAATACTAAACGTATATTTTATAAAAATTTAAGAGGAGATTTTTAATAATATAATTGCTAAAGGAATTAAATTTATTACCGTCTTTAATGCAATTGCTTTTTATTATTAATAGAGAATTTACCTTAAGTCGTATTAGACTTTAATAGTTACTATAGTGGAAGGTTAATATACGTTTAATTATACGGTAATAGGTTATAAAAATTCAAATATATACGTCTAACGGTAAATAGATTTAATATTAGCCTATATCGACTTAACCGAATTGTATTATAACGACGTAGTCGTTTCTTCCTAAACTTTAGAAGAGTATATTTAGGATTTGACAACTGTATTCGAAGTATTTCGATAACGAAACGTATCTATTGGACTATTTAAATCCTTTGTAGTATTTCTAAGTGCGCTAATTTTAGGACGCCTAGTTAATGGATTTTTAATATTGATAATAGAAGAGAAATTGGAAGTTATAATTAAATTTAAATTCCCTAAAACGCTAATATAATTAAATTACTTTATTAAATTAATTATTTATCTCCGGGAAAATATTCTCCTATTTAGTATTTTAATTCAACTACTAAAATAATGGAAAATAGATTTAATTAATATTACGCAACGAAATAGACTGCGAACCGGTAAATGTAAATTTTAAGCGCCTAATATATTCTTAAATTTCCCGACTTCTAAGGAGATAGTTATATTTAAAGAAATTAAGCGTATTATAATTAATAATGTTAAATTCTAATTTTTTGTCGCAATAAGAAAGTTGTTTATCGATTTTAACGTTTTAAAATACGGTATTAGTGTCGAAATTTACTATATTTTTAATAACGAACTTTAGTGTTTAATAGAAATAAAAAATATTGTTGGCTTCCCCGTACGAAAATATTATTAAACTATTATATTTTTATTTCGGATTTTAATAAACGCTGAATGTTAATATTAGCCGACCGAAATGGAAGTATTCGGTTTCGTATAGATATTATAGAAATATAGGAAATAGATTAACGTTTTTAAAGCTCCCCCCGTAGTCCTATTTATAGATTATAAAGTTATTGTAGGACTTGTTAAATAAGTAGATATAATTAATTTAACGGTAGCCAGCGTCGGGAATAAGAAATTAATCTGCGTAATAGAATACGTTAATTAGTTTTACGATTTAATTTAAGTCTTTTATAAATTAGGGAAATAGTATATCGTCCCTAATATGCTATTAAAATTGAACTGCGTAGATAACTTACTATATATAAGTAAGCGAGTTATTTAGGAAGGCGGACTTAATAGGCTTCTAAATAATTTTAATAAATATTAGGCCGTTAATTGGGTATATTATTAATAAGTTATTAAATTAAAATTAAGTTTAAATTTAAATATTTCCGCTTATAATATTAACCCTAACTTTAAGAAACTTATATAGGAGGGATATAATAAAGACCCCTATTAGGTTAGAGTCTCTTAAGTCTTAGCTTAAAATTAAAGGCTTCTGTTAAAAAACCGAACCCTTATTCCCTTTGAGTAGAAAGACGCCCTATTTTAGAAGATAAAGTCTAATTCCCCTAATAAATTTTGTATCCTACGAGGATTATATTTATTTTAATTATTTGAAACGTTCTACGGGTTAAATTACCTCGGATATTAGCGATTTAATTATTATTTATAATAATATTATATCCCCCGGGGAATTTCCGAATTTAAACGATATATTAAAGCTTATCTTTACTACTTCCGTTTCGAAAAGCGTTATTATAAGCCTTACGGTAGTTTATAACTAATTTTAAGCTAAATATTTTACTTATATTATATAATTAATATTAATTTTATCCTATTGTTACCCGTCGACGAAAAGTTCGGCTATAATGTTATTATAGTTAGCGTTAATCGGTTAATAAAAGAATTATTACTAACCCCCGGAAAAACGATTTGGACGGTAGTATAATAAGTATAGAGGTTCGTTAATAATTTATTTTAAGCTAATTAGGGTATACCGAAGATTATTATTTTAAATCGGGACCCTAAATTCGTTTCTGTATTTTAGAAAGTTATATAGTAAGCGCTAGGAATTAGATTATTATATTTAATAGCGTATTACCCCCAAATTAATAAGTAAACGGAACGTATTATTTAAATTGTTTAAGTAGCGCTCCGTTACTATATTAATTGTTTGTAAGACCCGAAATAATAGTTGTCTGCGTTACCGAGGTTACAATTCGAATATAATAATTCTATTGCTTCGTTTATTAATATAATACTAAACGAGGTAATATTAGATTTTATACCTAATTATATTTCTAACGTATTAGTAGGTAAGGAGTAAAATAAATAATTTAATTTCGATTTTCCGATTTACAAAATTTCGATTTAAAATAGTATTGTATTCGCCGGAATTATAGTAAAATATTATTATAATAAACGACGGTAACCGATATTCTTTAAAGTTGGAGATAAGGTACTCCTACGCTTATATAAAGGGTATATTTTATTGGAAGTAAATTAGAAATTCGGCCCCTAATACGCCGGTCCCTTTAAAATCGTTAAACGTGTCGGAAAATTAGCTTATAAATTAAATTTATTTGAGTCTTAGAAAATCTACGACGTAATTTCCGTCGATTATTTAGAGTTAGCCCCCTTTAACGTTTATAGCCGATAATTACTATAAATCGGCCTAGTTAAGGTAGTAAATTAAGTTAAATATATTATTAATGAGAAGAAAGTTAGGAATAAGGTTATTTACTGCCTTAGATACGATAACCTTGGGAAAGAGTATGATGAGTGGAAGAGTATAGATTAAATTAGTAACGATGGAATAAAAATAGTTTAAGATTAGGAAAATAAGAAAAGACGTATTAACGTTAAAAATTTAATTAATTAAAATTATATTCTTATTAAATTTTATATAACTATTTAGAGTTTGCGAGGGCGCAGCGCATTTTTTTGGGGGGGTAGATTGTTAGGGCACAGGCTTATAACCCTATATATATAGGTATGGCAGGTACAACCTACAGTATAGGGTAAGGGTATACGTATAGGGTGTATGCCTAGTATTATGTATCTAGTCAGACTCAGGCTTCTACATTGCTTGGAAGGCTATACTTCTCTAATACATCACACCAAGTCATACATTGCCTTGCAGAGGTCCCTGTCCTTACATAAGGTGTCGCGTGCGGAGTTTCTTTCACATTTGCATACGCCAATGCGTCGACCAGTCACCGTCATCCAAAAGGTCGAACGAGTGGGACACACGGGGCCCATTGCGATTAAAGGACGTCGATTGCCACGCCCATCTCCGAGATCCGGAACCTTGTTGTCGTTCATCGTCTTCCATTTCATCAACGGTGATGACTATGACTTCGGTGGGCGACAAGTGGGAGGCAAGAAGTCGTATCGCAAAGCAGAAAAACAACCTCGGGCCCGGGGTTCGTTATCCATACAGTATCCATCCAGTCAGCTAGTCAATTGGCTCCATCCAGAAGACCACCACGGGTTTCACGGGTCCACGCATCTCCAGCGATCCATTTGGCATCTTTTGGCTCCATCGACTCCATCGCCATCCTCAACGCTAATTCGACCGTCGTCCGAAGCCTTGTCTATCTCATTGTGTCTCCCAACACCTCCTCCGCGCTCCCCACCCAAACAGCCCGTCCAACACCGGCTGGCCTGGACGTAGACGGCAAATGGTTCCGGCTGTCTGGCGTGTGATTTGTCAATCTTGCCTCAGTTGGGTGGAACAGGCCCGAAGACAGTCGAGTGATTGTCGGTGAAAGGGCGTCAACCGATAAGGGGACTTGCGAAACAATCAAACGGCTCGCGCCTTCCCCGGCCTCCCAGAACCGGCGCTGCCAGTGGAAAGTCGCTACGGTGCTTTATGCCGTACAAGGAAGGAGGATTGAGAAGGAACCACTTTTCGACCACCTGCCAAGCCCCGGGAATCAAGGACATCCCACGGACGACCGAGTGGTCTCGGGATGGTCTCGGTGGTCTCCTTCCCCATCTCGCGGTGGTGTCCTTGCTGACAGTGCTGACAATATCCTCTTTTCTGGATCACGCCTTCCTGTCGCCCCCCAGTCATTGCTTTCTAACCCTCGTGGTCGCGTGCCCTCGATGTGACTCTGCTCATGAACCTCGTCTCGTTTTTAACTCGTCGTCTCCCCCGCGTCGAGTCCATGGTTGCTTCCCCAGCTTCTTCGTGACCCTTCTCCCCATTTGACTCTTGTTCATCTCATCCGAGTCGCAGTCTTTGACCAAGCCAACGGTCCTCGACAGGCTCTCCATATCCAAGCTCCCCCCTCCCCTGCCCATAACAGAGGCCAGAGGGTCAAATTTTTATTGGAGCGACTGGAGACAAGCTTACGAGATAACAACACCAAAAGTCCACAATGGGTATGTCCTTTCCATGTTCGCGTATATATACATACACTGTTGCTTCCGTCGTGCCGATTCCGAGTGTTACCTTGAAACACCCGACTGCACCTTCTCCCATCCTGGTCGCTCCGTCCTTCAGCTTCTTTCCCAGATCATCACCATCTCAGCAGTCTTGAACCAACAGACTAACACATGGCAAACACAGCTACGACAGAGATCGTGGCCGCTGATGGCAGCTCCAACTACGACTTGGAGAAGCACAACACGGCCAGCACCACCCATAAGCACATCCCCATCGAGGACGACTATGAGGGCAAGCCCACCCAGGAGGAGCTCGACGTGCTCCGGCGTGTGCCCGGCAGTCTCCCGGTCGTTGCTTATATGATTTGCATTATCGAGTTCTGCGAGAGAGCGTCGTACTACGGTGTCCAGCCCCTTATTAGCAACTATGTCAACCGTCCCATGCCCGAAGGCGGCAACGGTTGGGGTGCTCCTCCCCGTGGTACTCAGATGACAGCCGGTGCCCTCGGCATGGGCCAGAGTACCTCCAACGCCGTCACTCAGTCCTTCTCCATGTTGGCTTATGCCCTTCCCCTCGTCTTCGGCTGGTTGGCCGATGCAAAGACTGGCCGCTTCAAGCTTATTTGCTGGGGTGTCATTGTCTTCGGTGTCGCCCACATTCTCCTGATCGTTGCCGGTGCCAAGAACCTCCTTGCCGACGGAAACGCCAAGGCTCCCTTCTTCATCGCCGTCTACATTCTCGCCATTGGTGCTGGTGAGTGAACTCCCTTGAACCACTTCCAACGACTCCCTGCTAACCAACTCCTCCCAGGCATGTTCAAGCCCAACGTCTCTCCCCTTCTCCTCGATCAGGTTACCAACACCAAGCCCATGATCAAGGTGCTCAAGACCGGCGAGCGCGTTATCGAGGACCCCGAGGCCACCACTGAGCGTGTCATGTTGTGGTTCTACCTCATGATCAACATTGGTGGTTTTATGGGTGTTGCCACTGCCTACTCCGAGAAGTACATTGGCTGGTGGCTCGCCTTCCTCATCCCTCTCATCCTCTATCTTCCTCTTCCCCTTCTCTTGTGGTTCCTCAGCAAGCGCCTCGTCCTCCACCCTCCCGGTGGCTCCGATCTCCCCAACGTTTTCAGGGTTCTCGGTGTCTGCATCCGCCGCGGTGGTTTCAAGAAGATCGGTCGTCACGGTTTCTGGGATCTGGCCAAGCCTTCCAACATTGCTGCTGCCGGCCTTGAGGGTGCCTACAAGATTGAGTGGAGCGACCAGTTCGTTGAGGATGTCCGCCGTACATTCCAGGGTACTGGTATCTTCTGCTTCTTCCCTATCCAGTACCTCAACGACAACGGTCTCGGTTCCGCCGCTAATTTCTTGTCGACCATGTTGAGGACGGATGGTGTCCCCAACGACGTCATTTCCAACTTCAACTCTCTCAGTATCATTGCCACTGCTCCCATCCTCAACTACGGCTTGTACCCCACGCTTAGACGGCTCAACATCCACTACGGTCCCATCGCTCGCATCACCACCGGTTTGGCCTTGTCCACCCTCGGCGGTGTGGGCTATACCCTGCTCAACTACTACGCCTACAAGAAGTCTCCTTGCGGCGAGTACGGTTCCAGTGACTGCAGCATCGGCACCGGTGTCGCTGACATCAGCATTTGGTACTTGGCCATCCCCTTTGCCATTGGTGGTATTTCCGAGTTGTTCGTCAACGTGCCTGCGTACGGTATTGCTTACTCGCGCGCTCCTGTCAACATGAGAGGTCTCGTCTCGGCCATCAACCTGTTCTCCACGGCTGTGGCCTATATCATCGGTCTTGCCTGCTCTTCGGTTGTTACCGATCCCTACCTCACCTGGGACTTCGGTGGCCCCGCCATTGCTGGCGGTGTCCTCACCGTCATCTTCTACTTCACTTTCAGGCACATCGACTCGGAGGAGACCGTCTTCTCCCAGAGAGAGACCATTGAAGCTACTCCTGCCGATGACTCCAGCATCCAGGGTGGCGAGAATGCCCTTCCCGCCTACCCCGAGAAGAAATAATAGCACAGTTGTGCATGGGCTAAGAGGAGATCACCCTTGGCCTCGTCGACTTTTCTTCTGAATGCGATAAGCGGGTGGTTCATTTGAGATGGGCATATTGGTAATTTTCGGTGGGAATTGTATTATTTATTTTGCGATGATTTGGATGGTTATACTTGGCGCATCTTGCATGGTTGGATGATCGGTTGGATGGGTTCGGAAACTTACGGCATTTCACGTCATGAAGATGATCATGATGAAGGACGGGCCATTTGGATGTACAGATTTGGCTGGTCCGAGGATGAAACGACCGCACATGTACATATAACTAATGATACCAAAGAAGAACAAGCTGTTTAACAGTATTTGAGATTTTGGCCTGGGTCTTGGTGTTGTCCTCTTATGTTCTGAAAGAGTGGTGTCAGCCTTAGGAACACCCTTTTAGACGAACCGAACGCGATTCGTTTGAGGATGCGACGCTGTGTCCCAATTGTGCACCATAAAAGATATGCAGGGGACGAGCAAAGGAGATTGGCAAAATGTAGCCATGCGGCGAAGCTGACACTTTTAAAGTTCTGCGCCGTTCCATAGGCTTACAATTGGACATATGGGGGAGGTTGAACGAAGGCTTGGCACAACAGAAGCGCGCTTATCACCCTCAAATGTGGAGGAGGAGAGGGCGAAGCCTGGGGGCGCAAGACGCTTCTAGCCGAGACGAGTACACAGGAACGAGGCTGAAACTCGGAATTCGAATCTGGTACCTGCTTAGAGCACGTTCAGCAAGCCTTTTTTGCCCCCATTTTGAAGCCAGCACAAGATGTGATGGCGGCTATTAGAAGTTGACGCCACGAGCGGGCAGCGGCCGCTTGGAAATTGAGCTGAAAGCGATGTAAGACGATAATAAAGTCCCGTTAAGTCGCATCCCCTTCTTTCAGTTCCATTTCTCTCTGTTTCGCCTTCGCCTCCCATTCCCTCATTGTTACACAGTCCTTGTTCTCTTTCTCATGCCGGAGCTAAGCATTTTCATGTCCTGACCCGTTCGTTGACCGGCTTCAACTTGTTCACGATGCTCTCCTTCGTCCCTCTCCTTGTTACAGTCCTTTTGCTTACACAGAAGCCTGTACACGTATCAGCCGCCACGCCAATAGCTTTCATCAACCCGCCTCCTCTCCGCGAGCAAGATCGCGACGACAGCAAGAATGCCGTTTACCCCATCGGGTCGACGATGAGGTTGCAGTGGACTGAGGACACGGAGGTTCGCTCGAGCTTGGTGCTGTATCAGGTTCCTCTGGCGGAGGGGGATGGGTTTGAGTATATTGCTCGTAGGTTTTTTTTCCCGTATTCTTTTTCTCTTCTTTTTCTTCTTTTTCTCTCCTTCTTCTTCTTTTTCTCTCCTTCTTCTTCTTTTTCTCTTCTTTTTCTTCTTTCTTCTTTTTTTCTTTTTCCCGCTTCCAAGCCATTCATCACGATGACCACAACGACGACGATAACGAAGACGACGATGACAACCATGATCAACGTAGCCAACGCTAACACCCTCACCCTACAGCAAACCACGTCCAAATAACCGACTACCTCTGGATCGTCAACACAGCCAAAAACCTCTCCTTCTCCAACGTCTTCCAGTTCGCCATCTTTTTCAACGGCTCGACGACCCCGAACGCAATGAGCTCTTACTTCAACATCACCTCCGCTTCTTCCTCCTCCTCCTCCTCGCCAAATCTGAGTGCGGGTAGTCTACCAGTGACTACTTCCTCCGCCTCTTCACTTCCTTCTTCCACAGGTATAACAACCAAGACCACTGCTGGAGTCGACTCAGCGTCCACGGCAACAACGCCAGCCAGCACGGACACAACAGGCATCGGCCTCGAGAGCAAAACAGGGGGAGGAAGCAAGATCTCAACCCCCTCAGCAATCGGCATAGGCATCGGCGTTTCCTCCGCCCTCTTCCTCGCCATAGCCGGTGCCTTCGGGTACTGGATTTTCAAAGTGCGGCCGAAACGGAACATCAACGGACCCTTGGCAGAACTTCCGCAGTCGCAAACACCGCACATGGCGCACACGGGTTTCGGTGGTGGTGGTCCTACGATGGTTATGACTGGGGACACCGGGAATGGGAACGGGAATGCGAATGGGAACTGGAACGGGGACGCAGGGAACATGAACAGTGGGAACATGTATCAGACGAAAGATATTTTTGGGGGAGAGTTGCAGGGTCATAATGGACCGGGGAGGAACGGGGGGACGTCGGTTTATGAGATTGATTCGCAGACTGGTAATGCTTTTGCGTGGGATCGGGCGAGGAAGTAGGGGTTGAGGACGGGACCCGGGGGGGGGGGGGGGGGGGGGGGGGGGGGGGGGGGGGGGGGGGGGGGGGGGGGGGGAGGGGGTGAAGAGAAAA